>CM038472.1:2078354-2593354 GCA_021464305.1 Kandelia obovata
TACAGGTTCTAAAATTAAAAATTGGAGGACTAGTGTCAGGGTTAAAGGCTCCATGTTGCCGCTTGAACAATGGGTTTGTACAACTGTAGAACTCTTTTCCTCTATTTATGAATATCATGTGTCTCTTCTCCAAGTCTAAGCCTTAAAATGCATCTTGCTAGTTGTTACATGGGTTATTTACTTTCATGTATACCGGCAAGTAATCTTGAAGTTTCAATCATCTTCATGAAAGGGTGATAATTAGTTTTGAATTTATTAGATTTTTGGTTGGTGGGAGGGTGGAAGGGCAGGGCCACACTAGATGAGATTTTTATAAGATCCTCTGTTTAGACGTTGTCCTTTGAGTTTGCAGATGGTGCAGTTAGCAGAGTATCATGCACATGCTGTTTCTATTAAACCAAAGCGACCTTCTATTAAAGAGAGGAAGCAGAAATTGCTCACTTTTCTTCAAGGTAGTTTTCTTTAGGGTGTGAATTACTCCAATCTATTTGCTGCTAGTTCCTCTGCTGTTCTATTTGGATTTCAAGCAATGTTGCATGATTTTATTGTCATCATCATGTGACAGAAAAATATGAACCAGTTCTCACTAAGTGGACAACAGAACGCTGTGCTGTATGTAGATGGGTTGAAGATTGGGACTACAATAAAATTATCATCTGCAACAGGTATTTTCAATTTTTTTTTTATGGAAATTCCTTTTCATTTGATTGTTTAGGCTGAGATAAAAGTTATTAGCAGGCTAATAGTACTGTTGGTATGAAAACTGTGAGCTTGCATAACTAGAAGAGCTAGCTTCTATTGCACATTTCAAAGATGTTTCTGACACTTGCATGGTTGCGCAGAGTCTTCAACATTTAATCCAACAAAATGATCTTATCCTGAAAAGAGGAAAAAATAGGAATGGGGAAAAAGTAAAGCTTAGGATAATGTGAATATTTCAAACACACTTTGGACATCAAAGGAAGGCCTTAAATGGTATATGACTGTAGTTGGCTAAATGAAATTTGAGTTGTAGATATGCCTCTTTCATTCCTAATTGGAATTAAGGTCATTGTTGCAAGCCTCTGTTGATCTCTGCAACAACAGTAACAAGCTATAATCTCAAATTTAGTTCTTTTCTTGCCAATAAATTTAAAGGAGAAAATAGGAGCCTTCTGTGGTAGTAACAAGGGAAATTCATTTTTCTCCATCATTTTGCCTACTTCTGTCATGTCCTGCAGATGTCAGATAGCTGTTCATCAAGAATGCTATGGAGCAAGAAATGTAAGGGATATCACTTCATGGGTTTGCAAAGCATGTGAAACGCCAGATATCAGGCGAGAGTGTTGCCTTTGTCCTGTAAAAGGTTGGTTATTTTGTGTGATTGAATTACCTATTCTTGCATTTTATGAACATGGATTATCCCTTTGGAATCTGTTTACTGGGCATGGATCTTGATTAGAACCATGTTTTGAAAAGAGATCCTGCTTTAAGACTGAGATTGTGTTTGTGCTGTGGTTGGTTTTCAATTTCTTGTTATGACAACACTTTACTAAATGTTTCATTCCAAAATTTTTAGGTGGTGCTCTAAAGCCAACTGATGTTGAGACATTATGGGTCCATGTTACTTGTGCTTGGTTTCAACCTGAAGTGTCATTTGCAAGTGATGAAAAGATGGAACCTGCTCTTGGGATATTAAGTATCCCATCAAATTCTTTTGTAAAGGTAGTAATTTACTTGAGCAAGCTTATTATGGGATTTTTGGTGTATACTTCCTCTACTGACAGTGCCAACAATTAGTTTTTTTTTTCTGAGGAAAAACTAAAATATAAGGTCTGTAAATGAATGAGATACCCAACCTTTTATGTCCTTTATATTCTTTTCTTTAACATCCAGGAATGGTAACTCAGTGAGTCTGGTTTAAAACTTTCTTCCTAATAAATGCATTTTCAGGGGCATGAATCTTATTGTTCTGGATGGAAGTGTGGCTGATATGATCCAAGTTTTTTTTTGTGGTGCATTTATTTTCAGATTTGTGTTATTTGTAAGCAAATTCATGGTTCGTGCACGCAATGTTGCAAGTGTTCTACTTACTTTCATGCAATGTGTGCTTCAAGGGCTGGGTATCGCATGGAGGTGAGTTACTTGTTTGCCTGAAGCAAAGGATTCAATTATTACTATGCTTTGCATTTGACATCTTAAAAATGATGCGTTGATAAGTTCTTTAAGGTTCAGTGAGTTTGTTGAATTAACTAGATTGTATTCTTTTTCAAAGTTGTGATTTCTTTTGTTTGTGTTATTTAAATCCAGTTGCACTGCTTGGAGAAAAATGGGAAGCAGACAACAAAAATGGTCTCGTATTGTGCATATCACAGGTGCATAATCCTCTTGAGTAAATGTGAATTTGATAACCTTCACCTCTCACATTCACATCAAGAATTAATTTCAATTTGTGTTTGATGTCAGTTTACACCTCAACATTTCTGATAAATCATGTTTGTGGAGAAACTTCACCATTCATCTATATATGTAGTCCATGCCTCATGGTCTCATAATTGGGTGCAGGGCTCCAAATCCAGATACAGTTTTGGTTATACAGACTCCTCGAGGGGTGTTTTCTGCTAAAAGCCTTGTTCAAAAAAAGAAAAGGGCTGGTACAAGGCTTATTTCAGCTAACAGAACAAAACTTGAAGAGTTGTCAATTGTAGAAACTACTGATGTTGAGCCACTCTCTGCTGCAAGGTGCAGGGTCTTCAAAAGAGCAGATAACAACAAAAAGGTGCCTACTTGAGAATTTTGCTCATCTTCCTAAAGCACTTTCTTTTTCATTCTCCTTTCGTCAATTGTGGATGCATCTTTAAGACATCAGAGGGCTTATTGCCATGAATGAGGCATTGATATTGCAGTTGCCATCTAATTAGGTCTTTTCAGTTTCAAAAACAAGTTAGGCTTAATTTTGGGCTGAGAATGCACCCCTCCATTCCAAAGCATGGGATAGCCATCTGATTTTGTGTAACAAAAAGGGAAGAGTTTCAAAACAGATCCATGAGATGAGAAAAGTTGTAATATCCAAATGAAAATATGATATGACTGTTTTGTAAAATTGAGTTAAACAAGGAACAATGATTGCCAAAACATTTGTGTTGCGGTATTTTTCCAATATTTTTGCTACTTTTACTCCTGAAATTTTCCTGAATTGAATTATTTTGATCCATTAGAGAAAAGCAGAAGAAGCCATTTCCCATCGATTGACAGGACCTTGTCATCATTCTTTAGGTGCAATACAAGGCCTGAATGTCTTCAGAGTAAATTTTCTTTTCTTCCTCTTTCAGTGTTTGCCATCTTTCCATTTTTACTGTCTTTTGAATTGACAAAGGTCATTCCAGTAATAAGGCACCTGTTTTTGTTGGACAGGTTGTAGAGGAGCCCAAAAGTTTTTCTTCCTTCAGGGAAAGGCTCTACCACTTGCAGGCAATCCTTACATCCATATATTTTTCTTAAATTGACTGTTGCTTTCTATATTTCCTTGCTGACTATATATCTTGGATGTACACATGACTTTAGAGGACTGAAAATGATCGAGTGTGCTTTGGTAGATCTGGCATACATGGATGGGGCCTCTTTGCACGGAGAAACATTCAAGAGGGAGAAATGGTTTGTTATCTTCTTTAAACTCCAAAACTGTCTCTGCTCCTAGAAATAATTCCTAGTTTAAAATCCTGTAGCTAGTTAACTTATTGATGCACAGAATCCCACTGGCATGTTTCTATCAACCTGGAAGATCTTAAAGCGCTTGAAATTTGATGAATTTTGTCGTTAGCACAAGTGCAGGAATGTGCTTTCAAAACTGTGCACAATTACATTTAATTGCACTTGCTTCATGGTCAATGAGTTGCGTGTTTATGTATGCAAATTCAAGATCAAATAGAAATTTTTGTCCAGGAGGCAACTCTTGCTTTTTATGTAATGTATCCAGGTTCTTGAGTATCGGGGCGAACAGGTGAGGGGCAGTATTGCAGATCTTAGGGAGGCACGGTATAGGTTTGAAGGCAAAGACTGCTATGTAAGTTGACCTCTTCTTTGCACCTTTTGGTTTCCAAACAGTTTTGGGTATATTGGAAGTGGGTGGTTCTATTTGTGGTTGAAGAGAAATCCAATGGTTATTATATTAAGATCATTTTGCTGTCAAATGTTATATGGAGCTTTTTTTCAACTGGACTTCATTTCCATGCATGCTTTTGTCCTATGTACTAGCAGTTTTTTCTTTTTTCATTCCTTTATATTATGTTTATTGGGATCCAACTATGATCTAACTTCTGATGCAGCTTTTCAAGATCAGTGAAGAGGTAGTTGTAGATGCCACTGATAAAGGAAATATAGCACGTTTGATAAACCATTCAGTAAGTCCCTCTTATGAATTTTTCTGAGTAATTTTCCTGGTTTCTGCCTCTTCAATAGTTATGCACACCTCTTTGTTGCATGTCCTACCACATGGTATTAGGCATGGGAGCTAAACTTTTCTTCTTACTGTGCCGTCTTACCTATTTTTCTTGCAGTGCTTGCCCAACTGCTATGCAAGGATCATGAGTGTGGGTGATGATGAAAGTCGTATTGTTCTTATTGCTAGGACTAATGTTTCCGCCGGTGATGAGCTAACGTATCTCTCTCTCTTGCTCATACACAATTTCACACAAACATGCACACACAAAACCAGTATCAACTCTCATCCTTGTGTGTGTCTGGTAGGTATGATTACTTGTTTGATCCCGACGAGCCTGATGAATTCAAAGTCCCATGTTTATGTAAAGCACCAAACTGTCGGAAGTTTATGAATTAGGATATACAGGCAGCAGTCATTGTTTCTCCGCAAGGAACACTAACCCGGTCACATGTTCATCCTTGGGATCTCACCATCATACAGAATTTTTTCTTGTTGCTTAAAAGGAAACTGTAATTTTTATTCATTTTTAGCTGTTTTCGACAATCCTTGAAAGTGATGGGTTTTCCGGGCTTTGTTTTTTCCCTTGAGGCATTGGTGTAAATCCGTTGAGGCACTTTCAAGTTCTTATATAGTAGAAAGCCACCTCATTTTAATAGTCATTTTCTGTTTTCTTTAGTATAATTAATTGTTATTGTAATTTTTTTTCCTGTGTACTCGTATGTTCCATGTAGTTAGGATCAAAACTGCCAAAAACTGCAAACCACTACTAATTATGTCAGTTTGACTGATTTGTGCTAGGATTGGTTGGTTATGGCTGTTGCTAATAGTTTGGTATGAATACAAGAGACAAAGCGATCTAAATCAATACCCTTAGCATCTTTATTGTTGTTTTTGGTTGTTGTTATTACTTATTACGTGCATCCTTTTTCTTTGGTATTCAGTAACTTTGTGTTCCACGAATGTGCAGTAAGAACTTAATTGGGTGTAATTAGTTGAGCTGAAAATGTTTGGTTGTCGTTTCCAAAGGTTTTGTATCAATCTTTGTGTAACCCAAGCAAGAAAAGATTTATGGGAATGACCCCTACTATGTAATTTAAGGCTCATTAAGGCAATGGATGAAATAAAGCAAACCAATTATATAGATATTATAACACGTTTAATAACTTTGGTCTAGTGGAAAACTCCATAGTATAAGTTTTCCATGTCAAAATTGGATGAAATAAAGCAAACAAATATAAAGATATTATAACATGTTTAATAACTTTAGCATAGTGGAAATCTCTCTCGATGTGTTCTCTGTTTGAGAAGTTTTTCTTTGTTGCTCCGTAACTTTGTAAAAATGTTTCAGCAAAAGTAGCAGCTTACACATACACATAATTTCAAAAAAAAAGTCAGGTTGGAGGAAATTTTTTGTTGGACTAAAAAAAGACATGAAAAAAATTTTACCGAGGGGGAAATATCCTTTGTAAAAGGTAGTGTCAACTTATTGAAATAATCTATGTAATTTTGAATTCAACCTGCAAGAAACCCCTTTTATCAATTCGATTATTTTCAATTATATTTTTGTCTCCCAAGTATAAGTGAATTAATTTGTATGCCATTTTATGTATACGATAATGCTACCTTTATATGCAAAACGAAATTTCTTTTCGTGTAAGGCTAAAAAAAAAATAAAAAATAAAAAATTCCTTTGGTAAACTTGTCATAATGAAAGTAAGTTTTTTGTTTTGACTTTTTTTTTTTGACCCATGTATAGTTTGCAACAAAGAAGAAAGTATCTTTATCATTTTACTACACATAAAAGAGTTAAAGCGTAAGCAAAAATAAGAAAATATGGTTGAATCTATTTGAATTTAGAAATTAACAAGATAAATAAGTTATATTAAAATTGCAACACAAATAAATTTAAATACGTGAATGATGGATGTGTTGCAACCGAACATTCTTTTTGCTAGCTATGAAAAATGTTACCTATGCATATGTTTTTTTTTTTTTTTTTTGACACAAGAATAACATGAATGATGGACTTGACATAATATATTTAATAATCGTGATCTTGCATTTAATTGTTACGAATGTGCAATCAACACTTTCATAACGATGATATTGATAATAAATCTAAATCTAAATAATTACTAATACATATAAATTAATAGTGATAATTATAAATATAAGTATACACGTGAACAATAGATTTATATTGCACCCATTCACTTTTTCAATCAGAGTTTAAACAAAAAAAAAAAAAAAAAA
Organism: Kandelia obovata; assembly: GCA_021464305.1. Lineage (NCBI taxonomy): Eukaryota > Viridiplantae > Streptophyta > Magnoliopsida > Malpighiales > Rhizophoraceae > Kandelia > Kandelia obovata. The sequence continues at coordinate 2,085,028 of CM038472.1, forward strand.
AGATATGACCGTATCAAAACGTGTCTCACCCACAAGTTCTGGTGTCCATGTCGTAATAGAATTAAATTAAAATTTAAAGATAAATCAAACTACTCAACAAGCAAAACAAATAGTCTCTCTCTCTCTGGTTCTTTCTTTCTCAATTTTTTAACAGATGATTTATATGTACAAAGAAGGCAATTAATTTTGTCCATGCCCTTAAATTCGCCGTTATCATATTAGTTACCGGCAGAATATATGATAATTGCTTAAAAATTTTCTCATTACTCTTTTCGACCAAAGTACGACCATGATCAAGTGAATTAAAACTCCAGAAACATGAAACTTGATGCATTAAACTAACAAGCAAAGATTATTTATTGTTGCGCTGCCTATGAAGAGTAATACTATATACGTTCATGTAGATCCCACGCATAGACCCAAAATGCGAAGCTCTTAACAGACATATCTAATTCATCCTCTTATCATAATATCCAACAGTACCTATCGCCTCAGAACAGAAAAGGCCTGCTTCCCTCTTTTAACTATTACAATCCTACACCCAAATTGACTTGGAGGTTGAGAACGAGGATTTAAATCGGTGAGAACATGTAGGCATCTATGGTGTGTGCCGTGCAAGTCACATAGACAGACAAACACATCAACAATCAACAGATTGTCATGCAAACCGGTGTTTCAGATGTCTCGTGCACATACTTATGCATCTTCACATAACATTGAACAAAAAATGAATATCTCTCCAGCCAAAACTTACGAGACACATTAACACTAGAGATGTACCTTTTAACTCAGCATTGACTAGTAATATTGAGAATCTTCTAATACCAGAGAACCAATAAATCAACCTAAATGTTTGTCTGAAAAACAGATAATCAATGAGATTGTCTCAAGCTCTCAGCCAATCAGATATAAGGAACTTGTCAAATCAATTACCTGATGTCCCTCAATGGTTGGATGCCCACATGATTCCATTACAAAAGTGGAAGTCGCGCTGCAAATATTGCAAAAGTGAGAAGCATAATGCAGATAATATGATGTAAACCTTGAAGATGCCCCCCTCCAAAAACCCATCTGGGGATCCAAAGCAGATTTCCTTTTATTTTCTTAATAAATAAGAAGCAACAAAACACGAGAACAGCCAAAAGAAACTTGAACAAAAATGCACTGAAGAACAGATATAGAAATTGTCTCAATGTGTATTTTCAGGAGAATGATGTATCCGACTTAAAATTACCGACTCCGACTCATTTGACCCAGGCATCAAAGCCTCAGATGCCTTTGAAGAGCCATCTGAAAATAATAAAGAACCACAAATTGCATCGCCAAATGCTTGCGCTTCTCCATCACCATGAAAGAGATTAGCATCTTTGATCTTGTCAATCCCATCCATCTTGTGGCCATCAGTAGGTACACTTGAAGGAGACTGTTGAGCAATGTCAGAGGTCAAGGCACACTCCTGAATCTCTTCTGCATTCGACAGCTCAGATAATATCCCATCCCCTTTCTCAACACTGACAGTATGAATTGGTTTTTTTGGGCTGTCATGGCTAAGAGCTTCATCTAGCACTTCCATCTTCACTAAAGGGCTATTTGCATGAACATGCACCTCTTGGCTGTGTAATGACAGCAAATCTTTGGACTTTTGGCCAGTAGCAACTGCAACAGCCTCTTCTTTCTTCTCATCTAAATTCTGCATCGATACATCAACCATTTCCACATCATAGTTTAAAGCTGGCTTCTTCATTTCCATGTCAGTAACAAGGGCTTCTTCCTCTGCTGTTGATGCCAAGATATCATTTTCTGCTCCACTTCTGATGGTCTGCAATCCATCCCAGCTTGATTTCTGCTTCTTGTAAATGCCCATAGCTCTCTGCAGTTAAGGAATCCAAGCATCAAATATCCAGAATTCACAATTAATACATACATTGGCATCTTGGGGAGAACTAAAGTATTGCCTGCAAATTTGAAAAAGGGACAGGACAGGGCCTCAACAAAAGAGTCAGAGCCAAGATGTTACTGAAAAATAAGCACCACCAGGGGGGGTGGGTGGGAAGGGAGATAAAAAGGTATAGAGTAAATATTTTAGAGAGGCAATGTAGCCGAAAAGGGTCAGTAACCACAACAACTTGTAGCACAACCGCACATCCACCTACTTGACCACAGAGAAAATGGGAGAAGTGGGGTGGTAGGGGTTGGAGAGGCTGCATGACATGCTGGGGCTATATAGAAGCAAATACTTCCACACATAGCCAAAGAGAACAAAGTCAATAAACTAAGAACATCACTCAAAGCAATCACATAATTCAAGGAAACAATATTCCTATCTATGAATTAATCCACTGAACTCCAAAGCTATTGATGCAGATGATGTTGCCCATTAGTCAGGAGGTGAGACAGGATACAGCAATCATAGTAAGTAATAAATGATTGACATGCCTAGAGGACTCTCCTCTTTTAGTTGAGTGAAAAGGAAAATCCAGTCATTTTGGGAAAGGCAATAAAAGAATTACAATTCAGTGATTTCCGTGCAGTAAAAATTAGATCAAACATGGTTGCCAATAACTTGATAAACATGTAGAAACCCAATTCCTGGTCCTCAAAGCACAAGCAACTGACCTAATCATTTCCAATTTACCATCTAATTCATAACACTTACCTGACAAACAGAATCACTTTTAGCAGGAAAAAGCAAAGAACTCAACTGAGAATTGGAAGACTTGGGGACTGCTCTTCCACCATCCTGTCACATAAAAATATTCAGAAATAGAAGTATAGATATAAAGCACACCTGGGTACAGTGCGACATAGAAAGAAAGAAAGATTTGAGATTCTATTACCTTCAAATTTACAAGAATGGAAGTGTCTTCATCAACAGTCGCACTCTTTCCTACATTGAGTAAGCTCATGCACTGGCTATACAAATCTGGACTGACAAGTTCTGTTGAGATATCCAGTTTCGAAAGATAAGCACGGAAAACATGAGCAAAATTATCATGATCAGACATTTTAGTATCAGGTGTCTTCTCATTAGCAGTGTTATGCAAGGATTTAGAATAGTTGTTTGCTGAAGGAGCAACAGCTGGTTTAGTTTCAATTGCTTTTGACTGAACCCCATCACGTACACTTTCATTTTTTGACTGCTGACCTCCCAGCCCAGTAATCACATCACCCACAGGAGCTTGGACTAAAACAGCCTCTTCCAAAGATGCAGAAGGCAAGTCTACTTTTCCATCACCATTTCCTTTCCACATGTCAGCACTGCTTTCCCAGCCCCGACCATTCATTGGATGCCTATCCTGCTCCCATTCTCCTCCACCATACATGTGCATTTCCTCCCTATAAACACCATTATTTCCATCCCATCCATGCAAATGAGAAGGACCTGATCCATCCATCACATTCTGCCATCCAACTGGACGCAAATGGCTGGGAAACCTGTCAGCATCGGGAATATGATAAGGAATCCCAGTGTTGTTGACTTCCATTGAGGGTCTAACACCAAACAGAGGAGGAGATTGGAACTGTGGTATTATTGCTTGAAAACTCCCATGAGGTGGACCGTGTTGAAAAGGAATATAGCCATTTGGCACAGGTGAAGACCAGCTTGGGGCACCCCTCCAGGTGTTTCCTTGCCCTCTTGAAAAATTAAGATCACCAGGCCACTTGTATCGAGATCCAGTATTCATTCTACTGTCTTCTTCCAGTGCACCCATGAAGGGACCACCAACTCCACCCCTGTATCCTGTAGGTGGAGTTAAAGCAGAATTGCTTTGACCAGATCTATTATAATCTGGTGAATCGGCTAGAATCAACTCATCCACTGGAGCCTTACCGGCAGACAGATCCCGACCTGGTGTGTCCTCAGCAGGAGGTAAATCTCGAGCACCCCTGGAAGCACTGCTCCTTCTATCTAATTCTTCAATGTCAAAATTCCTCCTAGCACCAGTTCTGTTTGTGTATCTGCGTTCAAGACTACTTGATGAAGGAGATCTGTCCACCAAACTCATGGGTGAAGCTTTAGAACTTGAAGAGATCTCTATAGATGACTCCCCCACAATAACATCATCCAAACTAGTAGGTTTTTCAGTTGATCTATACTTGCAAGCTCTTTCTGATGCCCCAGAAATACCAGTAAACCTTCTTGAAGAAATTGTTTTAGTCCTTTGTTCTATTACAGCATCCCTATACTTCAGATCTTCAGACTTGATATGCCTACCACAGAAAATATAAATACATGATCACCATCTGGTTCAACTAACAAAATTATTCGGTTTCATATCCATAAAACAAAGATTACAAGTGAAATTCCTTCCATAGGGGCGCTTAGGTTAGATAAAACAGAATACTCAGATTAAATGGTGACATTTCCACATATTTGGATCTACCAAAATCCAGCAGGCATGTTTCATCATGTTTAAAAGAAACAGTTGGGGAGAGCAGTGTAAGGAAGCTTTCATCAAAGGTTAACGTGAACGAGTATATGCAGATCATAGGACTCAACCTGGCCCTATAATCTATTACAATAATTAGAAAAATAAGACAATCACTAAATGGTCATAAACACAGCAATCTGTCCACCACTACTGGCAGGTCAACTCTGAAAACCAAAGCAAATGGCTTTGGTTATAAGCAATATCCACAAGGTTCAAAGCATATTTCACGAAAGAAGAAAAATTCTATACGTAGGAGCTGGGATCCCCTTGCACCTAGTATGCCATGCATGTATGTTACTAAATTCAACATAAGTTACATATACTTAGGGGCTGTATGTTATTGTGTTTCGCACTTCTTGTTGCTGTTCATTTTGAATTAGAAAGGCGGTAAAGAGTTTGGTAAAATTTTTGAGTCTGCTGTTGGGGCTGCTTTTTGCCCCCAACAGCAGCTGACTTTAAAACTAGGTTTGAGATACCTTTTAGAAGAAACAGCAGCTGAAGATTTTTTTTTTACTAAATTATCTCTGACAATATTGACTTGTTAAAATAAAAACATAATATCCTAAATAGTCATTTTATTATTTTAATAGCAACAGACAAATATTAGTTTAGCCAAACACTATAATTTCACTTCACTCATCAGCAACAACAACCAATAACATCAATCAGTAATCAGTAACAGGTAAACCAAACAAGGCCTTGGTTCAGCATTCTAGGCCAACAAAAAAATCAATCACTATCTAACTTTTATCCAGCACAGATGCCGTTCTTCATCTGTCAAAGTTTGACACAGAGATTATGATGTTCCTCAAGTCAAAAGAAAGCACATGATTAAAAATTAATGCAAATAAATTGGAACTCACATTAGGTCATCCAAAAGATAAACAAATTCGGCCATAAACTTCAGGCAAATTTCCTGGATAGTTTAGAAAACACAAGATGACATACCGATACTCATCTGTTGCACTGGTGATTGGAGAAGTTCTATGCCTGCTGTTGCTAACATTTCTATCTAGATGGGGTTGGCGGGATAGAGACCTTCCTCTGTCACTATCTGATTCAACTCTGCCACTGCTCACAGAATTCTTTTCCATTTCAGGGTAAAAAAGCTTGATATCTCTAGATTTACCATCATTGTACTCATCACTATCATCGGGGGATCTCTTCTTTCCCTGGCTGTCCTTTTGTTTCGCAATTTCATCATCAATATTTACCCCATCATAATCCAGATTTCCATCATGGTATCGGTCTCTATCTCGATCTTGACCATGATCTCTCTCTCGGCCTCTATCACGATCCCGTTCTCGGCCACGCACATGATCTCTATTGTCATCTTCATCCCAATCCCAACCCTGATCATGGTCTCGATATCGATCCCGTTCACGGCCACGATTTCTTTCCCGGCCACGACTACGCTCATGATCACGTTCACGGTGTCGATCACGAGAGCGCTCACGAACATGATCTTGATCAAGGTAATTTTCATGATCATGTCCAGGATCAATGTTACTATCATGATCATGTGCTTGTTCATGGTCATGATCATGATCTATTGGCTTGGATTTCTTCTGTTTGATCTCTGTACTATACTTCTCATCCTTGAAGTGCTTATCATCAGACCTCGTATCAGTGTAATCTCTTGCAGCACGTCCATCTTTTTGTTTTCCTTCATGGTATCTGGTTTCCCTGTCCACATCTTCACGGTACTTCTCCCTATGCCTTTCATCCTTGTGCTTCTCATCCCTTGGTCTTGCATCCTTGGCAACATCCTCTCTTGAAAACATCTGTCTGTCACCAATGTCTATAAAATCATCCTGATGCCTGTCCCCATTGCCTGAACCATCCCTCTTTCTCTTCATCCGTCTCTCTGACAGGTTCTCCAGTTCAGGGCTTTGAAAACTGTGTGTGTTCAATTCTGCATCAATGAATATACCAACAAACAGAATAGAAGTAAACACAACATTCTAAGATGCACTAGCTATGGAGACAAAAACTTAAGCAAAAGAAGGGCTATCGTACTAAATTTTAAACAACTGTTCAACCAGGTAAAGTAAAAACATTGAGGTAAGCTTGTGCATGAAAGAGGATTTGAAAGCTGTAAATAGATGCCATGCCTCCTAGTATAGATTCATGTTAACCATGTCCTAAATCAAATTTTTATCTAAAGTTGTCCCAGTTGATCATGAAAGCATGTCAACCTAGCAAATAGCGTAAGTATCTATATCTCTGACTCCTTTGAAAATTTGGAATACTCTAGTGAAAAATTGCTAGACTCTAGGAAAAACACATCTTAGTTATCAATCAAATACATTTCTTATTCAATTCTATAATGGGGAAACTAAAAAAAAAAACTAACACAAAAATTGGAGCCCACCAGTCAAATATATTTCCAATTCATATTCTATAAAGGGAAAACTAAAAAGCAAAGCTAACAGAAAAATTCGAGCCCAACATAAGTATGCTTTTCGCCAAAAACAGGATCAATCAAATGGTTGGATATACTGACACACAGCAACTGATACATCTTGGGGGGAAAAAACATCACAAAAAATGAAAAGTGCAACCACTAAATCAGATGGTAAAAAAGTTTCAGAACAAGAAATTGACACAACTCATGCTTTGGATCTAATTACCAATTCAACAATAACTAATCTGCATGGCAACTGTCTTTCTCCATTCTTATATCTTCAAAATTTCATTCTTTGTCCTTCCCTTGATATTTGAGTTAAAAGCAATAAAGATGATCTGGCTGATAATATTGAAAATATCAATGTCAGATACCGAACAAACCCTTTGTTGCCCTTAGAAGCAATTTACAGCAGTTTCTCAGAAACATAGAGCATAAGGGCAGGATTTAAATAGTGAGGAAAAACTCAATCAGCTTTTTCTAGAATCTTTAACAAGGAAATATAGAATACTTTATGAACATGATAGTTATCAACCTTTACAAAGTAAGAAAGATGATTAATGCCAGCAAGTAAGATGTGAGCAGGGTGTGCTTGTGTGTATTTTCATCCTTACCATTTATATATCGGCATTGTTATATAAACAAAGAAATGGCATGTACATTCCATATGAGCAAGCAATATGCAAGATTGTTAGAAACACAACCAGGAAAATTAAAATTACAGTTCACAGAGCATGAATGTTCAATAATATCAGCGACCTAAGAAATAGGATGGTAAACTGTTAGTTAGCCATGAAGACAAGCAAAAAGACATAGCAGACAATATTTAGGCTCTTATGATGTCTTGCTAGTTCTGAAAATATATGTTAAACACAAGTTTGAAAATAATATATAAGCAAAAATCCAGATACAGCAATTATACGGCTAATAAACTAAGAATCCTGACAAAAGGTTAGATATCAGTGCAACCGCCTCAAAGCCACAAACAAACGAAAAAATAAAGAAGGAAACATCATAAATGGTCCATACATGTCCACTTGTGTCCATATCAATAAATCTGTAATCCATATCATCTATTAGAAACAGGGACAAGAACTGAAGATTTTGCAAACTAAGAGTGTCAAGACATTCGTGCTGCAATGCTCTTCTCACATCTAATGATAAGTAGTTAGAGGGTGCAAGTGACTTGAAACTTTGATAACAATAGCATGTGATGTGGAAACAGCAATGTTACATACACCAATAACAAAATGCCACCTAACATACCAAACAAGCAAGCCATTTAACCCATAAAAAGGCGCTCATTCATTAGTACTCAAGGAAAGTAGATTTATTGGGTTAGCCATTCAGGTCAAACTATGATATAAAGCATACTAATAGGTCCTAGTTTGTTGGAAAAATCCAAATACCACAAATTACCTACCATCTCAATGCAATTACAAATGCACTAGAAGCAATTAATGATTCACTAAAAGTAGAAATGAAGCACAATGTCAATGCTAAATATGGATTTTGGTTCCAATTCCACTGTCCAAATGTTTTGCGTATCTTAATAATTTAACATTTAGAAATAATTTTAAAATTTTTTCTGGTAAATATCTTATAAAATAATTATGAATACAAAAATATCTCAAAATAAAAGGAAGACAACTACAGTAGTTCCATCAGATTCATCTTTAAATTCAGAGTTACTCCATCTGCCTTCTATGCCAACTATCACGCACACACCCACCACCCTGGGCGGGGCACGTGAGGCCCTTGCACGGTAAGTCCTTACCACCTTTCATTGAAATTTTTTTTTTGGGGGGGGGGGGGGGGGTGGGCTGGGTAATTAAGCCGCTCAACAAGTTTGGTTTTATTAATTTTTCCCCCTCTCCAACCACAAATCCCAATACTTTCCCAAAGTGCTCAATTTTTGGGATGTGAAATCAAATGATCAGCTGAATCTTTGTTCTTCACAGTGCAACATAAGAAATATCAAATCAAAGATCACCCTGTTTTTTTTTTTTTAAAACAATTATATGCATGTCAACATGGACGTAAATAGAAGAACCATCAGAGCACCATCAAAGTTTAACAAGTTTACAAAAGCAAATTCTTAATTAACTGGGATTAATGATCAATTTGGAAGCCCCATGAGTCAACAATCCCCTCATTTTTTTGGCCATACTACCAGAATAACATAAATAATAACTTGTCCAATCTGATGTTACATGCAAAACGTACAAGCTGATGTTAAGATTATAACACCAAAATCCCAACCATACCAACCAAAAAGATTGGTATCCATTATCCAACACTTAAAGCACAGAAATGTACAGCCAGTCAAACAGTATTAAGATGGTTAGACACAACAAAAAGAATTAATGCACACTACTACAGGACCTGTACATGTTTAAAAATGACTAGATATTTTAATATACAATTTCATATTTAGGAGAAATAATACACCTAATACTAACTTTGCACCATTCAGTTATTTGAATTAATTGATCATACAGATTTTTCATTTTTGTTATATTTAGATATTTTTCTTGACAATTTATTATTATTATTTGTGGAAATTCGCTTTGCTTTGCTCAGGTGAAATGGTGCCTAGTGTGATGGAATCCCACGTTGGATAGGAAAGGAGGGTTTTGGGCTTTACAAAAGTGAGGACTGCACACCCCAATACGCTGCCTTTTAGAGAGAGGGTAATGGGTCCATGACACTAGGCCAGGCTCTAAGAGCAGTTAGCACTCCTAGAACTTTTAAAAACACTGTTACAGGTTAATGAGCACAATGACCATTAATCAACCACAGATCAATTATTTACATTACCTGTATTTTCAACGACATGCTTTGTAGCTCGAGGGTCTTCAATGTCAGCATACCTTTCACTCTTCCCATCCTTGTCCTTTCCCTTCCTTTCTCTTTCCCTCTCCTTCTCCCTCTCCCTGTCCCTCTCTCTTTCTCTGTCCCTTTCCCTTTCCTTCTCCCTCTCCCTCTCAGCACCACCTTCTTTCCCCTCCTTTCGACTACCTAATTCCCTATGTTTTCCCTCACTCTTTGCACTGCTCTTTTTCACGGAATCATCAATCTCAACAACATTCACTCCCGCACTCTCCACTCTCTTCCTACTCTTGGACTCACTCGACCTTTCCTTAGACTTCTTTGTCCCCTCTCCTCTACCATCATCTTCGCCACCATTCCACCTATCACTCACACCATCATCAAATCTCTCCTTGCGCCTTTTGGAGGAAGAATAATCCTCAACATATTCCCCATTTCCGGTGCCAAACGAGTCCTTGATGTCTTTGGAATCCAGCTTCCGCTTCTCACCAGTTCCAGAATCTTTCGAAACCCTGACTGTACTCTCCTTATCCTCTTTCCCCTTGCGGTCATCCACTCCCGACTCTTTCTCCGAATCCGAATAGTCCCTAGCATCTCTGGAACTATGCTTACTGGATTTGTGGCGTGAAGAACTCCTCGGCATCGGCAACAACTCCTCAAATACTTCAATCAGCGAATTCCGGAATCGAAGGCCCCACCCCGAATCGCCAACCCAAACCGACGCACTCAAACCACAATTTAAGAACCCTAACTTAATTTCAAATCCCCACTCGAATCCGATGCCGAACCTTAGAATCGCAGCTTCTCGCTCAATAAAACCCTAACAAGCAAAAAGAAGGCGAAAATCCTGGCCGGCAGAGTGCTGCAACCGGAAAGAAGAAGGGATGCCGTGGCGGCGGCGATTGCGAGATAGGGATCAGAATTTGAAGGGAATTACAAAGAAAACCGGAAATAAGTGAGGTGATTGAAAGGACTTCGTTTGGGGGGACAAATGTGGAACTTTGCGTTGCAGATACCCTCAGAATACGAGAGAAACGACTCTATGTTTGGTCGCGACTCGGAGACGACTTGGGATATAAATTTGCGGGTTTCTGACGATGTTGTCCTCGTCTTTTTTACTCGACCCGGCCCAAATTCAACGTGGCCCAAACTAGTTGAACATAGATGAAGCATCCCATCAAATGTTAATACTCTTAACCGAGGGATAGGAAACCAAAGAAAGTCTGCTATCTATCTATCTATCTATCTATAAAATAATAAAAGATTAAGATTTAAATAATAATGAAATTAGTGACATTTGCAATTTAAACTTCATATTTCATTTAAAGTTTTGAACTTGTTGATGACTGTGCCATATTTAGCCGTTTCTGCCGAGAAAAAATAAAAAATAAAAAATGGTTAACAAAAAACTCAACGAATAAAATTAAGATATACTTATAGATAGCATCTAATGCGTGACTTTTGATTGCAAATTAAGAATAAAACCTAGAAAAAGATGGCCAAATTCACTCGAGCGGGTATCCAATTCCACTTGAATCTAATGGTATCATATGCATCCTCCTCAAGCGTAGAGATACCTAAAAAAGAGGGAAAAAAAAAATTGGTAGCTTATATCTTGACTTGTTAAAGATGAAACCCATGAGAACTACAAATCGATGTCTCTAACGTCTGCCATGCCTTTTCACATTTACCATAGCACAATTCGATATCATAACAATCCTCATAAATAAGGATGCCTCCGCTCCCTCCAGCTTTAAGTTTGTTTTCAATAGAAAAAACAACTTGGGGAAAAGAAGGAGAACAGAGAAAAACAGAGTCAAAGAACAAAAGAGGAAAATAACACAAAACGAAACTTTCAAAGCCAAAGTATCAAGTACTCACAGAAAGTTTATTGTTTTGCCCAAAAAACAAACTAATGACTGCAGCACACAGTTTAAGTCATTAATTCAAGCTTTTACTGGCTAGAAGAATGTGTTACATCCGAACATGCCTTTTTCTCCCAATAACTTCAAAAATCAATTATAGAAAATGTTACACGCAGAGGTAGGTTTTTCACACGAGATTGACGCATATGACAATAGGCAATTCGATAGTCGTGATCATGTATTCAACTGTTACATATATGCAACAAACAGTTTTTAGAATGATGATATTGATGATAAATTAAAATATCTAATAAACAATGATTATCAAGAATTAATATATATATATATATATATATATATATATATATATATATAACCATTGGTTAAGTAAAATATAAATGAATTAAAAGAATATTCATGTATCAAAGAGTGTCTCATATGTATCAATGTGACAAATTCTTAAATTTATGTAAAAGAGCTTTGATTAAAATTCAAAGACTAATCAAACTACTTATCAACAAGCAAATCAAAGCTAGTTTGACACTCTGAAATAAGGTGTTTGCTTTTTGACTTTTTAACAAGTAAATACTTGGCCTAAGAAGTACACTTACAACAGGCAACTAATTTTGTACATCCCTTGATATGTCATTGTGTATTACTTACTGCAAGAGTTTAGGACAATGGCTTAAAATTTTTTTCTTACCCTTTCCGACCAAAGACAAAGACAAAGAGAAAGAGGCATATTAAACTCAAGAAGTATGAAATGTAATGCATTGAACTCACATGCAAATATTATTAAATTTGTGTTGCCTATGAAGAGTTATACGATACATGTTCATGCTCATCCCACACATGGACCCAAAAAGTGAAGCTCATAACAGACATATCTAATTCATCTTCTAATATAATATCCAATGGTCCCTACTGCCTCAGTGTAGTGAAGGCCAACTTCCCTAACTATTACAAGTCTAAGCCCAAACTTGACTTGGATGTGGAGAGTGAGGAATTAAATTGGCGAGACCATTTAGGCAGCTAAGTGTATGTACCGTGCATGTCACATGGACAACGCATCTACAATCAACCGATTGCCCGACTATATGCAAACTAGTTTCAGATATTTAGTGTGCATGCTTATGCATCTTCACTTAATATTGAACAAAAATGCATAACCCTCCAGCCAAAGCTCACAAGACAAGCTAACACAAGAGATGTACCAATAAATCAACCTAAATTCTTCTCTGGAAAACAAATAATCAATGACAGTGTCTCAGCTAATCAGATATAACTAACTTGTCTATTCAATTACCTGGTGTCCCTCAATGGTTGGATGTCCACACAATTCCATTACAGAAATGAAACTGGCACTACAAATATTGCAAAAGTGAGAAGCAGAATGCAGATAGACGTGGATAATATGATGGAATCTTGAAGACCCCGGCTCATCTGGGGTCCAAAGCAGATTTCCTTTCATTTTCTTACTAAAATAAGAAGCAACAAAAAATAAGAACAGCTTAAAACAAACTTGAATAAAAAAGCAATGAAAAACAAAGATAGAAATTGTCTCAATGTGTACATTCAGGAGAATGATGTATCCGACTAAAAATTACCGACTCCGACTCATTTGACCCAGGCATCAAAGTCTCAGATGCCTTTGAAGAGCCATCTGAAAACAATAAAGAACCACACATTGCATCATCAAGCACTTGCCCTTTTCCATCACAACAAACCGGATTAACATCTTCAATCTTGTCAATCTCATCCATCTTGTGACCATTGGTAGGCACACTTGTATGAGCCTGTACCATATTGTCAGAGGTCAAGGCACAATCCTTCCGAATCTCTTTTGCACTCAGTGGCTCAGATGACATCCAATCAGCATTATCTACACTGACAGTATATACTGGCTTTTCTGGGCTGTCATGACTGAGAGATTCATCCGGTGCTTCCATCTTCACTAAAGGACTATTAGCATCGACATGCACCTCTCGGCTGTGTAATGACAGCAAGTCATGTGACTTCTGGCCGGAAGCAATTGGAACAGCCTCCTCTTTCCTCTTATCTGAATTCTGCACTGGTACATCAGTCATTTCCTTGTCACAGTTTAAAGCTGGGTCCTTAACTTTGTCCATGTCAGTAACAAGGGTTTGTTCCTCTGCTTTTGATGTCAAGCTATCATTTGCTGCTCCACCACTAATGGACTGAAAGCCACCCAAACCCCATGTCTGCTTCTTGTAAATGTCCATGGCTCTCTGCATTTAAGGAATCCAAGCATCAAATATCCAGAATCCACATTTAAAGTCCATTTTTGGCACATACATACATTAGGAACTTGAGGAGAACTAAAGCATTCCTGCAAATTTAAAATGGGACAAGACAGGGCTTCAATAACCGATTTAGAACCAAGATGTTATTGGCAAGTAGGGGCCAAAAGATAAATAAGTATAAAGGGATTATTTTAGAGAGGCAACAAAGCCTAAAAGGGGCAGCAACCACAATCGATACCCAGTATTTAGGCACTGAGTTTATTAATACCTGATAACAAAACCTCACATCCACCCCATTTCTGCTTATCAGACCACAGAGAAGAGGAAAGCAGGGAGTTAAGGGGGTGGAGAGGCTGCATTCATGACTTGCTGGTGCTATATAGAAGCAAATACTTCCATATACTTAGTCAATGAATAAAGAACACTGCTCAAAGAAAATTATTCAAGGGAACAATATTCCTATCTATGAATGAATCCACCGAACTCCAAAGCTATTGATGCAGATGACATTGCCCTTGGTAAGGAGGTGAGACAGGATACAGCAATCATAGCAAGTAATAAATAATTGACATGCCCAGAGAACTCTCCTTTTTCAGTTGCATGAAAGGGAAAATCCAGTCACTTTATGAGGGGAAATTAAAAAATTAGGATGCTTCAGAAACCAAAACTCATGGTCATCCAAACACATACTGCTGACCTAATTGTTGCTAATTTAAAATCTAATTTATAATGCTTACCTGACAAAAAGCATTACTTTTAGCAGGAAAAGGCAAAGAACTCAACAGAGTATTGGAAGTCTTGGGGACTGCTCTTCCACCATCCTGTCACATAAAAAATCATAAGAAATAGAAATATAAATATAAAACACATCTTGTTACAGAGAGACATAAAAAGAAATAGAGATTTGAGATTCGATTACCTTCAAATTTACAAGAATTGAAGTGTCTTTGTCAACAGTTGCACTCTTTCCTATATTGAGCAAGCTCATGCACTGGCTATAAAAATCTGGACTGACTAGTTCTGTTGAGATATCCAGCTTTGAAAGATAAGCACAAAAAACATGGGCAACATTATCATGACCAGACATTTTAGTATCGGGTGTCTTCTCATTAGTCGTGTTACACAAGGACTTAGAATATTCTTTTGCTGAAGGAGTGACAGATGGTTTAGTTTCAATAGCTTTTGACCGAACCCCTTCATGAGCACTTTCATTTTTCGACCTCTGACCTCCCAACTCAGTAGACACATCACCCACAGGAGCTTGGACTACAGCAGCCTCTTTCAGAGATGCTGAAGGCAAGTCCATTTTTCCATCACCATTTCCTTTCCACATGTTGGCACTGGTTTCCCAGCCCCGACCATTCATTGGATGCCTATCCTGCTCCCACTCTCCTCCACCATAAAAGTGCATTTCCTCCCTATATACACCATTATTTCCATCCCATCCATGCAAATGAGAAGGACCTGGTCCATCCATCGGATTCTGCCACCCAGCTGGATGCAAATGACTGGGAAACCTGTCAACATCAGGTATATGATAAGGGATCCCAGTGTGGTTGACTTCCATCGGGGGTCTAACGCCAAACAGAGGAGGAGATTGGAATTGTGGTATTATTGCTCGAAAACTCCCATCTGACGGACTGTGTTGAAAAGGACCATAGCCATTTGGCATAGGTGAAGACCAGTTTGGGGCACCCCTCCAGGCATTTCCTTGCCCTCTTGCAAAATTAGGATCACCAGTCCGCTTGTAACGAGAACCAGTGTTCATTCTACTGTCTTCTTCCAGTGCACACATATAGGGACCACCAACTCCACCCCTGTATCCTGTAGGTGGAGTTAAAGCAGAATTTCTCTGACCAGATCTATTGTAAACTGATGAACCAGCTGGAGTTGACTCATCCACTGGAGTCTTATCCACAAGTAGATCCTGACTTGATCTGTCCTCAGCAGGAGGCAAATCTCTAGCAGCACCCTTGAAAGCACTGCTCCTTCTACCTGATTGTTCAATGTCAAAACTCCTCCTAGCATCAGTTCTGTTTGTGTATCTTCTTTCAAGACTACTTGATGAAGGAGATCTATCCACCAAACCCACAGACAAAGCTTTGTAACTTGAAGAGATCTCTATTGATGACTCCCCCATGATAACATCATCTAAACTAGCATGTTTCTCAGTCGATCTATACTTGGAAGATCTTTCTGATGCTCCAGCAATTACGGTTAACCCTCTTGAAGAAATTGTTTTAGTCCTTTGTTCTGTTACAGCATCCCTATAATTTAGATCTTCGTTCTTGATATGCCTATGGCAGAAACATATAAATACATCATCATCATCTGCTACAACTAACAAAATTATACAATTCCACATCCATAAGGTAAAGATTCTGAGTGAAATTGCCTTCCAAAGGGAACTAAAATCTGAAAGTGTCCCTGGAATTATGTTAGATGATACAGAATACTCAGATTAAATGGTGACAATCCCACATATTTGGATCTACAAAATATACAGCAGGCATGACTCATCATAATTAAAAGAAACAATTCAGGACAATAGTGTAAGGTAGTTTTCATCGAACATTAATGTGAACAAGCATATGTGTAGACCTAAAAAAAAACATGGATAGTAGGACTCAACTCAGCCCAATTAAACAAAGTATCATGCCCACCACAATCAACGGGCTTGCTCTGAAAATCTAAACAAATTGCTTTGGTTATACACAATATCCACAAGGATCAAAATGTGTTTAATGAAAGAAGAAAAATTCCCTATGTAAGAGTGGGGAGCTGCTTGCAGCCAGAATGCCATGTATATACATTATTAAAGTCAACAAAAGCTACGTATAAGAGTCCAGCATTCTGGGCCAACAAAAAAAATTGATCACCAACTAGTATTTATCCAGCAAAGACAATCTTCTTTATCCGTCTAAGTCTGATAAATAGATTATGATCAATCCTAGTTCCTTTTGTCAAAAGAAGGCACATGATTTAAAAATATATGCAAAAAGCAGTAACCAATCCAAAAGATAAATAACAAATTCAGTCATAGACTTCAGGCAAATTTCCCTACAAAGTTCAGAAAACAAAAGATAATATACCGGTACTCATCTGCTGAACTGGTGCTTGGAGAAGTTCTATGCCTGCTGTTGCTGACATTGTCATCTAGAAGGGGTTGGCAGGATAGAGACCTTGCTCTGTCATTATCTGACTCAAGTTTGCTGCTGCTCACAGACTTCTTTTCCATGTCAAGATTATTAAGCTTTGTATCTCTAGATTTACCATTGCAATATTCATCATTATCATCAGCAGAACTCTTCTTTCCCTTGCTGTCCTTGTGTTTGGCAATTTGATCATCAATATGTGCCCCATCATAATCCAGATGCCCATCATGGTATTGCTGTCTATCACAATCCTGACCATAATCTCGCTCTTGGCCTCTATCATGATCCCATTCTCTGTAACACTCTCCATTGCCATCTTGATCCCAGTCCCAATAATGATCACAGTCTTGATATCGTTTCTGTTCACAATCACGATCATAATTCCTTTCCCGGTCATGACTACGCTCGTGATTACATTCACGATGTCGATTGCGAGAGCACTCATGAAGATGATGTTGATTGCAAGAGTGCTCATGAAGATGATCTCGATCATGGTATTTCTCATGATCATGATCGCATTTAGGATCAATTTTATTATCATGATCACGCTCTTGTTCATGGTCATGATCAAGATCTATTGGCTTGGATTTCTTTTGTCTAAGCTCTATGCCACCCTTCTCATCCTTGAAATGCTTATCATTGGACCTATTATAAGTGCGATCCCTTGGAACACACCCATCCTTTTGTTTTCCTTCATGGTATCTGATTTCCCTGCCCATATCTTCACAGTACTTGTCCCCTTGCCTCTCATCATTGTGCTTCTCATCCCTTGGTCTTGCATCCTTGGCAACATCCTCTTTTGAGAACATCTGTCTGTCACCAATGTCTACAAAATCATCCTGATGCTTGTCCCCATCACCAGAACCATCCCTCTTTCTCCTCCTCCATCTCTCTGACAGGTTCTCTGGTTCAGGGCTTTGCAACCTGTGTGTACTGAAGTCTGCATCAATGAATATACCAACAAACAGAATAGAAGTTAACACAACATTCTCAGATGTGCTAGAAATAGGGATAAAAACTTAGGCAAAAAAAGAGGCTATCATACTAAATTTTAGACAACTGTTCATCCACGCAAAGTAAACATTTGAGACAGGCTTTGCAAGTGAGAAAGGATTTGAAAGTAGTAAATAGATGCTTCATATCAAAGATGCATGATAATCATGTCCATAAGCAGATTTTATCCCAAGTTGTCCCAGTTGACCATGAAAGCATGCCAGCTTAGCCAATAGCATAAGTATCTATCTCTCTAACTCCTTTCGACATTTTGAATGCTCGACAGAAAAATTGCTGACACAAAAATAGAACCCACCAGAATTGTGCCTTTTGCCAAAGACAGGATCAATCAAATTGTTTGATATACTGAAACACAATAATTAAGGCATCTTAGGGGAAAAAAAAAAACCATCAGAAAAAAGTGCAACCATTAAGTCAGATAGTAAAAATGCTTCAGAACCAAGAATTTGACACAACTCATGCTTTGGATCTAATTACAAATTCAACAATAGTTAATCTGCACGGCATGTCTTTTCCTATTCTTTTATCTTCAAAAATTCTCATTCTTTGTCCTTCCCTTAATATTTAAGTTAAAAGGAATAAAACTGACCTAGATGATAATATTGAAGACATCAGTGTCAGCTACCAAAACAAACTTTTTTTTGCCCTTAGAAGCAATTTATAGCAGTTTTCCAGAAACACATAGCATATAGGGAGATTCAAATAGTGAGGAAAAACTCAATCAGCTTTTATAGGATATTAACAAGGAAATGTAGGATGCTTGATGAACATGATAGTTATCAACCTTTACAAAGTAAGAAAGATGATTAATACCCGCATAGAAGATGTGTGTGTGTGTGTGTGTGTGTTATATAAACAAACGAATGGCATGTATGTTCCATATGAGCAGGAAAATTATGGAACAGTTTTTAATGAGAAATCAACTAGCTGACCACTGAATGACATACACATTATTCAATTTTTAAGTCTGCATAATTCAGACACTGGTCTATTTCTGGTCTGGAGGATCTGGCTTTTTGACAAACTGAAATGATAATTGGGAAGATATTTTTGAATATTGATCATTTTTGTACATGATTCCACCTTCGCATGCTCCAAAAAATTTTCTTATAGACAACGAAATTATGCATTGTTAGGTGAGAAGCAGAGAGTTTATCATTATTTTTTTTTTGTCTATATCATTGCAATCGACAAATAGTCAAAAAAAAAAAGAAAGGGGGGGGGAATTGCAATTGACAAGAACCCAACTAGAATTTGGAGGGGCTACGACGGACACCAATATTGACTATTCTCCAAATTAATAGGCTTCAATTCTCCTCTTCCGCATAATTTTCTTTTAAAAACAAAAGCAGGAAAATTAAAAATACAGTTTCCAGAGCAAGTATGCTCCATAATATTAGCAACCTGAGAAATAGAATAGTAAACTGTTAGTTAGGGTTCCATGAAGGTGAGCAAAAAGATGTCCTTCTAGTTCTGAAAATATATGTTAAACACACATTGGAAAAGAAAATATAAACAAAAACTAAGAATCCTAACAAAAAGTTAGATATCAGTGTGGCAGCCTCAAAATCACTAAAAAAAAAAACAAAAAAGCAAAAACACACATAGATGGTCCACAAATGCCGACTTTTTTCCATGTCAATAAATCCAAAATCCATATCATCTATGAGATAGTGGGACAAGAACTGAGGATTTGGCAACCTGAAACAGTGCCAGACATTCCTGCAACATTGCTCATCTCACATCTAATGATAAGTTGTAGGAGGGTGACTTCAAACTACAATAACAACAGCATACGATATGGAAGCAGTAATGACAAACACACCAATAACGAAATGCTACATAACAAATCAAGCAAGTGAGCCATTTAACCCAAAAAGGGAACCCACTTATTAGCAATTCTCAAGGAAAGCCGATTTATTGTGTTAGTCATTCAGGTCAAACTGAGACATAAAGCAGACTAATAGGTCCTTAGGTCGATGGTAAGGTCTAAAGACCACAAATTACTTGCCCTCTCAATGCAATTACAAAATCACTAGAAGCAATTAATAATTCACCAAAACTAGAAATGCAGCACAACTTTAATGCCAAATATGGACCCTGGACATCCAACACACAGGTGATATAAAGAACAGACTTTGGTTGCAACTCCACTGTCCATGTGATTTGTATATCTTAATGCATCAACATTTAGTAATAATTTTACAAATATTTTCTGGAAATATATCTAAAATAAAATTCTAAAGACAAAAATATTTGAAATAAAAAAGATGGTGACTTTGTGGTAGTTTCATTTAATTCTTTTTTAAATTTGGATTAATACTTATCTATTCACCTTTAAAGCCAAATATCAACACTCCCCCTCCGTAAAGTCCTTACAGCCTTTCACTGAAACAAAAGGCATTTTCCAGGTACAATGAAGTTGCAGATAGTTTAATTGCCCTGTCATACAACCAAGATCTTTTATCACTACTTATTCAACAATAAGATTTTTATTTTTCATTTTTTGCCTTTTTGGCCACCTGCCCCCTGAGAGGGGGTGTGGGGAATTAAAGTCGCAGGCCAGCTCTATATGTTGAGGAATTTTAGCTCCAACAAGAATTACAACCACAATGAAGCCTTAATCCCAAATTTAATTGGAGTTGATAACATGAACCTTTTATTGACATTCCATTCTATTATGAACTATGTTTGAAATTGTTCAAAATCCTTCATAACCAAAGATTCCTAGTATGAACTATCTTTTCAAGTCATACTCAAGGACTCAGAGACCAACAGTATAACTAACAGACTAACATAACTAATAACTTGTGCAATTTGATGTTAACTAGCAACTTGTACCAGCAGATGCTAAGATTCTAACACCATATCCCAACCAAACCAGACAAATACTTTTGTATCCACTATGCAACACTTAAACCACCACAATTCACAGCCAGTTAAACAGTATTCAGATGGTTACATTACCTGCATTTTCAACGACATGCTTTGCAACTTGAAGGTCTTCAATGTCAGCATACCTTTCACTCTTCCCGTCCTTGTCCTTCCCTTTCCTTTCTCTTTCCCTCTCCTTCTCCTTCTCCCTCTCCCTCCCCCTGACCCTCTCTCTTTCTCTGTTCCTCTCCCTCTCAGCACCACCTTCTTTCCCCTCCTTTCGACTACTCAGTTCCCTATGCTTTCCCTCACTCTTTGCACTGCTCTTTTTCACTGCATCATCAATCTCAACATTCACTCCCGCACTCTCCACTCTCTTCCTACTCTTGGACTCACTCGACCTCTCCTTAGACTTCTTTGTCCCCTCTCCTCTACTATCATCTTCACCGCCATTCCACCTATCACTCACACCATCCTCAAATCTCTCCTTGCGCCTCTTCGAGGAAATATAATCCTCGACACATTCCCCATTTCTGGAGCCATACGAGTCCTTGTAGTCTAGCTTCCGCTTCTCACTGGTTCCAGAATCCTTCAAAACCCTGTCACTACTCTCCTTATCCTCATTCCCCTTGCAGTCGTTAACTACCGAATCCAAATGGTCCCTAGCATCTCTGGAACTATGCTTACTGGATTTGTGGCGTGAAGAACTCCTCGGCATCGGCAATAGCTCCTCAAAACCTTAATTAACGAGTAGAAGACCCAATTTCGAATCGACAACCAAAACCAAAGCGCTGAAACCACAAATTAAGAACCCTAACTTAAATTTCAAATCCCCACTCGAAACTAAATCGCCAAAACCTAAGAATCGCAGCTTCTCGCTCGATAAAACCCCAGAAAGAAGTGAAGAGATGGAAGACACTTCGATGGGGGACAAATTTGGAACTTTGCGTTGCCTTTGCACGGAGAAAGCACTCCGCTGTCATTTTTTGTTGTCTTTTTTTGGGGGGGGGGGGGGCGGTGGGGGGTGTGGCGGCTGGGGGGGAGGGGGCTCGCGGTCTGTGGTTTTTTTTTTTTTTTTTGTGGTGGGGGGGGGGGGGCGGGGGGGGGGGCAAAGGGCTCCGCTGGGTTCGATCGCGACTCGGAGCCGACTAGGAGATAAATTTGCGGGCCACTGACTATCTTGTCCGTGTCTTTCAACCCGACCCGGCCCAAATTTCACCCTGGCCCAAACCCTTTTTTTTTTTTTCCTTCTTTTCTCCACACTGTTGAAATTGAGTAAGAGTTTGATAATAAAATTAAAACGTTGGTTAAAATATATAATTAATAGTGATAAACATAAATACAAGTATTATATTATATATATATATATATATATATATATATTATATATATATAAATATAGATATATGTATGCTCATTTTTCAATAAAAAAAGAATGATAAAATGTATTCAACAGAAAATATAATAATGTCATAAAGAAATTTTTTTAATTTATATTTTAATTTTTATCTATTTTACTCTTTTTATAAATGAATATTTCAACAAATCAATTTATTATAATTAAAAAAACGATTCCATATGTTATAATTCAATTGACAAAACACGATAAAAACAAATTCCTCGTTCATTAGTAAAGCCAAACTTTCTCTCTGCTCTTTTACAAAGGAAAGTGTAACTTTTTAATTTTGTTTAATATTTTCATTTTATAGATAAAAAAATAAAAATATTAAAATTAAAAATGAACAACTATTAATTAAATAAATACATATGAGTTTAATAAAAAATTTTATTTATCTAATAATATCCACCGTAATGGTGACAAATTATGTAAAGTATTGTATATACTTAATATGATTCTAAAGTTATTATTATTTGGTAGTTTAATTAATAATTTAATTTATATTTTAGATATTAATTTAAAAAAATTTAGATTTAATAATATTAAAATTAAACATGAATAAACTTATTCATATTTGATAAATAAAAGTTAAATAAAAATAAATAGGTGTGATGATTAATATAATTACAACGTTACCGTTCGGTCCAATAAAAAAAAAAGGGCCAAAGAAAAACATATTCACCGTTTCAGTGAATTGTCTTCTTCTTGCCTTTGAGTGTCGTAATTTTAAGCAGAAAGGCTTTTGAAACAGAAAATCCGAGACAAAAGAGGCTGATCCAATCGCAAAACAAGCCAAAAGATTGAAGCACAAAAAAGGCTAAATCATATACAAGACATATAATTTAGTAAAGAAAAGAAGAGGAAAATGTGGAAGATGAAGCTTTTGATATCTGGTGATGATGATGATGGAGAGAAAGAAGAGAGCTTCTTGGACGAAGAATCTGATGGCCTTTGTTCCCTTTCTTACTCGCAGGTCTCTCTCTCTCCCGCACAAACACACATATTAAAGCTCATTCTTTTGGTTTATTTATTTATTTTTCTTTTTTTATCAGAGAATGTATGCATTTGCCGCGTGTTTGGTCGCTGGTCTAGCCTGTATGTTTCTGGTACAAGCATTCCCTCGCTATGTCTACTATTTTTGTTTTCTTTTTTCAAAAGCATATTGACTGACTGAATTCTGAGATGGGTTTTTTATTTGATGGCAGTTTCAGTTTGTAATTTTAATGGCTCGTTGCTCATCTGGGTTTCTTAATTTTTCAACCATTGTTAAAAAAAATAATAATAAAAGAAAATAAAAGAAAAACCGTCACAATGGAATCTATTGTCGGTTTTCAACTTCACTTCAGAAAGATATTGGATGGATTTTTGCTTGTAAATGGAATAGAATTAGCAGTAAACGTATAGCTGGGTGAAGTTAGTTGCATGGGACACCTTATTGAGTTTTGCTAGATATCATTCTATCAGTATCAGTATCATTGGTAGCTTACATAACCTGTTACATTTTGTGGCCTCATCTGTCTTAAGGTGTGAAATTGATTTTTAGACTGAATTTGCCTCCTATAAAAGGTGTACTCAATTTTGGGAATTTTGCAGAAGCTTTAAGTCTTGGAAAATTTGAACTTTGTGAACATGGAATTGGTCAACTTTCCATTGCAGATGCCACTTGAATTAGTAGGCTTTTTTTTTTTTCTCTCTCTCTCTCTCTCTCTCTCTTTCCTTTTTTTTCATAGAAAAATTTAGAGTTCCTGGGCCTTCGAGTTCATTTGGCCAATGCCAGTATACTGTGCAGTGCACTCTTCGGTAGGAAGTGCCTTTCAAATTTATTAAACCATTATATGATTCATAAACTTTTATTTCTGCCTAATTTCTGATGTGGACCTTTGGAGGACCTGAACTTTATATTTAAATCCATAAATCATATCAGATTTTTCATCAAGTTTGTTTCCATAATAATAGTTTGTTTCCACCAACAAGGAATTGGACCAGCATATTGAAGATCTCTGTTCCATCTTGGAGATATTTTTGCGCTTGTTAATTGTGAGTGTCTACCTGTGCCCAGCCTGAATTTGCACCTGAGACCACTTATCACATGCCCATTTTCGAAGTTTCCAAAGGTCTGGAGACAATAGCAAATTGGCTTTCTTCCAATCTGGTAGAAGATTGTACTTAGACTTGATGTCACAATTAGATATTCAGAACACATGTAAATCTGAGACTAGGTTGGTTTGTGCTCTTTTTAATGTTGAAACTCATTTTTTCCTTCCTCTGACTGTCACATACCATGTCCAAAAGTTTTTGATAAACCCAGTAGGGTGAGAAAGGGTACCCTCATCTAGTTGTGAAATTTCAAGTAGGTATTTTGCCCCTCCAGTAAGAATATAAACTCTTGATATTTTCTCGCTTTTCTTGGCTGAAAAAATGCAATTTCCTATGACTGCCAAATAGATGTTTTTGTTTCTTTTCTGCTCAATGATGATACTAAAAATTCCTATAAAATATCCCATTAACGAATTGAAGTGGAAAATATACTGAATATCTTATTCCCACATGTTGCAATAGGTGTCTTCTAGATGCACATGGAGGGTTTATATTTTCCTGCTAAGCTGCAATGTATCAATGTGACTGCTGACAGTTTCAGAACATCTTGTCTTGCAGTCACTGGTTGTCTTCGCCAAGCCTATAAAATTTGCGTTGTTATTCACTTTTGGCAATGTCTTGGCAGTCGGAAGGTACTCCTTTTCTTTTCATTTTCTTTGGGAAAATAAATGACAATCAATATTAAACCTACATGGGCATCCAATCCCATTATGGCTTAATCCCTTTTGTTGCTGGTTGGTTTGGCCAACACCAATTGCTTTGTGGTCCTGCTTCTTAATATTATTGTAGATTTACAATATCTCTGCTATTATTTGAGGCATCATTTGTGCTCTTGTAAACCTTTGTATGCTTTTTTCTGCAATTTCCATCTTTTTACAGTTAATAAGCAAAAGAAAGGCATCTTTTTTCTAAAAAAAAAAATCTTTTTACAGTTTATAGAAAAAAGTGCATTCCTTGTCTTTACAAGTCAGTCAATACCACCCTACTCTTTGAAGTGAATTGTATGCTATAAGAGTGCGCAACCATAATGTGGTTTTTTATCATGCCATGCTGAAAGTTCCCCGGGATTGTTTGTAGTTCCATTCAACTGTTCATTTCTCCAGGTTTCTTATTTATATGATTGTGTTCCTGTTTGGCAGCACAGCCTTTCTCATTGGACCTGCACGACAACTAACCATGATGTTTGACTCTACTCGTGTCTATGCAACAGCTGTCTATGTTGGATTTGTTGTTATATCTCTCATTTGTGCTCTCTGGGTAAGTTGGCAGTCTTATTCCTCTTAATGCAGCTCTCTTTTTATATTCAGTACTATTAATGCATCTTGATAATGGAGGAGATCTTGTATTAATTTCCTTGTTCCTCCCTTTTTTCTTTTTCTTATTAAATTGAAACAAAATGAATGAATGAGGAAGATCCTGAGGATTTTACAGACTCAGAATTAAGGCTATATGTATGAAGCAAAGCCCTTACTCTCTTATGATTAGACTGTTTTACTCTCTGGTACTGGATTTTCCTTGGGTAGACTTCTGTTCTGGACAATGTACAAATTCTTTGACAATCCACCAGCTAGAATGATGCTGTCTGTTTATACATCCTTCTCTGAAAACTGCAGGGAGCATAGTAGTCATGCATCCTTGCCATTTTTTATTGAATAAAATGATCTCATCATCTTAATTAGTTTAGTGATGAAGAGGTCCTTTGTTACATGACTATAGGAGAAAATAGCTCCTGCTTCCAATTATTTGGTGTTTTTTTTTCCTACTTTTCCCCTTTTTCTTTCCACATTTTCTGCAATTCCCATTCTGTTCTATCTAGCATAGCTGAAATCTGAAATATTTCATGTTCCCAATCATGGCCTTAAATATAATTGACATTTGTCTGTAATAAAGTCATTTGCATTCATTTGTGTTTGTGTGTCCCTTTGAAACAAAGCGGTTAACTTTGACATGTATTTTCCTCCATATGGGCTCTCCTGATGGCTTCCCTCTCTGATTCTCATATCTTTGTCAATCATTTAGCACTTTCTCTCTCTCTCACACACACACACAAGTACAGGATATTGAAATCTTGAAAATCAGAAGATTTGCAAAGGACTTCAGCATGATTTCTTGTTATTACTCTTCCCATTTATTGCTTTTGCTTTGTAAATAGGCTTTTACCACTAGAAACCAACCTGTCATCCCAAGAGGTTAGTTCTGATGCTATTGTTTTCTCGTGTTGCAGGTCCGTAACAAAATCTTAACCATAGTTGCAATTATATGTGAGATATGTGCCCTTATTTGGTAAGTATGTCTCTTGGCTTTACTTGAAGTTTCACGCAAGTCTGTTAAAAAGGGAGCTGAAAATGAATGCTCTACTATTCTAACTTTGGTACTTGATCACCATGTTTTTATGCTATATAATGTTTCCAGTCATTAGTCTGTGTGGCAAGATCTTTTTCATGTCCAATCTGCTTTCAAGTGCAGACTATTTAACCAGATGTTCTGATTCTCTGAATCCAATGTCTGCGCGACTTATATATGGCCATTTCAGGTACTGTCTGAGCTATATTCCTTTTGCTCGGCAAATGGTGTCTAATTTGATGGTCCGATTCTGTGACACTGAGCTATAGATTGTTGAGAATCAAGAAGATTGATGAACGGAGAGCTTCTCTAAGCTTTAGTTTCCAGCTTTTACACTCTGTCTCTCTTTGAGTTCATGTGAAAATGTTTTTGTTTTAGTTATTGGTCCTTGTCATTGTTATCTGAAATTGTATAGTTCTGGTTCTCATTTCAGTTTTGGCATCCTCAACTTACCCTGCTAAAGAACACCTATCGAATTGACTCTTGGAGAAATTTTCTATGTCCACAATGTATCCAAACATGCAAAATTTTCCTGATTTTCATTTTAGTAAATCAGCAGCTCCACGCCTCAGGCTTCTTTTGGAGCAACCTTTCTAACTCCACGCCGGTGTAGGCTGGGAAACCAAGTACACTTTTCTGAAGATTTCTGATTGCAAACTTAGTTTAATTCTTTAGAAGGCCTTTTGATGGGCCATTTGTAGAAGTTAAAACAAGAAGTTATGAGCCACATGTAGTAGGATCATAATACGAATAGAAGTGGTACTATGCTGACCATTCTATATTTGAGAAGCCATCTGATGCCTTCTTATGGAACAGTGTGGCTACCAAGGAGAATTGGACCCGGGCCTCGTTTTTTATAATCCAGCAGTATCACAAATCAATTTTGATATGCTAGACAGAATCGCCAAGACTAAGAAAATTGCAATTATCTTCTTGTGATTCAGCCCCAAGAATTGGACATCGATTAAAAAGGTGGAGAGTGGGGAAACATTCATCTTGCCATATAGACTAATCTCTAGGGGTGTGTTCTTCTGCAAGTGAGCTAAAAATTTCTTTTGATCCATTAGAAGGATCATAAGTTACACAACAGGAGGTAGTTCTCTCCATTGTTAAGAACTCTATGTTTTCCCTTTTAGAATTAAAGCATGAAACTGTGGAAATAAATTGCTAGAGTGTCTTTGGAGGAATTGAGCTGTAATTTTCTTGAAGAGTACAAGGGTGTTACTTGAAAGTGCTGGGCCCATGGGTTCTCTCCATTTTTAAGAACTCTATATTTTCACTTTTCTGCAAGATAGGGCAAACAAAGACATGATGCTAATGCATATTTGCTTGCCCATTACAAGGAAAGGGACATATTCAGATCCACATTTTGGACAGCCAATAGTGATCCATGCTGACACCGACTTTACACCGAAAGGCATGTGAATTCTGAAGTCTAAATTCAACTAACCTTTTTTTTTTTTTTAGGGGGGGGGGGGGGGGGGGGGGGGGGTAGATACCTACCACAGGGTATAATGTGTCTTGAACGAACAAAACTTGCTACCGAAGTCCACAGTTGTATCAATCAAAATTATACCATCTACTTGTCCCACTCGCCCAAGGCAAAAAGACCATCAATCATTGTCTGTATCGTCTAATGGACTGACCATTACTCCTAGTAATGGCATGGCATGCATGAAAAGTAATAAATCAGATATGTACGTGACAGTCATTTTGGGCTAACATTTCTCGATTTTGACAACAGACTGCTTAAAAGGTTTAGCCCTCTGTATATTTATACCATGTGACGTGTGTGCTTCTCAGCCTATGGCTTTGCCATTTGCTAGCTAAAACTCTAAGAAGTATACATGTACACGCTTTTTTTTTTATTAAAAAAATATTATATATATATTAAAATTAAGGTTATTTATTACTATTTTTATTTTTTATGAAGTGTGTTATTAAGTCGAAATAAATCTTTTTTACACTTAATTTCGATAATAATAAATTTATAATTTAATATTAAAATTTTTATTAAAAAATTTATTTATTAAAAACGAAAAAATTGAACAAAATTAAATTTAAATTAATGTTAAAAAATGCAAATTATATTATCAATTTAATTATTATTTTAAGTGATACACGCATAATATTTAAATAATTAGATCTATCGCATGCATGTTTGTATATATATATATATGTGTGTGTGTGTGTGTGTGTGTGTGTGTGTGTGTGTGTGTGTGAGATGTCCAGCTACGCCATTTCTTTTGTTTTTGTTTTTGAGGAACGATAATATTCCATTCACTTTCGGCGTTACATTGTGGCAACGATGGTAGGCTTGTCAACGCTAATATATTGTGTATGTGCAGTGCACGTATAAAGGAGTTAGGTGAACCAGGTTGGTGATTCGAAATTGGTCCATTCTTACAACTATAAACGTCACATTCATTGATACTTTTTTACCATAAAAGTGCGCAAATCGCTTCCCCCCAGATTAACTAAGAGTCCGTTTTGTCTGTTGACTGCTTTAAAGGAAGGCATGAGTAACTTTTCACAGCTGTAAAACAATGGAATGGGCCATTGGGTTGTTGGAAATAGTTAATTAACACTTCTATTAAGAAATGCCAGTCCCATTCAACGCTCCAACAACCCACCAAGTAGATTGCTTAGTCCATTCTCAACTGCTTATAAGCAACCTACTCCCATCTGCCTTGTTCTCAACAACTCTTGCTGCGGCCCCTGTCATCAATGCTGTGGCCACCGCCCGCCCGCCTGCCTGCCTCCACAATCATTATTGTCACTACACACAACCA
This sequence comes from Kandelia obovata, assembly GCA_021464305.1. Taxonomy (NCBI): domain Eukaryota; kingdom Viridiplantae; phylum Streptophyta; class Magnoliopsida; order Malpighiales; family Rhizophoraceae; genus Kandelia; species Kandelia obovata. Next base: position 2,114,503 of record CM038472.1, read on the forward strand.
TGCACATTACAATCTGTTGTTAATGATTAACCGCACAAAATCCTTAATTGAATATTAAAATCCAGTTAAATGACATACTTGTTTACCAAATGTGAACTTGACTAATCGTATTCCTACACTTTGTTATACATGCATGAATTTCTTACTTACACTTTTATTTTGACTTTATACATGCAAAAGTTATTGTGTTAAGAACAACTTCTATATTTTTTTTTTAAAAAAAAAAATTTAAGTCATTTGAATAATATTACTGTACATTCTAATGAATATTTTAAAAAAAAATTAAAAGTTATTCATGTCATACTGTATCTGATCTATCATCAAATTGTTCTATTAATTTTTAATTAAAATAAAATAATTTTAATAACAAATTAATACTATACAAAAACCATCATCTGAATTATTATAATACAAAGTTGCCTCTTGCCATCCATTAATTGGTTCTGAATTCCATTCGAGTAGTTATATACAAGGATCACCAAGACCACAAACCTCAAGAAAAGTTACATGAAAACAACAAAATTTGTCAACCAATTCTTTATCTTCTTCAAGGTTTGAATCCAATGTTTTTAATACAATACGTCTGTTATAGCGTCCTTAGTCAGCTACTGAGAAGCTGCATTTGATTAGCCTAATGCTTTCCAACATAAAAGACTGTTATCTCTTCAATGAACATTTGGAACCAACATAAAAGTTACGTTATTGGGTTGCATGACATAATAAAAAACTTTAAAAAAAAAAAAAAACAGCCCCGAAGTTGAGAAAAACTAGGCGACTGTTTTCCTTCTATTGCCTCCATAGATGTGAGATGGGGTTGATATATATATATATATATATATATATATATATATATATATATATATATATATATATATATATATAGTTTGTGGTAAGCTATGAGGTGAGGGATGCAGTTATATAAGGTGAATTCGTGACATTGATTTGAAAATAAATTGTTGAAAAGTTATTACATACCCTTTTGCTTGATTCAAAAATAAAAAAAAATCAACTTTTAATTTTAGTGATCAATGGGTTGAACAACAGCAACATGCTCTATCCAATACATGAGGTCTAAATATGCACAAATGTATAATATATAGCCACAAAATTGAGTGAAATCTGCTGTACATTTTAAGTTACAGGGATTCGATTGCCATTTTAATGTAAACTAATAGTTATGGTATAATATATAATTAAATTTGTGACAATTATACCACATGATGTTATACTGCATGCTAAACAAAATTTAACACCATGTATTAAAGAGGTTCCACATTTGCTTTTCACAAAGAGGAGAACCATTTATGAAATTATACCCAAGTTACGGAGCTTGATGAAATATCACAGTATGCATGATACCATAACCCTCAAGGTCGTACTACCATTTCTATGCAAATCATTACACAAATGTGATCAATTTAACACATTCTAAATATAAATTTATATCATATTATTATTATTATTATTATTTTATACATATTTGGAATCAAAATCATTAAGTTTGATCATCAAAGACTAAAAGTGCATAAACAAGTGACATTACAGTGCAATTAGTCAATTGCATTTGAAACATCTCAAATTGATCACGACCATATATAACTTTACGGAATTGGCTAATTATATAAACATACTGATCAGATATGATAGGTCTCTATTATGGAATAGTTTAACATAAATGTCAATTCAATGACCCGGGTTGATTTTACAGAGACTATGACTACATCTTAGCTAAGAATGTAACTTTTTACAGAGGGTAGTGACTGAAGAAAGCTAGAGAATAATTGGAGTACATAACTTTACTCTTTGTTCTTTTTTCTTTTTTCTTTTTTTTTTATTATAAAGAAATTGTCTTTACAACTAGCACTGCCTAAAGGCTGGTCTTTGAGGAATGTAACTTCTTCTTCTTCTTCTTTTTTTCTTTAATGGCATCCAAAAAAGAAGTTAAAGAAAAATGCGTGCAACACATTTATTGTCTTTTTTCACAGAGACTTCAAGGGTGAAATGTTCATACTCCATTGGACTAAGCAATCATGGAATTGTTCCCCTTTATCAAACACACCTCGTTGCAAGTGGGCTGGTGAAAGCACAGAGGGCCGCGGGCGGGGGGGGGGGAGGGAAGATTCTTCTCGAGATTTGAGCATTTTACAAAAACTGAATCCAACCATCGTGGACACATATCTAATAAATACGAAAAAAATTTATATCTTTATATTTCATACCATATTGATGTAAAACAATGTAATATAAAAATAATAAAATATAAAATAAATTTTTTTATATCTATTTAAATTAACTAAATTTGTGTTGAACTAGATTTTCCTGGAAATTATATACTGTGCGCTGTCTAAAACAGGTTGAGGAGCGTGGCAGTTGTGATGCAAGAACTTTTTTACTTGCCGAGTCAAAAACAAGAGAAAGACAAAACCAAGATCCATGATAGCTACATTTGAATATGATTTTGTGGAAGATTGGAAACCCTGGCCAACTTCTTGTTGCCTTGTCAAGTGTGTGGTATGAGCACATCGTCCTTCCATTCTTCCAAAGAACAGTTTCCTTAATTACAAACAAGTTGCCGTGCTATGAGCTCATTGGCTGTAGGTCCTTCTTAAAGACACTTTTCGTTTTCTTTTTAATGGGAAGTGTGTGCTAGTTCAGTTTATGCATTAATGGGAATTAAGCTTTTTTTTTTTTAACCAACAATTTTAAGGGCACATTTCCACGTGCATTATTCAAGACTATTATCTAATGAAATACAAAAAGGCACTGTTTGATAGTAAGTGTTGGATTGCTTTGTTACACAAGCACGCTCCCAAACACTTGGATACTTTTTTTTTTTTTTTGTTCTTGTGTCGCACGAGAGACAACTTATTAAACAACAATCATACCAATATGTTACTGCATGAGCAAACAAATAAAAATCGTTTTATACCTTTCGGATTATAAATATAATTATATATATATATATATATATATATAGCTAGTGGAGAATCAGCCAGCAGCTTAAAACCTGCAAACAGTTTTAATTAGTTTCAACTCTCGATTCTAATGGTGCAATTTATATAAGTCGATCGAAGCAAAGCAAAGTATTTAATGCTTGATTCATTTAGTATGTAGCTAGAAACGACAGCAAATGTTGCTTTCTAATGTCACAAAATGATCTGCTTCCTTTGATTCCTTGCTTAATTAATCAACCGAAAAATAATTTTTTTTTAAAAAAATTGTTCTATTAAACTAAGCTACGGTTAATTTTTCATAACCATTTCAGCTTAATTAGTCATAATCAGATAAACTTCCTTTTGCTTGCCCTTTTTGTTTATTTATTTTGGCGATGAAAGATACGTAATTAAGTATCCTCTCTATACTTGACTGTTGAAACTATTTCCTAAGTTTCTGTTGGGACAACTTTTCTATCCAAACTCTAAATTGTTTCATATTCAACTAAAATCAAAGTTTAACATATGAACAAACAAGAATCATTTTCTAGTTTTGGGTTTCTGTCCATTATAAAATTGTGGATTGCAAAGCGAGGACTTTATGCGGCTGGAGAGTACTGAAGGAAGATAATATGGAATGGGATCTAAGATGAGAGGTTTTGCCTAAGTTTCTCATTTGAATAATGTTAATTACCATAAAAAATTTTTTCAACTTTTTATGAAATACTATCTTATTGTAATGGATATGGTTCTTTTTTTTTTTTAGTATTTTATTAAATAAATGTATTGATAAAAAGTTATTCATCTTATTAAAAATAATTTTTTATGATAAATCAAAAAACAAAATTTTTTCATTATATTTAATAATATACTTTTTTATTTTATTTTTTGTGTCACACTTCAAAAATATTCGAGGGAGTTGTACCATTTGTTACTTTTCAATTGTTGCAATGTTTTCCCATGGGAGAGGAAATTCCTACGATTTGAACCGGATGTCAAACGAATAAGAATAACCCCATAAGCACATTATCTTCTTTTATTCTTCTTTTGAACTGGATCATGCACTAATAATAAACTTGGAATGGAATAAGTTCATGCGCTAGACTTGTCGGAAGAAGAATCTTCACATAAAATAATTGTTCAAATGGATAGATATCATAGCATAAAAGATTGGAGAACATTGCTAGACACAAAAGTAATGGACGTAATTGAATATAATTAATAAAATATTATAAATATTAGTATACTAATGTGAAAAATGAGTTAATAAAAAAAAATTATATATTTAGTTGCGTCTATCACTTTTATACCGATGTAGGGGAGTTGGACAATTGTTATTTACATGCCAAAAACTTTCTGAATACGAACAAAGAAGTAATCCATTTGGTCTCACTTTTACTTTGATGCGTGCATGGAGCGTTTTGGTACGTACAAACAACTATCACCGCGTAGTTGCTTCCTCGAAGATTTTAGTTTGCAAGACTCAATTTCACGATGTCCAAAAAAAAAAAAAAAAAAGAAAAGAAAAAGAAAAGAAAAAGGAAGAGGATGGCGAAAAGAATGAAGCCAGAATAGAAGAATATCAAGAATGTCAAATCACAAACAGTTGGATGATCGACATTTGCCTATGGTAGGTGCTTGTGCTTTGACATGACCTTGTCGTCTGAAACTAGCGAGGGATCAACCGGCATATTTCGGCATTAGGTGGCAGCATTAATGGACTACTATGCATCGGAATACGAACAGTGACATTTTTTTATAAGGAAGGAAGCTTATGCGGGAGGGCCATACTCTCAACAACTCTTCTGAGACCAGTTAGATTTTGATTCTGAATTATTTTCACTCTAGTCACTTAATTTTTCTTTTTTTTTATAAAAAATAAAAAAAATTATATTTTATAATCCTATCAAAAATAATTATATTTAGTTAGAGAAATAAACTCTAAAAATATATTATTAGACTTACTTGATTGGCTTTTAGGGTAAGATATAGTTATACAAATTAATTAACGTAGTTAAATGCAATTTGATTGAGGAAATTTGGTATGATTATAAGTGTGATTTTGGTGGATGAAGAATATATTAGACAAACAATTTTATTTTTTACGGAAAAATTGCAAGTAAATCTAATTCACTTATATTTATTATGAAATTTATATGTTGAAGATTTCAAAATTTTTTTAAAAAATCTCAATTGGATGACATAATTCATAAATCAAATCCATAATTATGCTCCTTGAATATATTCATTAGATGTTTTTAAAGAGTAACAACTTGCACTCACCAAGAGCTAAGTAATATTAATGACTCAAAAATAAATTAATTTTTCTCGAATTGATTCTAATTTTATTTTTTTTTCCTATTTCAATCTTGAAAGTTTAATTTTGCCTTTGCCACCAAAAATTTGGTTTGGAAAAAAAATTACACACATTTATCTTAATGTTGAGATTTGATGACAATTTACTACTACTTATGTCTTCATAAATCCCCCAATTAGGTCTTTAGTACTTCAACCTAATTGTCTTCTAGTTTAGAATTATGGACTAATTCAACTACATAATACTAGAACATGTTAAAATTTGTGAAATGTTCTTTTATCAAATAGTGAAATAATCAGATGACATTTATGGTTTTAACTAGGAACTACATTTAATTGCATAAATGGTATATATAATCATGGGTCCTTAACATCCATTCACATCACATAGAAATATTTATGGTTATGTTTATATCTATGAATTGTTTTATGGAAGTTATTATAACTTTTCCATATAAAAAGCGATAATTCATATGCAACAAATATAATGAATAATATCATAATGCAACATTATATTTGTAATATAATATTACTTTTTGATTAAATTTTTTTTTTATTTTATTTAAAAATTATGATGCTTGAAAATTTTCTGCAATTTTAAAATTATATATCTTTAATCACTTGTTAAAATTATAGAACTACATATTTTATGGTTAAACTGATATATAATCCAAGACCCACACAACAACTTCTTTTTCTTTTTAATATAACCTTAGACAAAATCCTGTGGGGTTTTCCCCTTCCTTTTTTTTAGAGGCAAAACGAGTAAATGACACCGCAGCTTTCAAATCTTTGTATTTGAATCCCAAGTCCACCATTTTCCTATCAGCTACGAGAAAAAACAAAATGGACTATTTTGTCATTTTTCCTTGCGTGTTCATGCTATGGTGCTTGTGTAACGTGATGACGATGGGCTTTGGAGCCGAAGGAGAGTCCCAAGGATGCCCCAGGACTGGATGTGCCTATCACGTACTTGTTTTTAATTATTGTTCTACTGGGAATTTTTAGGGACCCTAATTGGATCAATTTTCATCTTTTATTACAGAGGAATGGCTGGGACACTGGGAGTGAAAACCTTGTTTCTTGTGCATGGGAATTGATAAGCCCTAGAAGATATTAAGGACATGTTAATATTTTATACAAATGGAACAAAAAAAAAGTGTCAGTAATTTAATGCATCATGGACCTTATCCTCCCGCGTAGCACAAATATTAATGTACAATTATAAATGTCTACCAAGTAAACTTGTAGCTTTATGCCAACCCGAGTAATAAGCCAAATTGGTAGGAGCTTTGGCCCCTTTTTCACAAATGTGACTTTTGGTTGCTTTTTCCTTTTAGTAGTGTTCAAGATCTGTTTTTTTTTTTTCTTTTTTTTTTTTCACGAACATTTAAATAACCATTTCAGTGTTTAAAAATTTTGTAGCTTTTTCTGTGACCAACGTTAATTTGGTTTTGAAAAATCCATGTTACCGGGTTTCCTTCTTCTTTTTGTCTTTTTTTTTTTATATGTTTCCTGAAAATTAGCCTTTTGTCAAAGGCAGGAAAAGGCAATGTCGTTACAGAAATGTGATGCCATGTGTCAAGCAGAGGAGGCGTAACACTTTTAATCAAGCGTCTGTTGCACAATTTATAAGTCTGTCCGGGGGACTTTTGACTTCTGTAGGTTTCAGGAAACAAAACCTATACTTACTTAGCTAATAGCCTACCGATACGCCTTTTTAAGTCCCTGACATAAAAACATCAATATTGTGCAACACTTTGCCAATACCAACTTAGAGACAACGATTCGGGTTGAAACTATAAAAACTTATTACAAGTTGGCTAACAAGTACTCGGAGAATCGATTATAGCATCAACAAGATGTTGGCACGGGTCGGAGTTTGAGCTAACGACATGTTAGGTAGCATGTGCACAAGAGATGGGTGTGCAGCAGAGCAGTGGGCCGAATAAGGCAAATCGACCAAGTCAATATGACATCAAATATTACGAAATTAAAAAGATTATGAGTAGCACTCTTTAAAAAGATGGGATCAACTTGCTGATAGGGGATGGAGCAACCAAGTTAAAGTATTGAAAGTGGTGGTATAAGCTCTTTGTGAATAAAAGAACATAAACTGTTACTCAAATGTGTCGGAACAAGCTTTGATGAGGTAGAAAACTATTCTCAAATTTAGCAAAGTACGAGAAAATTGTTAGTAAAAAACGTGGGAGTGATTGAGTATGTCAGGGAAACTCATTTTAGGAAAAATTGATTTAACAGCCAAATTATGCACGATTTTAGATAATTAGACAACATGTAACCTATAAATAAATATTTATAAAATAGATAATCAAGAGTTCATAATAATAAAAAAAAAAAAAAAGAGTGTAAGGTGATTAAATAGTTAGGTATCAACTAACAAGGTATATATTTTATAAATATTTATAGACTGGGCTGTTAAGTACCCGTCGTAACAAACAAAAAAAAAAAGATTATAAGGTAAAATATTTATACCAGATTGTTTAATATTTTTTTTTTTGTATTTTTTGTGAAAAAAATAATAAAAATTAAAAGAAAATTGTAAGTGTGTAATTATGCGTTGTTTTAACTAAAATTAAGAAGCATTTTAATGTAGAGGATAAAAATAAAAAATAAAAATAGTACCTACAATGAGTCGGGGGACACCTGCAATGATGGTGGAATAGGGTGAAGATACCCACGTTGAAAATGCCTTACTTTTCACGGTTGTTGACAATGCCGAGGCCTTATAATAGATATTTTCAATTTAGCCCCCCTAACTTGCTACCAAAATTATTTGAGGCCCCTCTATTATTTATTTATTTATATTTTATTTTATTGATTTTAGTTCAATTATAGGATGCAGTGTAGGTGCATGATTGAGACCTGGGAGTAGGTAAAGCATGTGTGTTACTACCGCTACAAGTGTGTGATTAGACCAATTTGACCATGAAAATGTGAGGTCCATTTTCCGTATAAAAGGTTATGATTTGAGGAGGAAGTTGAAAAGTAAAAAAAATAATAATAAACAAAACTCAATTTCTAGTGGTCGTTTCATATTCACTTTGCAGCCCCTCATGTGCATCAGCGAACCACCAAAGAGTCGTGCGGACCCATTTGTCGATAGAATAGTGGCGGGTCGAGAATTTGAATGTTGGAAGAGGGTAATAATATGTGGGGTTTACCTCTGTAATTGAATTAAGCCGGTAATTAATGGCAAATCCTATTTTACTAAACTTGAAACTTTATGTGACGCTTCCCATGCGATTGCTATTTCAACATGTTTTTATTCCATTTCATGAAAATGAATTTGTAAATTGAATTCCTCCAACCAAACATTTTGCCATTATTCGTGACTTGAAACACCGGCCATTTGATGGTTATCACTGTCACTTGTCAAACTTAATATTATTGATGCCCCACTCCAAAACATCACATAAGGAAATTCTTGGGGAGGCATAGAGAGAGAGAGAGAGGTAGCTTGCAAAATTACATGAAGACATTGATGTGAAAGATTAACAAATTCAATATATATATATATATATATATATATAAGACGAATTTATGACAATTATAGAGGAATTCTAAATTCTCTCTCACTTTGCAGAGAATCGAAGACCCACTAGCAAGGTGTGATTTGACAAATTTCTTCGTAAAAGATTCTGACCAACTACCTTATTTCTAGCCTCTTAATTGACCTCATTGATAAATATTGTTAGGATAACAATATTCCTGATATTTAAATTAGTTTTTTTTTTTTTAAAAAAAAAGTTAAAAATATTGTGAAAATTAAACTAGGGATCGAGACATTGAGTGAAAATCACTAAATTAAATTTGACGAAAAATATATATTCCATGTAAATGCACTATTGTAGGATTAAAAAAAACAAAAAACAAAAATGTACTGTTGTATATTACTCAAACTAAGAAGATAAATCTTGTACACAAAGACTTCCCTTTTATCCTTTTATTTATTTTTTTATTTATATATTTTATTGTCGATAAAATGAAAAATAAGAATATTTAATCTCATTAAACACTTTAACTAAGATTCAAATCATTTTTTTTAATTATTATCATCTGACAACAAACCATCTTTTTACTGTTAAATTAGAACATTCATCTTCCTTTTAAATCTTCTTAAGTAAAAGGAAAGTGTCCAGTTTTTAAGTTTTTTTTTTTGGGTTGGGGGGTGGGGTGGGGCGTTAAAGACTTAAGACAGTCACTGTCAGGACATGGTGGAAAAAAAAATCACAAACGGGAATTCGCAGTTTCTACCCTCGGAACGATCATCAAACGTTGAAGTTGAAGTGAGAAAGCGAACAAACGGTGGGAGCTGTTAGTTTTGTTCTTTATTTCCATGTGCTATAGACAACTTTTTCTCAAATCTAGATGACGGTGGGGAAAGAAGTACTTGATTATACCGAAAGAAGATTAATTAATCGATTAAGTAATACATTTTTATAATATAAAAGTTATAGATCTACCAGATTTAAGCTCACGTCATAAATTCGGCCTATTTTAATTATAAAATCAAAGGTGAAAATAGAGAAACAAATTGGGGAAAAAATATTATGAATTTATGGTCTTGAAATACCCTTTTATTTTTCTGTGGAAACAGAAAAAGTAAATACCCCTCTGATTGGCAAGTTTTCAATTTTTTATGATTTTGAGCAGCCATGGGGGTGCCAGTTGGCCGGTACGGGCTACTTTCCTTAAAATATTTTTATTAAATATATAACCCTTCAATGTCTCTGGCATGTGTACCAGAAAAAGAAAAAAAATATATAAAATATATAATAATAATAACAATAATAATAATAATAAAGAAATATGGAGTTTCAGGGAGCTCTTTGCATCATTCATAGCGTCACCTGAGGCCGCCAACTCCCTATATTTGACGAATAACGGTTGCGTCTGGCACTAGACGATTCTCAACCTTAAATCATAAGTGAACGTTAACTAATATTATTATAATTAGAGGGGAATTTGTAAAAATTGTTGAATTATTATTTTTAATCCTAAATTAACTACAAAAGTTATTAGCTAAACTATTTTGTAAACCAAGTCTATTTAATAATTTATATTTACACTAAGCCTTTTTCTGATATAAAGCGCCAATGTGTTTTAATATTTACAACTACAAAACGCACCCTTGCGGGGGTTCGCAGCCGAATGCCAGGAGCATAAAGCAAACGAAATTGTTTCCAAATAAATACAGCTAGAAGAAAGGTCTCGCCAGCAGGGAGCCACTCCTCCTTCCTTCCCCGTGGGTTGCCAGTGGTGGAGAAGAAATAAAACGCTTGGTGGGCGGGACTTGTCATACGAATAATTTCATTCACTATTTTTTTTTTTTTCTAATGCTCTTGATGACACTATGATATCTTTTAATTATAACTAAACTAACATAAGAATACATAAAAGTCAAGTTTTTAAATTTAATTACTTATAATTATATAATCGATGACAAATTTTATTTAATTTTTTAATATAAAAATAAAATATTTTATATCATATTTTACTTTATTTATTTTTTAATTTTATCAACTCTTAATCGTTTAAAAATATTTATAGATTATAATATATAATAATAATTAATATCTCTAATTACTTATAAATTTATATGACTTGATTATTAGATTGATCATATTATATTTTTTATTATTCATTAAATTTTACTCCAACACAATTAAATAAAAGTCTATATTTTCTAATTCATAAAAAACTTATATCACTACTTTCCTTAGATAACACTTTACCTTTAATGTAAAATTCCCCATGGGAACATTTTTTATGATTTTTCTATTTTTATGATATTTGATACACATTCTAACTTGATTTATATTTGAAGTTCTCTTCATATTCAACCTATTGTTTTATCGTTTACCTAACTTTTGCACATATATTGCTCAACATGTTATTAGCTTGAATTTCAACTCATCCAACAATATCTTATTGATACGATAATTGATCCTCAGAAAACTTGTTAACAAACTTGTAACAAGCTCTCCGAGTATTAATATATACTTTCACCTATGTGTTGATATTAACTAATTTTTATGTAAGATATGCAATATTCAAAATTAGATTGTTTAGTACGAAGAAATACAATTATATTTGAGTTGTCTCCCTATTGTCTAGCAAATGTTGCTACAATGTCAATGTATGCTACTACATAATAACCTATACTTTAGCTTCAAACTCTTTGTCTGTTTGGTATTAACGTCATGACTCAATGTTTAACTTCCTTTGACTTATTATCATATGCATTAAATCCTTATTTATCTTACTTTCTTGATGTGGCTAACTCACACCTAACTCCATACAAAATATTAGCATATAGTGCAAACAAATGCTTGTTTTTTCACGTTGAGACAGTTAAAGGTAAAACAAACCACTCGCATAAATTGAAGTCAACGTCCTCGTTAGTAAAGTGAATCAATTTTCCTACTTTTACATCTCTAACTGCCAATTAATCTCATATCTTGGAGCATAATTTCATAATGTGTATTGCCTTTTTTCGCACTTCACCATGCCTCATTCTCACTATTTGAAACCTTACCAAATAGTTCTTACAATAAACTTGACTACTTAACATTTATTGCTCTTTTTCATATAACCAGTTGTGTAAAATCGACTTGTGTTTTATGACATATTTTTTTGAAGGAGGTTTGGCCAATACACAAATACTTGTCTTACTTATCATAAAATCATTATTACACTTTTGTATTTGACTTAGACTTGATCACCCTTAAAATCATAAAGTAGTTCATATCCCTTTTTATTTTACCCATGATGCACCTACAAGACATACAACACATTTTAACTTTTTTCACTCTTATTGGTAGGAAAACAACTTTTATCAATAATAAAGTATAGTCAATTTTTATCTATAATCATTAAGTTATTCAAATGAGGTATTAAGGTAATTTTCACTTGCATAAATGAATATAATCTTAAAATCACATTAAAATTGTCCAAAAATATTATAAAAAAAATTCAAATTTATCAATTTACTAACCTAAGGTTACTTCACCTCTTTCAACTATTTTCAGCATGTCACATAACTCAGAGTTGATGACTACCTTTACATAATTGCCACTTTTGTTTAAATTCATCCTAAGTGAGCTTCTTACTCACTTAACAATGAAGTTGTGCATTATTCCAAAATCCATTAATGTCACAACTCCTATTTACCTAACCTAATTTTCATATACATCAAACCCATTTATAGGGCACATTTCGTACTAATAACATTTTCATTTATATAAAATTGATTTGAGAGGGATTTATATCATTTAAACCAACATCACTCTTACCCTTTTTAGTCATTATGGTGTTTTATTTCTCTTTTTTTATACACTCCTTTGTTCTTCACAAGCCATTAGAAATAAAATAATTAGAATTTAATTTGCTTTCACCTTATTTTGAAGAAATAATTTTGTTTTTTCCCTTTATTATCCTCCTTATTCTTGCATTTATGAAAGTTTTGTTTCTTTTTTTTTTTTTGGATTGCTTTCATTGGTTAGGAGAATTACAGGTGTTAAGTAGAAAATAAACCAAGTTATCAGGTGTAACCATTGTAGAAAGCAAGTCTTTTATACTTTTCTTTCTCAGATCGATTTATACTTAAAGTTAAAGTATCACCATGAAATTAAAGAACTTATCCTCATATAATATACTGTAAATATCAAGTATTAAGGAATTTAACTCTTTAATATTGTTGCAAACTGTGTTACTATACTTTGATCTTTTTAGCAAGTTTATTGCAACCCATGACATATTTTAAGGTAAGAACTTATCTTTCAGCACCATTTTCAACCCATTTCAATTTTTTATCCTTAACCTTCTAACATTAGAATTAATCTTAAGCCTTAACTTCGATAAAACCTTTGTGTCCTTAGCCAAATAAATGTTGATTAATGTCATTTTCTTTATATTCAACATATAGACAACCTTAATGTATTGCTCTATATCCCACAAAAATTTCTCAATTATTTTAGCCATATGTTCTCCTTTGAATGCCTATGTTTTAGACACATTTATCTTTTGCAAGCTCTTTACTATTATGCTTGGTTAATTATTTATTGCTTTCTTGAAAATAACAATTTAGATTTGAAATTTAGGCTACATTCAAGGTAAATGTTTATATTGTTATTGCAAATTAAGAATATTTTGATTGTGGGTTACCAAGCTTCTACATATGGATAAATACTCCTTTTTAGGGATATCACTAATCACTATTTCATTTTTAGCCACACACTCATGCACTATATTAAGATATAATATATCAACCATTAATCAAACCTTAGTACTATAATATTATTTATTGTGGGATTAATTTTAAACACTAAATTTTTTTGCTTGTGATAATACTAAGATATCTCTTAATCTCAGTCAAACCAACAAATAAACATACAAAAACAAAATATTTACACTCAAGTACTCATAATTACACAATTATTTAAAAAACCTAATATGTATGAAAACATTTCTTAACTTTTTATTACTTTTCTTATAAAAAATTGTAATAAAAATAAAATGTCAAACTTTTTCTTACAAGTGTTTCACCTTACACCTTACTTATTTTTCATTATTATGAGTCATTGACTACCTATTTTACAAGTGTTTATAAGTTACAAATTGTAGTAGTTAATATCTTCAATAACCTAAAGATTTGTATGACTTAACTGTGAAAAAAATTATGTTTGAGTGAATTTTCTCCACTTCTTATAATACTTTTTATGCTTTTAGCTAACACTTTCTTATGTCTTGTTACATTTAAGAATAGTTTATCATCTTATCAAGACTTGATCCAACACCCTTGAATAGTAACTTATGTTCTCTTATTCATAATAAGCTTATATCACCATTTTCCTTTGACAACATTTTAATTTGGCTACTACATCTCCCACTAATAAGTTGATCTTATGTTTTTAGGAAGTAATGCATATGATCTCTTTATTTTTTTTTAGTGCTTAATGCGTATAATGATTTAGTTCACACTTTAAATCCTTTCCTTGTTTAGCTCATTACTTTGCTACATGCTTAAATCCTGTGTGCATATTGACCAGCACATCATTAACTCAAACTCCACTTTGTGCATTAATGTCTGCCACAATCAATCTCTAAGCACTTATTAATTAACTTGTAATAAGTTTAAATAGTGTCAACCCTAACTCATACCATTACATTAATATTAATTAACTTTTATACTAAATATATATTATTTTTTAAAAATATTAAAAAAATTTAAATATTTGATAAAAAAAAATTTTATATTTGAGTTACCCCTTTATTGTCTAACTCATGTTGATGCACGCCAACTCATGCTATCACATAGTAATTCATGCTCAAACTGTTAACTTTTTATCAATTTGATGTCAATATCATGACTTATCACCTAATCTTCTTGGGTTTATTGTTATGCACATTTATTCTATGCTCACCTTACTTCTTTCTATATAGCCACCAACACCAAATTCAATGTAAAATTTTAGTAAAAAGTACAACTAAATATTAATTTTATCATGTTAATAAGTTTAAAGTTATAATAGAATGGTAAGACTAATCTTATAAATTTAATCAAAAAAAAATTTTATTACCATTTTTGCAAGAATTTTTTATTTAATTAATAAAATCTTGTTAAAAAAATAATAAGATTAAATACAAATTAATTATATATATAATAATTAATTGAAACTAAAGCTGTGTCGAAATCCTCCACTATTTTCCGTGTGTAATACAACTAAATCTTGTTTTCCCAATTTTGTCCCCATTGTCCGCACTTTCACAACTCATTTCGATTCTCTCGCTCTATTCTAAGAAAGACTACCAGCTTGTGTTTTCTCTATAAATTAAACTCACTGGTTCAATGTAGAAATACCCTCGCCTTCTCTCTGCAAGATCTCTCTCGGTTTTTGCTTTCTCTCACGTTGGTCCTACTCTCTCAGCTTGTATTTTCCCTTCTTTTTTTTTTCTCTCTCTTCCTGCAGGAAAAATCGTTTCTTTCTTTTCCCGTTCCTGTTGTTTTGTTTGGTGTTCCTGTTGCAGGACTTCGTTTCTATCTTCTTTCCAAATTGGTCGTTGTTGGGGTGGGTGGATCTCCGTAAAAAAAGCAGATTTTTCCTAAACTTTCAGGTCTCCACCCTAATTCCAGATGTTGGGTCTATTTTAAATTAAACACAAAAGAGAAACAAAGAGATTTTGCAAGGAAAGAAGTCTTACCTCTCTTGGATTGGATCCCATATTTTTGAAAGTGTCATTGAAACTCAACCGAGGTTGATGTTATAACAAGTAAAAAAAGTGATATATAGAGAGAGATTTGAGCTGCAGAGAAATTGAATTCAATAAAAATAATTATCTTCTGTTACTACGGTGGTTTTTTTTTTTCTTCTTTCTTTTCATTTCATTTCAGATAGTAAGTTTGTCATTATCTCTTTTTATTTCTTTCATTTGTATCTTAACCAACAAAACAACAAAAACGACCAAACGAACAGAGAAAGTGAGGGACAGGGAGAGACATTTAATAAAAGCGAGATTGGGTTTTACCATCTCTCGGTTTCGGTTCTGTTTGGTTAATCAGTCCAATGATGTCGGCAACTTATAGCTCCACCTCCCTCCTCCAGGCCCGACCACACGCCGCCGCATCCTCTCATTCGGTCGACAACAAACTACAACAACCGCCGTCCTATGTTACGGCGCCCAACTTGAATATTGCCGCCATATCTCGCCGCTGCCGTTCCCGGAGTTCCCAGTGCTCTGCCACCGCCAAAAGACCCACCGCTTCCTCCGTGGAGAGGAAGTTCTTCGGCGCCAAACCCAGATCGGAAAAGCTCCACTTCTGGCAGTCGGATGGCCCCGGTCGATCAGCCAAGCTCCGGGTTGTTGTCCGCTCCGCATTGTCCGGCGTGCCGGAGAAGCCTCTCGGTCTTTACGATCCATCTTTCGATAAGGACTCTTGTGGGGTCGGGTTCGTCGCCGAATTATCCGGCGAAAGCAGCCGCAAAACGGTGAGTGTTTGTCCTCCTTCTCCTTCTCTCCCTATGTCATACACATATCCATCTGCCAACATATGGATATGTTGTGTGTGTGTGTGTGTGTGTGTGTGTATGTATGTTTTATACATATATACATGCATTGATTTCATTTTCCTTTTAGTAACTCTTTTTTTTTTTTGGCGTGTCTGACTTTCGGATGGTGTAGGTGGCGGATTCTTTGGAGATGTTGATACGCATGGCACATAGAGGAGCTTGTGGGTGTGAAACTAATACAGGTGACGGAGCTGGGATTCTTGTGGCTCTTCCTCATCCCTTCTTTAAGGAGGTATAGATACGCGCGCGTGTGTATGTGTTAGTGTATATATATATATATCTATGCTTTTGATTGTTTATTTTTTTATAATTGTTTTTTCCATTTTCTGAATTTCCCGATATTTCTTAGGCCATTATTTCCTTCCTTTCTTTTTTTTTTTAAGATAAATAATGTCAAAAAAGAAGTTAAATGATTCCCTTTTATTTGATGTTAAAATTAAATAATAATTTAAAGTCAGAATCTATAAGATCACCTTTCATCACCATCAATCATCGTCAATACAAAAAAAAAAAGAGACAGGTATCCATAAGCACCGTATGAATTAGATTAATTAATTAATTTTTTTGCTTATTTAGTTTCTGGCGTTGTGTGCATAAGGGCATTGATCTTTCCTTGAATTTCACGTGATTAGGTCGCAAAGGATGTTGGGTTTGAGCTACCATCACTTGGGGAGTATGCAGTTGGTATGTTATTTCTGCCCACATCGGAAAATCGAAGGGCAGAAAGCAAAAATGTGTTCTCCAAGGTAATAATTATGGGATCAAAGGCAATTTTGATGTCAAACAGAGGCATTTTCCTCACTGCATATGTTGGGAAGTCTCATGAGTGTTTGTAACTTTGTGTCCTAGGTTGCCGAGTCTCTCGGTCACACAGTTCTTGGGTGGCGATCAGTGCCAACAGACAACTCAGGACTGGGCAATTCTGCTTTACAGACCGAACCTGTGGTTGAGCAAGTGTTCCTTACTCCTACTCCTAGATCAAAAGTTGATATTGAACAACAGGTGGCTTTCATTCTTTGTGATTGCTTATGGCATGGTTGTGGTTTAACGGTATCTTCTGTAGTACAGCGCATGAAATAATGTGGAAATTTTGTCAAATAAAATATAGCTTTTAAAAGAAAGCGAGCATAGTAAGAAAATTTTAGCTGTTATACCAGCCAACTATTAAATATTTTCAAGAAAAAAGAATATTTTGTAGCTGTTACAGGAGCATTTTTACTTTTTAGTATTCGGGTTGCAGACTCTAATGCTTGTCCATGGTGCTTTACAGATGTACATTTTACGGAGAGTGTCAATGGTAGCTATCCGGGCTGCGTTAAACCTCGAATATGGTGGTGCTAAGGACTTTTACATATGTTCTCTTTCCTCGAGGTTACTATTTCTTATAAGGGCATAATTTTTTGCAGATGGTTTTTTTCCTTGGTTTATCCTTCATCTCTTAGAAAAAAAGCTATTGATTCCGTCACTTGATTCTCTGCAGGACTATTGTTTACAAAGGTCAGTTGAAGCCTGTACAGTTGAAGGATTACTATTATGCAGATCTTGGCAATGAAAGGTTTACGAGCTACATGGCCCTGGTAAATATATTATCCATTCACTTTTATCTTCCTCCACTAACTCATGCTTTAACAAACAGCATGGGAACAACCGATAACTGAAGGAATGCAAGGTTGAGGAATGACTTCTGAGGCATTGAAGTTTGAATGATCTCTTAAGTTCTTCCACTCCCTTGAAAACTATTTGAATTTGGATGCTGGATTGGATGCCTTGGATGAGTTGGTAAGAAACTTCATTGTTGAAGTATGTAATGTTTGCAGAAAATTACTGCCGTGCTCCCTATGATCAGTTGTTTGAGGATTAAACTTCTCACTGGTGGTTGAAAGGAAATTAAATTTATCTGGCCAAAATAGTTTAGGGCTTGGATTGGTCTGGCATTTAAGACTGGAGTACAAAGCTTATTGAAGTTCACTGAGCAAGATCTCACGTGTGTGGTTTTCAGATCAGTTTTAAGTATTTTTTATATTGAATGGACAGGATAATAAAATGACAATCTATGTTCTTTCCAACTTTGGTGTAGGTACACTCAAGATTTTCTACAAATACATTCCCTAGCTGGGACCGTGCTCAACCTATGCGAATTTTGGGCCATAATGGTGAAATCAACACACTTAGAGGCAATGTGAACTGGTAGGTCCCTCTGTAACCTGGAGATGCTTTAATTAGTCCTGATTAGCCCATAATTTGTGTGTATGTACTAGCGCACACTTTTTCTCCCTTCTCTTCTTGAATTAAGCCTTAAATTTTATGTATTTGTCCAAAAGAGACAAAAAAAAAGAAAGAGAGAATCTCTGCATCAAATGAAAACAAACATAATGCTTGAACCTTGCTGTTCAGGATGAAGGCCCGTGAGGGTCTGCTAAAGTGTAAGGAGCTTGGTCTGTCAAAGAGTGAGATGAAAATGCTTTTACCAATTGTGGATACTAGTTCTTCTGACTCGGGTAGATTTTTCCCCTCGAAGTTACGGAGCTTTAATGTGTAAACAATTTACTCTGTCTATTCGATCTGTTCTTATTTAACCATTTATATTTGTAATTTTTCTATTGGAAGGGGCTTTTGATGGTGTCCTTGAGTTTCTAGTACGATCAGGAAGAAGTCTTCCTGAAGCTGTCATGATGATGATCCCTGAAGCTTGGCAAAACGATAAGAATATGAATCCTCACCGGAAGGCCTTGTATGAGTACTTCTCGGCTCTTATGGAGCCATGGGATGGGCCTGCACTTATCTCATGTAACTGTTATTAGTAATTTATTTTGTGCCCTTCTGAACACTGGTATATGTAACATATGGCTTGCAGCCTTTTTGCTCATGGTGTGCCATTTGCAGTTACAGATGGCCACTACCTGGGAGCTACACTAGATAGGAATGGATTGCGTCCTGGTAGGTTTTACGTCACTCAGAGTGGACGAGTCATTATGGCTAGTGAAGTTGGTGTTGTGGACATTCCACCTGAAGATGTCCTCAGAAAAGGAAGACTTAACCCTGGAATGATGCTTCTGGTGGATTTTGACAAGCATATTGTTGTAGATGATGAAGCTTTGAAACAGCAATACTCGCTCGAAAGGCCTTATGACAAGTGGTTAAAGAGACAAAAGATCCAACTTACTGACATAGTTGACTCTGTTCCAGAATATGAAAGGGTTGCTCCATCTATAGCTGGAGTTCCTGTAAGTATTGCATATGCTACCACATGGTTACTTGTATATTATCTGTGTCTCAGCCTTGGAAGTGTCTAATGTGATTATATCTTTCTGCAATTTTCAAGGCATATAATGATGAAAACATGGAGAACATGGGTATTCATGGTTTGCTTGCACCTCTAAAAGCATTTGGGTATGTCATACTTCTGCTTTGCCCACTCCCCAGTGCCTTTGACTCCATTGCTTTCATGAACGGTTTATAATTTTGATGTTTGCATCAACTTTATGCAGTTACACTGTTGAGGCCTTAGAGATGTTGTTGCTTCCCATGGCAAAAGATGGTACAGAGGCTCTTGGTTCAATGGGAAATGATGCACCTTTGGCTGTCATGTCTAACCGAGAAAAACTCTCTTTTGAGTACTTCAAGCAAATGTTTGCTCAAGTGACAAACCCTCCAATTGATCCTATTAGAGAAAAGATTGTCACTTCCATGGAATGCATGATTGGACCAGAAGGTGATCTAACTGAAACAACTGAAGAACAATGTCATCGTCTCTCACTAAAAGGGCCCCTCTTATCTATTGCTGAAATGGAAGCAATCAAAAAAATGAATTATAGAGGTTGGAGAAGCAAAGTGCTTGACATAACTTATCCAAAGGTGCATGGGAAGAAGGGATTGCAAGAGACTCTGGATAGGATTTGTGCTGAAGCGTATGCTGCTATTATGGAGGGTTACACTTTATTGGTTCTTTCTGACAGAGGTATAAATCTTTAATTTATAGATCTCATAGGGACAGCACTTCCTTGTTAACTTCTTTGCATAGAATTCTCCACTATCATCATCAATGAAAGTAATATATATATTTTTTTTACTTTGTGCTTTTATCTCTAGGCTTTTCATCAAAGCGTGTTGCTGTAAGCTCCCTGTTGGCAATTGGTGCTGTTCATCATCATCTTGTTAAAAAGCTTGCGCGTACTCAGATAGGGTTGATAGTTGAATCGGCTGAACCACGTGAAGTACACCATTTTTGTACATTGGTTGGATTTGGCGCTGATGCTATATGCCCATACTTAGCCATAGAGGCCATTTGGAGATTGCAGGTGGACAGAAAGATTCCACCAAAATCTACTGGCGAGTTCTACTCACAGGATGAGCTAGTTAAAAAGTATTTCAAGGCTAGCAACTATGGAATGATGAAGGTTCTTGCCAAAATGGGGATATCAACTTTGGCATCTTACAAGGGTGCTCAGATATTTGAAGCTCTGGGTCTTTCATCTAAAGTCATTGAGAAGTGCTTTGCAGGAACTCCCAGCAGAGTAGAGGGAGCTACGTTTGAGATGCTTGCTCGTGATGCACTTCACTTGCATGAGTTGGCATTTCCCACCCGAGTTTTCCCTCCTGGAAGTGCAGAAGCTGCAGCCTTGCCTAATCCCGGGGATTACCATTGGAGAAAAGGTGGTGAAATCCACTTAAATGATCCTCTTGCCATAGCAAAGCTGCAAGAAGCTGCCAGAGCTAACAGTGTGGCTGCCTATAGGGAATACTCTAAACAGATTCAGGAGTTGAACAAAAGTTGCAATTTGCGTGGGCTGTTGAAGTTTAAAGAGGCAGAAGTTAAAGTTCCATTGGATGAAGTGGAACCACCCAGTGAGATTGTTAAACGTTTCTGCACTGGGGCTATGAGTTATGGATCTATATCACTGGAAGCACATGCAACACTAGCTATGGCAATGAATAAAATAGGAGGGAAGTCAAACACAGGTATGTTATGATAAACCTTCACTTGGTAATATAGCTTATTGTTCTTTAATTATATTTAGTTAAATATTGTTATCAATGTGTGGGCGAGCTTGAGTATAATGGTAAGGTTACCTAGTGTGAACTGAAGGTTATATGTTTGAGTTGCAAAAGCAATCTCTTGTAAAGTAAGATTGTGTATATTTGATCATTTCTCAGACCCCATAGCATGGGAGCCTCGTGTACTGGAGTGCCCTTCTTTTATTGTCATCTACATGAGAGAGCATTCGGATAATCAACTGAAAGGATTAGCTGCATATTGTATTCGTTGGGTTACTTTCATGATGGTTGCCGCTTCCTAAAAATAATTGTTATTGGCACTTCTATGGTTAGGAAGTTAAATTTTCATTGCTTAAATTCCCCCTCATTTAGTTTCTTAATTTTCTTTGTTCCATAGGCGAAGGAGGTGAACAACCATCTCGCATGGAGCCTCTTGCTGATGGCTCAATGAACCCAAAAAAAAGTGCAATTAAACAAGTTGCTAGTGGGAGATTTGGGGTCTCAAGCTATTATCTTACTAATGCTGATGAATTACAGATAAAGATGGCTCAGGTATCTGTCGAATAATGTAATTTTTATGGTCAATTATGTTCATCTTTTATTCATTTCCTGCTATGCTTGTAGCCTCCTGTTTAGCCCCTGTATTCCTGTGGAACAGAGGTTCCTATTGTTTATGGATTTATGTTCATGGCAGATGATGCTGTGTCTGCAAAGCACCCCTGGGTGCATTTGCATCTTAAACTGAAACCTACTCTGGCATTTGGTGAGGTTAAATATCAAATGAATTTATTAACTCCTTGTCAATTGATTTTATACTTACTACATATTGTGTTGATTGGCAGGGGGCCAAACCTGGTGAAGGAGGTGAGCTTCCCGGTCACAAGGTGATAGGTGACATTGCAGTGACCAGAAATTCTACTGCTGGAGTGGGGCTAATCAGTCCTCCCCCACATCATGACATTTATTCAATTGAAGACCTTGCCCAATTAATTCATGACCTAAAGGTATTTACATCTCCTGTTTCACATAGCTAGATGTAAGTGAGTATATATTTTCCAATCATAGTGCCTTCAGTCTTCCAACTTCTGTTTTACTCCCTTCCTGAATAACTGTGGCAACGCACAGCAAATGCGTGCATAAAATTTAATTTCTTATTTTTTGGTTTAATGTTGCAGAATGCCAATCCAGCAGCTCGAATTAGTGTCAAGTTGGTATCTGAAGCTGGTGTTGGAGTGATTGCCAGTGGGGTGGTAAAGGGGCACGCTGACCATGTATTGATCTCAGGTCATGATGGAGGCACCGGGGCTTCTCGGTGGACTGGAATTAAGAGTGCTGGGCTGCCATGGGAACTTGGGTTGGCTGAGACCCATCAAACTCTGGTAGCTAATGACCTTCGTGGCCGCACCACTCTCCAGACAGATGGCCAACTAAAAACTGGAAGAGATGTGGCCATAGCTGCACTTCTTGGGGCAGAAGAATTTGGCTTCAGTACTGCACCCCTAATAACTCTTGGCTGCATCATGATGCGAAAGTGCCACAAAAATACCTGCCCTGTTGGCATTGCTACTCAAGATCCGGTACTGAGGGAAAAGTTTGCTGGAGAACCTGAACATGTTATTAATTTCTTCTTTATGCTAGCAGAAGAGCTTAGGGAGATAATGTCTCATCTTGGTTTCCGTACAGTAAATGAGATGGTTGGTCGGTCAGATATGCTAGAAGTTGATAAAGAAGTAATCAAGAACAATGAGAAACTGGAAAACATTGATCTTTCTTTGTTATTAAGACCTGCAGCTGATATTCGGCCTGAAGCTGCCCAGTATTGTGTTCAAAAGCAGGATCATGGTATAGACATGGCATTGGACCAAGATCTCATAAAACTCTCAAAGGCTGCTTTGGAGAAAGGTCTTCCTGTGTACATTGAAACCCCAATCTGCAATGTGAACCGTGCTGTTGGAACAATGCTTAGTCATGAGGTAACTAAGCATTACCACTTGACCGGGCTTCCTGCTGATACTGTTCATATCAAACTCACAGGAAGTGCGGGACAAAGTTTGGGAGCATTCCTTTGCCCTGGTATTACATTGGAGCTTGAAGGTGACAGTAATGACTATGTAGGCAAAGGATTATCAGGTGGCAAGATCATAGTTTATCCTCCAAGGGGAAGTCTGTTTGATCCAAAAGAGAACATAGTAATTGGTAACGTGGCTCTTTATGGGGCTACAAATGGTGAGGCATATTTCAATGGTATGGCGGCAGAAAGATTTTGTGTCCGTAACTCAGGGGCAAAGGCTGTTGTAGAAGGTGTTGGTGATCATGGATGTGAGTACATGACTGGTGGGACTGTTGTTGTGCTTGGAAAAACTGGCAGGAATTTTGCTGCAGGTATGAGTGGTGGAATTGCTTATGTTCTGGATTCTGATGGAAAATTTCAGTCTCGATGCAACCCTGAACTGGTAGATCTTGATAAAGTTGAGGAAGAGGAAGATATTATGACTCTCAAAATGATGATACAGCAACATCAGCGGCACACAAATAGCCAGCTAGCTAGAGAAGTACTTGCTGATTTTGAGAGTCTTCTTCCCACATTTGTTAAGGTCTTCCCCAAGGATTACAAACGTGTTCTTGCAAGCATGAAAGCAGCAGCCTCTGAAGAGGCTGAAGAGCAGGCTGTTGAAGAAGCTGAGGAGCAAGATGAGAAAGAGTTGGTGGAGAAAGATGCTTTTGAGGAGCTGAAGAAGTTGGCAGCTGCATCTTTAAATGGGACAACCAGTCAGGTCAATCATCTTTCCAATAATTGATTCTTCCTTCCAGCATTTGTACCTCATGATAAACCCCACACTCCCCTCCCCCCCACCTCTCCCACCCCCCAAAAATAAAGAACCCACACATAAAAACAAATCCTTGGTCCTGCCCAGTTTCTCTGTATCCGTCACTTTCTTTTTTTCTTCCCTTTGACTATGTCTCCTTTGGGAATTCCACAATGTTCCTTTCACTTCCTAAAGCAAAAGATATTGCTACATAACTTAATGGAAATTTTGAAACAATAACCTCCGCTCTGTTGTTGTATTAGAAGGATATTTTGAATTGCATTGGTATATCTGTGATGATTTGACTGGTGATGAGTGTGGTTTCCACAATGTGTCTAACATGAGATTTGACATTTACAGAAGGTGGAGGAAGCTGAGCCAGCGAAGAGGCCAACTCGGGTAAATGATGCTGTTAAACATCGAGGGTTCATTGCTTATGACCGTGAAGGTGTACAATACAGGGATCCTAATGTCCGAATGAATGATTGGGACGAAGTTATGGAGAAAACAAAACCTGGTGCACTTTTAAAAACCCAGTCAGCCCGCTGCATGGACTGTGGTACACCTTTCTGCCATCAGGTTGGATTTCTGTTGTTTTATTGCTGATGTATTTTTGTATACTGATAACGGAACTTCAATTTGAACTTCTACAATTAAATCTCTCAATTTATAAATACAGGAGAACTCTGGATGCCCCCTTGGAAACAAAATACCTGAATTCAATGAGTTAGTGTACCAAAATAGGTGGCGGGAAGCTTTAGATCGGCTCCTTGAGACAAATAACTTTCCAGAATTCACTGGCCGAGTTTGCCCAGCACCTTGTGAGGGTTCTTGTGTTCTCGGCATTATTGAGAATCCTGTTTCAATCAAAAGTATTGAATGTGCGATCATTGATAAGGCCTTTGAGGAGGGTTGGATGATGCCACGACTGCCCCTTAGGCGAACCGGGTATGTTCTTCCTTTTCCTTGATATTATAATCAGAAGCATGGGCTATCTTCTGATTTGTGTCATGCTCTAATGCAAGTATAATTGTCCCTCTTACTAGTGTCAACCTTGGAATGAAGTTCATAGGAAAGTAAAAAGTGAAATGTCCATTTTTAAATTAGATCATTTTTTTTCCTTTGCTTAATATATAAGATGCTAAGTATTCGCATAATGAACTGTCATTATTTTCTTTGTTTCAGGAAAAAAGTTGCTGTCATTGGTAGTGGACCTGCTGGGTTGGCTGCTGCCGATCAACTGAATAGGATGGGTCATTTTGTTACTGTATATGAGCGTGCTGATCGGATTGGAGGGCTTATGATGTATGGGGTCCCCAATATGAAGGCTGACAAAGTGGATATAGTTCAACGGCGTGTTAACCTTATGGCAGAGGAAGGCATCAATTTTGTGGTCAATGCTAATGTTGGAGTTGATCCATTATACTCTCTTGACCGGCTTCGGGAGGAGAATGATGCAATTGTTTTGGCAGTAGGAGCCACAAAACCAAGGTACGTCATGCAGCAGGCAGAAAGTGGTAAAGAATGCATCATTATTGTGGTCCGGAACCTGATCACTAATTAATTATTGAAAATAAATGTGCAATAATTTTGAATCTTATGCATTGTTTTTTGGTGCAGGGACCTCCTTGTGCCAGGGCGAGAGTTATCTGGTATCCATTTTGCCATGAAGTTTCTTCATGCTAACACAAAGAGCTTGCTTGATAACAATCTACAGGATGGTAACTACATATCTGCAAAAGGGAAGAAAGTAGTTGTTATTGGTGGTGGTGACACGGGTACAGATTGTATAGGAACATCTATTCGCCATGGATGTACTGATGTGGTAAATCTAGAGCTTCTACCTCAGCCACCGCAAACTAGAGCTCCTGGCAACCCCTGGCCTCAGGTTTGACCAGTTTCTCCTGATATTTATTATATAAGCACAGGTGCCTATAAGTTTGTTTTCAATATGCATGTGCCATAAGATAATAGATATTCTGAGACTTTCCATTCTAGATTTTTAGTGATATTGTTAGAAGTGGCCTTATTTGTCTGCTGTTTCATTTCTTCTATGTTGATAGTTTTCATCACTTCGGACAGTTTTATCAAGAATGCCTTTTTTTCGCAAGAAAACAGAGTTTAATCAAATGTTAGCATGCATTTGGTTTATGTGTTTTGTGCTTTCCTTTTAATCTCATCCATTTTTTGCAGTGGCCACGTATATTGCGTGTTGATTATGGGCACCAAGAAGCAGCTTCCAAATTTGGCAAAGACCCAAGGTCTTACGAGGTGCTGACCAAGCGGTTTGTTGGGGATGAAAATGGTAATGTGAAAGGACTTGAGGTGACTCGTGTTCAGTGGGAGAAGGATGCCAACGGAAAATTTCAGTTTAAGGAGATAGAGGGCACCGAGGAAACCATTGAAGCTGACCTTGTTCTATTAGCTATGGGGTTTCTTGGTCCTGAATCGGTTAGTTTTCACTTTTATAGTTTCTTTTAGATGAAATTGATAACTCAAAATCATGTATCTGATACATGATAGTTTATTCCCCTTGAAAGATCACCTTTGGCTAAGCCCTAACTTGTTTTTCTCCCCCAATAAATGCACATTTACTAATTGACTTTCATGAACTGGGAAAATTGCTAAATAGTTCTCACGGGGTTTCACTTTTGTTTTTTCAGAATGTTGCAGACAAATTGGGTGTGGATCGAGACAATCGATCAAACTTCAAGGCAGAGTATGGTCGCTTCTCAACAAGTGTAGAAGGTGTCTTTGCAGCTGGGGACTGTCGGCGAGGCCAGTCCCTGGTCGTATGGGCAATATCAGAGGGACGTCAAACTGCTTCTCAGGTTGACAAATATCTCACGAGAGAAGAGGTTGCTACCGTTAGCACTGGCGCCCAAGATGATCTCGTTAAGAGGCACCAGGACCATACAAAAAGGCATCAGGGTAGCAGCAAACGCACAGTTATGACATAGGTGATCTTTGTACTTCTGTATTCATACTATGCCGAAAAGACACAGAACTGATACAGCATACATCCAGTTATCTTGTCATTTATCACTCACAGAAGATCAAAAGAGGGAATGAATCATCATTAGAGTAACCATTGGAAGGATGTGCGATTCCCACTTGTAAAGCTGTGAGGAAGGTGGAGCGGAGGAGCAATAACTACCGTGGGGCTAGTACAGGAAGTAGGAAATTGCTGCTTTCCTTTTGTGTTATACAGTTGATAGCTTGCAACAAGCTATGTTTGATGTTTTAGCTCTAGTGGTGTTATATTATCGAATAATCCCATGGTTTTGCTTCTGAAATATTTGATTGAAATATATGAAGGTAAAGTTCTCAAATCAATCTTTTTCCGTAACTTGTTCTCTCATGCAATAAGATCTCTTTTCTACACACAAAAATAAGCTACGAGAGAATAACAGAAGCCAGCCAATTGTAGAAAACCGCATCCCAATTTCTTTGTGTTCAGCTTTACTTTTGCTTGCCAAAAATAGGAGGCATTTGAAAAATTTACTGTTGCACCAAGACTTATCCTCCATTAATAAATTGGTTATTAATCATCCCAAAAAAAGTAAAAAAGGGAAAAGCAAATGCTCCTGAACTTATGCAACTTTCTTCCCTTTACAAAATACTCAAAACCCAAGTGAGCTCCTTCGACAAGAGGTGGTTATTTAGTACCTCGTTATGAATTCACACATCACACTTGATAGAGCAAAAGAGAGGATCAGATAGTAGCAGTTAGTTTATTTAGTACCTGATTACGAATTCACACATCACACTTGATACAGCAAAAGAAAGGATCAGAGAGTGGCAGCCAGCTTTTTAATGGCCTACTCTTCCTCGGCCGGAATTATCAGCTGCAGTCTCAAAAGCAGCCACCTAGCTGCATAGGTGAAAATATGCAAATCAACATTAGACGAGAAAAAGAACTCCAGGACTGTATCAATAAGATGATTATTGGAGGGCAAGACAAACAATACTAGAAATCAACAAAGCGTGATGAAAACAAGACAGGAATTATATTCATTTTCTAATTCATCTTAACACAAGATAGTTAATGCATTCTTTGACTATGTATTATTAGTCTATTTAAACAGATGCTAATCATCCCAAAAAACAAACTGCTACCTAACTCTCATTTTTCCTGCAAAATGCTTTACATTGTGGAACTTAGACTCTAGATGGGATGAGCTACAGCACTCTTATTTTTCTTCACATAATTCAATTGAAGTTTCAAAATTGGAACACATAGGTTTTATGTGCTATTTTCTTAACAAATGCACATAAAACAAATAAAAGATCAAATGATTCTTTCTTGCACCATAAAACTGAATTTATTTTCTCTAATAAATCCAATCTCTTTAAAATGAGGATGGGCATTAGTTTGGTTTTACTTGATACTTGACTTAGATAAAACAAATTATAAACATAAATATTGTAAAAATAAAAAAATTACCAAAATAACTATTGTTAAATGAAATACCTGAAAGAAAGTGATTATGAAAAAGAAATAAAAAAGAAAGTACTACCAATATATCTTACAGAAACTTTGGGTATTTCATAGACAATAACGCTTTATTTCTGTCACATCAAACATGATAATACTTGATTTCCAAAGATTATAAGTTACAACACACCATACTCAATGATTCAATATCACACTAAATGAGATCACCCCATTGATGTGACCAATAAGGCAATCACATTGCCCGAGTGACCTAGAAATGGTGTCAAATGAGCACTAGAACTTAAGCAGCCTTAAGTCCAGGATAAAAGACAATTAGACAAACCTTTTCACAACATGTTCTACTTTTGTTTTTCCAAAGAATGGTATTGACCTCATTTTAGGTCATTCCAAGTCATTTCACTAATCAAGTTGGCACACTGATAGAAATTTTGTACTTTATACTTGCTTCAAGTGGCTTGATTGGTATTTCAAGCAGTTCCTCATTATAGCTGACCAGCATTAAGTTAGTGTAGATTCAGGTACTAAGATCCCAATATCATGAACTCCCAAGTTAGGAGATTGATTATGTATGAGAAAGAATGTTTCTCTTACCACAATAGCCTCTATTTCCCTCTCTGTAACAGGGGTACGTTTAGGCTGAAGAGATGCTTTCCCTTCCACAGCAGTGTTGGATGGTGGTACTGGCACTTCTGATTTTAACATGAAACCTTGGAAAGTGTCCTCATTAGTGGATGCTGCTTAAGTTAGAATAGAGTAACAGGACCAACAACAACAAAAAAAATAATGAGTCTTGGAGCATGTCTTTATATATACCCAATAGAATACAACATAGTTCTCTATTTTTACAACATGTTGAAAAAACAGAGACAACCTCCATTATGATAAAACCAGGACAGAATATAAACTGCAAATGGAGAATGTAGCCCAGTTGACCAGCAGCTACACCTTTACAATGTCGTGCCATTTAAAATAGACTTCGTCTCTTGCGGTATGTTTAAACAACTCTAAGCACAGATCACAACTTTCTAGGAGTAGGATTTACTTCATCCCTTTAGTTTCAACATAAACATAAACTAGGATCAGTTTCACTTCAACAAATAAGCCTCTCCTAAGATCAAATTTCATTTGCAAGTTGAAGATGTACGATAAGTAAATAACACAAGGTTGGACAGAACAAATAAATGCAGGTATGTCAGAATAAAGTAAGGATCAGGCAAGCCAAAATGCTTAACAGGTGTCACAAATGTGCATGATACAGATTTTGTTAAAATAAAAATCAGGCTCTATGATATTGAATTTTTCATTATGTGTTCGCCACAATGATTGTGAGAGTTCCATTATACGTAAAAAAATCAGCCACTAATGATCAATGCAAATTATATGCCCACACAAGCAATACAGCCTCCTTTATTTAAAAAACAAGCAATGAATGTGAAACTTGCGTCCTCACGGGTAATATAACCTACTTTTCTAGAGAGCCAAAAAGAAACCTAACCTATTTCTTCACAGAACAGATAATTACAGACTTCAACACAGATGAAATCAAAGAAAGCTTGACTTCATACAAGAATATTTCATTCAAACCAAATACTTAGGCTGCTGTCCAGTGGGGCCTTTGTTTTCTCAAAACTCATATCCATAAGCAGCCTATTATGTCTGTCTAATAAACCAAAATAGTCTGTTTCTTTTCAACACCATCCTTCTCACCATTGTAGTTGTTGATCTCTTTGGCCTTTGTATAAACTTCAATATCCCTTTTCAGTTGTCATATTCTACATATAAACTAAGCAAATGAAGAGACAACATAAGAAGTTGATATCATAATAGTTTTGTTGCCCAAAGTCTGCAGTTAATAGTTGATGAAACATATTTATGTACAGTACTATAATTGCCATTTGTCCCCCAATAAATTCGTTAACATGTATAGAGACCAATGGTAAACCCACTCCTTTACTGTAAAGCCACTGCAACTTAGCTCGTGAGGTTTAGAACCTATGCTTGTTTAGTCTTCCCCATGTTGTTGTAATTGTCCTCAGATTGGACCATTCCTAGAAGCAAAAACTTGGTCTTGATCATGTTTGATTAGAAGTGTATGTTCCGATATTTTTCTCCATATCCTTGTCCCTTTTCCATAGGGGCTTTAACATGCCCAGCACACCCTTTTGTTCGGGCTTCATGAAGAGTGGAGACTACTTCTCTAACTTCCACAGCCTTGTACATAAGTGTGTGCTGCCTATGCAGCAATACATGTTAGTTAGTAAGAACTCCTAAGCTGAGACTGACCTAGAACACGAGAAAATACCAACTTTTTGTTCCTTGCGACTGTTTGTGAATACATAATTTTTAAAGAACATGAAGAATACATAAATCACTCAGCAACCACAATCTTTTGTATTCACAATTTTGACCGGTCGTTCAAATTCAAAAAACCCTCCCCCCTCCCCCAAAAATGAAAATAAAGCATGCAATTCTCTTAGTTTGTTGCAAGTTTGAACAAGTACAATGGCTAAGCAGACCCAACCCCGTTCTGCTAAATTGAATCAGAAAGCACGAAGCTTCTCTCCATCATCATCCAAAGCTTCCCTTTTTTCTAAGGATTTATTTATTCTTTCATGCTTGATTCCTGTGAACTCTTTCTTTCTCCCCTTTATTTATTTATTTATTTTTGTTTGTCTTTCATTAAGAAGAAAAGCAGAAGAGAAAGCAAGAAAAAAGGAGTAACCTGTTGAAGAGGAAGAAGACACTCTTGGATGTCTCTCTGGAAATTTGATGCGTGGAATTCTCCTCATTAGCTGTCCTCCTCCACCCATCTCTCTCTCTCTCTCTCTCTCTCTCTCTCTCTCTCTCTCTCTCTCTCTCTCTCTCTCCCCCCCCTCTAGCTATGTCTGAGTCGGACATGCAGATAAGTGCTGGCTTTTTTCTTTTTTCTTTTTTAATTTAAATACCCCGAAAATAATAATAAAACAAAAAAGTAATTAATATAAAAAAATACACAAAATTATTCTTAAATGTTTTAGCATGAGGTGCAGAATAACTTTTTCAACAAATTAATAATTCATTTCTTCCAAAAGAAAAAAAAATTATTAACAAGGAGACATGTATGTTAATTATTTCAATTCAACTATCTTTTTTTTTTTAATTACATGAAGAATTATGTATTTTTTTTAATTACATGAAGAATTATGTATTTTTCTTTTTTAAACAAAAAAGAAAAGAAATTAAAAAATATGGGCCTATCAACATTTTAATATGGGTTGTATTGGGGCCCCCATTAGGAAAGACCCATCTTTTGAACCGACTCGGAAGCAATCGACAAGGGAGAGTTTAACATTTAAAAAAAAAAAAGAATAAAAAAAAATTGGTTTGTAGGTTTTTTAAAAGGGAACCAAAGAAGTAATTCAATTGGAATACTCTCGGGTAACTAGGGGCTAATGGCGAGAAGCAATCTGAGCCGTCTGTTTACATCGGTATCAAGCCTTTCCATCCCAAAGTCGGCCGGATCCGAATCGGTGACTTGGCGCTGCGCTCCTGTTCGGCTCGTGAGCTCGTCGACGACGACGCCTCGGCCTCAAGAGGAAAGTAGTAGTAGCCTTAAAACGCAACGAGAAGAAGAGACCACCAAGCATGATCGTGAAGCTGAAAAGAACAAACACGGTCAACGAGATGATGTTGATGATGATGACGACGACGACGGAGATGAAGGGGATGATCACGTGAACAAAGAGACAGGTGAGATCGGTGGGCCTCGTGGTCCCGAGCCCACTCGGTACGGTGATTGGGAGCGAAATGGTCGCTGCTCTGATTTTTGATCTCTCTCCGTTGAAATATTTTCTTCTTGTTTTTTTTTTTTTTTTGTTTTTTGGTTATCTTGTATTGGATCTGTTTTGTTGGTTCCAACTTCGCCCGCTCAGTCCAAGTGCGATATTTTAATGGAATTTGCAGATTTTTCTTTTTAACTCAGGTAGGCTTTGCTTAGTGAACCATGTTCACGATAGCCAGCCATTTGCATACTTTTGTGCATACGCAGTGAATTGTAATACCTCTGCAGTCTATGCACTAAAATGGCAGAACAAACGCACCGTTTGAATCAGCACAAATTCGGGTTTTATATGGCAGCGATGATTGGCTATTTGGGCTGTTTACGTGGAAAGGTTTGGGTTCTGCCATGTCCCATCTTTTTATTCAATGGGGGCATGTTCTCGGTCATTAAGTCTGTAAATGCTGGTTTGATCACTGTTTCTGGCTTCAGCACACAGTTTAATTTTTTGGTGGTAGCCAGATGTTCAACCTTTTGAAGTATCTGCTCATGTCATTGCCAACCAAATTTCACTGTTGTTCATATATATGTATAATATTTCAACCCCATATGAGTTGGACAATTAAACATGATTTATTGACAACGGAGAAAGAAAAAAAAAACAAAACAGAACAGGAACCCCGAGAAGAGTTCTTTATGCCATTAGTGTGGGTGCAGGAGTACCTTTGGTGCCGTGTGTTGTAGGACTGCTGCGTTTCCCTTGTAGCAGGTTTGAACGCATTGCTATTAGAAAGAGCCACACAGCCTAGAATTCATCTTGGCAATCACCCCACAACCCACAATCACTACGGATCCTATCCAAACGTGGTACTCAGAGAGAGCCGACGATAGTCTGAGCCTGATGACAACACTTGCTCAATATGGTGACTTGGGGAGGTGCAACAATGTGTTCTATGTATGTTTAAACTCCTACAACAACTCGCCACATAAAATCTCCAGCACGATCGCTGCCAATGAATCGCTCGTGCCCAATTTGCCGGAATTCTCCACTACGATCGCTGCCTACACAATCTTGATGGTCATTGGAATGTGCAATTACAAGCCCTATGTCTTTTTGTTCCGTCTCCACCATTGGAGCATGTAGTTAACTTTTTCTATACTCTGTAATTTTGAGTTATCATAACGAAGCATCTATCGAATTATTGGTATTTTCGAATAGGGGAGCAATTTTCTGTCCTAGCTTTTACAAGACTAGTGACACTGAAAAAAATAATAATTGAGCATTTAAACGAACAATAAATTAGAGGGAAGTGCCTTTAATGTATAATAAAGTCACCAAAGTACACATACCAAAATAAAAATAAAAAGCAATATAGTACCATAATTTCATATAATTGGTTTCCTTTCTCCTTATTTCTTTTTCCTATAATTCTTATTTTTATAGGGCAAAAAAATAGTGTCCATTCACAGAGAACTCAATCCTCAAATCTTGAGTTAATAATTATATAGACAGAAATGCAAAATCAATGAGATGTAAAAGAGAATGCTTTTTTTTTTATTCCCCCAAATTTGGTAAAAGACAATAGTTGATTGATACGCACCACTACTTAGAGTGGTCATGAGCTTCAACGTTTTATTGTTGCTTTGGACGGAAAACGGGCGAAACTAAGCACTCATTTGTTGCAGCAGGCGGGCATTACAGTAATTAACTTAATGATGTTTGATATAAAATAGAGCAATGAAGTGATTTCATTTTTTGTTTCACGGAATCTGTCACTTTTTGCTGGACTGGGAGACAATAAAATTAAGCCAAACTGACCATCAACAGAGCATATTTGTACACTTTTTTCTTGGACTTGGAGGCAATAAAATAAAGCCAAGCGGGTCAATGACAGAACATTGGAATTTTCCTTTAATTATAAGCAGCCAAATCTTTCTATCATCCAATATGAAAGTGTAATCCTTTACTAATTTACAACAGTCATGTTTAATATATCAATAAAAGTTTTAATTTTTTATTTTATTTTTTTTATTTTGCCCTATTCTCTCCTTCTAAATGTTCTAATGAAAGGCAAGTGCATGAAAATTGTCCACTGTTGGAACCATTCTCTATTAATATATTACCAGCCATTCAGTAGTCATTAGACTGACCTTAGAGGTAGCTCCTCTCCACAGAAGTAGTTGGCCACATTAGAGCCAAATAAAGTTGGCCAAAAAACAGTCATTTTGTGCATTGGCCCAAAAATTTATAAAACTTAGGGGTAGATGGCTGTAAAAATTATATGATTTTGTCAAATAACCAAAAAAAAAATAAAAATAGAAATATGAGGAAGTATATCTGTTGTATTCATAAATAAATTCAGTGATATGAGAATTCTTTATCCATAAGTATCTTACTTGATATAAAATTTAAAACTCTTACATAAACATTAATTTTTGTCAAGTTCAAGAAATAATATTTAGTATTGATTTTGATGTGCTCTTTATTACATTAGTTAAAACAACCTAAATTTATTACATTAGTTAAAACAACCTAAATAAGTCTCGCCTAATCAACTATTATTACCTATATTTTATTAACAAAAAAAAAAGGATTATATTGTTATTTCAAAATATAGCAACTAACAAAGTTATATTCAACTATTTAGCACACAAGAGCTCCTACACTGCATCACTGGGCTACTGTTGCTTTGCTGAATAGCTATGTATATAGCTAAACAAGCTTTCCTTCCCACTGACAATATTCTCCCTCTTTGGAGATAATCCACAGACACTAAGAATCCACAAACTGCCTCTTTCTTGAATTATAAGTTGAATGATGCATGAAACAACCTCTCAAATGATAAACTGTATGCAAGTAATACTAATGAAATCTTTTTCTAAAATTGATCTCACATGTTTATATACTTAGAACTAACAAAAATGTTTCAAGTCTTGGAAAATGAGGAATTGAATGAAATTAATTTTTTTTTTTCCTAGTAATGGATTTCATATATAAACTTTGGCAAACCAAAATTTCTATGAAATATTAATCAAATGTAACGTATGAAAGTTAAAGCTATTTGTTGGATAGCAAGAATCTCTTTAATTTCAACGATGCTATGCATTTTTTATCAAACACATCAAATCATGCCCTAAAAGCATGAGTTCATATAATTTTACAACTTGGTTTTTACAATGCCTAGGTCTTCAATTACCCGTTTAATTTACTTAGATTTCAATCTAATATTATATCATGTTTATACTCTAGTTCTAGCACCAAGTGATTTTAGATTCTCTACTCTTTGTGCCAAAATTTACTTTTTTTGGTATTAAAATTATATATATATATATTTATTTATTTATTTATTTTTGGCGTTATTTATATAGTAAAAAAAATTATAATATTACAGTATGGATTATAGATTAGTTTAAACACAATTGATTTCATATCTTTAAAATAATAATTTTAAAAAAAAATTGAACTTTCAATCACAAGAAACTATCACAATACTAACAAATTTATTCTCACAATTTGATTTCAGCATAACAATTTCGTTGTAAACTTATACTAAAGTGGTGACTACTGCCGCTCAGTATTCTTTAATATTCGTTTACTGGTTAGCATATAGCCTCCATTGAGTTCCACTGCGTTCCTTTTCTAATTTGGTTTTGTAAGATTCAGTATTCAATTAAATGACAGTACTAAAAAAAATAATAAATAAATCAGAAAAGATTCACATTTTGTATAAATATAAGAAAATTAAAAATTGAATGTCAACCTTCACCCAATCGTTTTACTTTGGCATCCAATTGAATAACCTAGTCTCATAAATTACTCTAAATTTTGAAGTTTGATTTTCAATTTTTGCTTGATCCTAAGAGATATCGGTTAGGGTTGTTGTTTAAACTATTATAGCAGTCCCCTTTATTTATTTATTTATTTATTTATTTATTATTATTATTAACATTGCTTAAAAGATTTATATTATAAAATGTTGATTAGTTTTATGCTGACTGGTAACATGTTACATTCATCCTTCTTTATTCACTTAGAAAAACACCCAAAACAAAATTCAACATAGGTAGAGAGCTTTAAATATAATTTGAATTTCAAAAATACAATAGATATATGAGTGCTAATTGTAATTTTCGATTTGCATTCCAATTTATACTAATACTTGATAACGCTCTCGTGAGGAAAACATGCACAATGGGCAAGTCCACGTCCATTTTTTTGGAATCTAAATCTCACATTTACTTGACATTAAATGAATCCCTATTTTTGGAAAAGTAAATTTATAATTAATGCATCTTATCCTTATCAATATTTTAAAATGAATAAAAATAAAAATAAAAATAAAACTCCAACCCCTATTTAAATCAACCAAAGCATACGTACTGGTACTGTGTCCATCTGTCTCTAACCGCTCGCTTCTCTCTCTCTCATAAAACTGTCTCTGTTCTGTTCAAAGATTCCCTGTTCAACCTCTGCACCTAAAACTAAAACAAACATCATCTCTCTCTCTCTCTCTCTCTCTCACGCACACACTCTACAGTTATTTTTCATTTTTATTCCAAATCTGCCCCCACTGCGTCTCTCTGTTTCATTTTAGTTTCAGCTCCAAGATCGAGAGAGCGAGAAGGGGCTGGAACTTCACTCACTGATAAACAACCATTCTTGTCACCATCCAAAATATATATATAAAAAATGACAGTCTCGTAACTCTAACACTGCCCTGTTTTAAATCACAGCCGATGGACCCCACTCCTCCTGCCGATTGGAAAAACGAGGGCGCCCTCCGCGGAGACGATGGCACGTCGACCAACAGTGGCGCTGCTCTTAGGGGGAGCATTGCGGAGAGAAGAGCCGCGAAGTTTGGGTTCAACGCCGACAGGATCAGCACCGCGCGCTTCCGGACCACCACCACCAGCAGCCCACTGGCTTCCCCGTTGGCGGCTCGCTCACCCTGTATAACCATCCCGCCGGGCATTAGCCCCACGGCTCTCCTCGATTCGCCGATTATGTTGCCCAATTCTCAGGCAATTTATTGCTCTTTCTTTTGCACTTCGTTCCTTTGCCTTGACATTTTCTTTAAATATTTTCCCATTTTCAATACGTGGATTGTGAATCTGGAGCAATAAGCATAATATTAACAATAATTATACTAAAAAAAATAAAGATAATAATAATAATAATCATAATAATCTCTAGAATTGGATGATTGTTTTGATGCGCCGTCGTGTTGATTAGCGGAAAATGTGGACTGGCCTTTGTGTTGGTGATCCGGCCTTCTATTTGCCGTATTGATTGCTGAAAATTTGGATATTGAAACTGGTGGCTAGCGCCAGTGGTCATGGCACCGGCTGATAGGCGGTGGTTAGTTTTTGAGCAGGATGGTTCGATTCTTAGAAGGTCACTGAGTTCCATTAGAATCTCAATAAAATTCTAATTCATTAGAATTTTCTTGTGGATTTCCATCTTAAAATCCTCAACTTTTTTTTTGTTTCAATAATTTCTTCCTAGACTGCCTTAGTTGGATCCTAATTTTCTTCTATGATTTGCCCTTCTCGGCGCACAGCCATCTCCGACAACTGGAACCTATCCATTACCCCTAGTGAATTATGAATATTCAGTGCTGAGCATGGTTCCCTGTGCTAATGGGGACAGGAGCAGCGATGGTGGTTCCTCCTTTACATTCAAGCCTCATTGTAGTCCTGATTGCCTGCCAGCCTTTTCTAACTCTGACAGTCAGGTACTTGTTTAACTTTGTTTTATTAAATGTTATGGATCTTAATTTTTAGTAAATAATTTTAAGGATTTCGCTTGAATGATGTTTGGTGTCAGAATAATAAATTGAAGAGCCTCATCTATACCTCCAAATACAATTGGCACCAGGACTGCTGAAAATTATATGTTGCTCACCAAAACCTGTGTAAAAACATCCTAGAGTAATTACTGATCTGAAATTATTCAACTCTTAAACATGCAGTAGGTTAGCATGATGAGGGTCACATGTATGAGTTGGAAATTCATAGTTGTTGAAATTGAAATTACATAGACTACAAGACCCCTTATCTCACAGCTGCATCAGTGATATATTAGAAACTTGTTAGTTCTTGTATGCTATTTTTTTTTTTATAAGTTGGCAAACAATAGGGGAGCATGGTTGGTAGAAGAATGGATAACAATTTGACATGCCCAGATGGCCCTATTTTGGGTTATTAAATGGATAGAACTCAACTCAACTCAAAGTTAGCCCTGATTCCAAAATTAATTGGGGCCAGCTATAGGAATTTTTCGTTTCCATTCCATTCTATTATGAACCAGATTGATTGTCAGGTGGATCATTCCAATCCTTCATAATCTATTTCTGTTGTTAAACAGATGTATGCATTCAGTGACTGATTTATAATTGTAAGATGGTGAGGTTTCTGTGGGATTGTGACAATATAAATGTGATTACAAGACAAGCAGTGGTGTTAATTGGGACTTCTATATCCCATATGTGTGTTTCTTGTTTGCATGTGCAGTATTCTTCTTATAACATTGATATTTGATTTGGAAGTTGGGCCATAAAGATTCTGTTTCTTTGCAGTGTTAATCATCTCCCAATACAGCACTAAGAAACCGTTCTAATTTAAGCATTGATAGCAGTTGCTGCAATTTCAATTCATTATGAATCTTGAATGATCCATTTCCATATATTTAGAAAAGGAACCTGCCATACAGGTTCACTGGGTGACAAACAAAAGAACAAGCGGCAGGTTCATTACCCTTCAAACAGAAGGGGAAGGGATCTTTGAATGACTTCTGAAATTCAAAATTGCACTCTCTTTTTATCAACAATAAACTGTACCAGGTGCAATAGATATGTTTTGTTACTAGGAAATTAAGAAATTTCCCATCTTTGTATTTTAAGAACTTCTTTTTATCTGATTTGAATGTGTTTTTCCCTTGTATGCCCACGTCTGTGGGCTGTACATTTGTGGACACATGCTTCATAAATATAGATTGCTTACTGTTTTGACTAATGTTTGCCTGGGTGTTGACATAATGTAGGTTGTCCATGTAATGTAATCAATGCTTGAATTTATATCTATACTTAGATTTTTCTGTTCACAGGAAATTGACATTGCCTGTCAAGCTCTTGTCTCAGTAGAACAACCAATGGATTTTGAATTTCCAGCAGACCTTTCTAGTGAAGCTAATTATAATAGATGTGCTGAGGATGGGATGCCTGATGTGAAAGACTTAAATAGCATGGGAGTAAATGTTGACTTGAGAGAAATTCAAATGCATGGTTCTAATGTTGCCAGCAATCAAACATTTGTGCAAGGTGAACCTGTCCATGCAGAAAATATTGGCATACTTCATCCTCTGGAAGAGCAGAAGGGAACATTTCCTGCAGCAGGACTAGGAAGAACTTCAGAAGATGGATACAATTGGAGAAAATATGGGCAGAAACAGGTGAAAGGTAGTGAGTATCCAAGAAGTTACTATAAGTGTACCTATCAAAGTTGTAATGTAAAGAAGAAGATAGAGCGCTCTCATGATGGTCAAATTACAGAAATCATCTATAAAGGTGCTCATAATCATCCTGCACCCCAGCCTAGTCGCCGAGCACAACTTGGTTGCACTTCTTCACTTGACGAGATAGCAGAGGTTGATGAAAGCAGTGAAACATGTGTCAGAGTTGAAGGTGGATCAGTTTGGAAAAATCAGTTGTCAGGGCCCAAGGATATTAAATTTGGTTCTGAGTGGAGGGTTGATGGTTTAGAAAGGACATCTTCAACATCTGTTGTGACCGAGCTCTCAAACTCCCAAGGCAAACTTATGGGAACATTTGAATCAGTAGAAACTCCAGAACTTTCTTCCACCCTTGCTAGTCACGATGATGCTGATGAAGCTGGTGATGATGGGGCTACCCACAGAATGATGTTAATTGGAGTTGATGCTGATGACAACGAGGAGTCTGAGACAAAAAGAAGGTACTTAAGTATCTATAATGTTTGGCATTTTCTGTTGAAGACAACATTACAATCAGTTTGTGAATATTCCTTTTTTGTCAGAAAAACAGAGACATGTTTGATTGAAACAAATCTAGCATCGAGGGCTGTCCGTGAACCAAGAGTAGTTGTTCAAATAGAGAGTGAAGTGGACATACTTGAGGATGGATATCGCTGGAGGAAATACGGGCAAAAGGTTGTAAAGGGGAATCCAAACCCTAGGTATTGCTCTTTCACACTCTTCAATTTTTCTGTGCATTCCTGTGATCATGTGTTTTTCTCTTTAATTGCCTCTTTAACTGGTATGTGCCCCCCTACAGAATTTTGAGAATTGGTAAGGGCTACAGGAAAAATTTTGCTGTCTCAAAGTTAAACATGTGTTCATATTTGTGAAACAGTTTCTTTGTGAAAATAAGAGTATTTATCAGTTTATTTCCTTCCCTTTTCCTTTCTTTTCAGAATGAAAATATTTTTGCGTTATTTTTCTCTCTGCTTGATAAGAATTTCCATTCAAGTACTGTGTTATTTTCTCGTGATGTTGGTTGAATACATAAATTGTGAGTATTGTTTCCTCTAATTACACAACAGGAGCTATTACAAATGCACAAGTGCTGGATGTTCAGTCAGGAAGCATGTGGAGAGAGCCTCCCATAATCTGAAGTATGTTATTACAACATATGAAGGGAAACACAATCATGAAGTGCCTGCTGCGAGAAACAGTGCACATGGTAACTCAAATGGTTCTCATTTACCCCACGCTAGTCTCAATGCACAGCCTTCTCTAGCATTAACCGGAAACACGAATGGACCAAGGCCCGAAACAAAAGTTCAAGATATGGCCCCGAGTTTTGATAGAAAGCAAGCATTCAACAGTAATTATTTGAGACCCAGTTTCACTGGAAATTTTAGTAATGAAATGACGCTAGGGGTTTCCTCAATTTACCCAATGAAGTGCCCACCTCTCCAAAACACCTTGCCATATGGCTCTTTCGAGTTCAACCCTAGCCATGGTGCTTCCCCTTACTCTGGTTCAATTGCCTCGCTCATCCCGGATTTCCCAATGCCAGTACCATCTAATCTACAAACATCTGCCAGTCTTTCTTTCCCTGGCATTGGTTTCCATAGTAATGGGAAGGCGGCTAGTCAAGTTCAGCCTTTCCCCTCAGGGCAGCTGATCAGACCCAAACAGGAACAGGGGGATGATAATCTTTATAATGCTGGGCCATCTGTTATTAACCAGGTAAATTTGTCTTCATTGTCATCATCCCCTACAATATATAACAGCAATATGAGAAATTTTCCATCTTGAGCAAGCTTGGCTTGCCTTCAAAGTAGGTTCCGAAGAAATCGGATTCTTAGCCTTTAGAAATTAATTCTCTCTTGCAATGCTGCTTTTATTTCTGTCAGCAATAATTTTTCTCCTCCTATTTTTTATAAAGCACCTTATGGAATTCTTATAGAAAAGCAATACAGAATTTGAATTCATTTATATAATTTTCAATAATATCCACAATACCTTATTTTTACAGGGTACACACGGATGACTCTCTCTCTCTCTCACACACACACACACACTCTCTCTCTCTCTCACACACACACACACACACTCTCTCTCACACGCGCACACACACTCTCTCACACACGCACACACACACTCTCTCTCTCTCTCTCACACACACAGATGTCCCTTGTGGGTCTTGATGAACCTGGAACTTGTTTAAACGGGGTATGATATTCTGAAATTTACATACCAATCAGTCCTTCCCACTTAATGATTTTCCATGGTTTTGGCTGTTATTTTTCTGTTGCACTTAGCCTTTTTACATTATTGGCTAAATTGAGCCTATCACATCGCATTGCATTGTTGCGAGTCTAATCAATTAATCTTTGATTATAAATTATGATTGAATTTTGAGTCATTGAAACTTAAATAATTTTAGTAAAATATAATTATTCTTTTCAATTGAAACTTGAGAAGGACTAGGAAATATTAAGTAAATTCAGGGTTCCTTTTATAATAATTTTATTTTATAAAAATGTGAACAATATATATATATAAAGTCAATAAATATCGAAGCTCAATTTCCTTTTTTTGAACGTTATAGTGATTTTTTATATTATTATTTTTACGTAATGTTTCTTTCAAAGGGTTTGAAGGATTGGAGAGGGGGAGATTAAATCCTTCACCTCTCATTAAAAAAATTACTTATCAAAAATATAGAAGACCTATAGCATCGAACCGAAAGAAAAATAAAATAAAATATTTAGATGGAATGATATTTGTGCCGACATAATAAAAATCTGAGTAAAATTTTGCAGTTAATTTGACTCCCTTAAAATAGGTTCAAACTTTAATTTCTAGTAATAAAATATTTAACTTAAAGCTTAATATTTGTGTGTAGTTAGTGTCAAATTTTATGAATTTTTTTAAATATTTTTCTAAGTATATCTGTGTATGATTATAGTCATAGGCGCAAAAAACAAAAACAAAAGGGTTCACATTGTTTTTCATTTTGTTGTGCTTTTTTAAACACTAGTTTAATCCCTCAACAAGCCTCTACCAAAGAAAACTTTAATTTTACTTC
This sequence comes from Kandelia obovata, assembly GCA_021464305.1. Classification (NCBI taxonomy): domain Eukaryota; kingdom Viridiplantae; phylum Streptophyta; class Magnoliopsida; order Malpighiales; family Rhizophoraceae; genus Kandelia; species Kandelia obovata. Next base: position 2,157,437 of record CM038472.1, read on the forward strand.
TCATTTTAGCTTAGCTTGTCAGCTCACTTAGCTTGTTTTCCAGCATTTCCCCCAGCTTTCCAACAAACTTGTAGTGCTTTTTCTCGGTTCCTTGTCATCCAAATGTCGAGAGACTTGTCGTATCTTGCCCAGAGTAGTACGTTTTGGCATTTGTACCTTTAAGGTCGTATTGTTTTATGAGTAATTGGAAGTGTCCATATACATTTGAACTGTTGTTTTTTCTCCGGTGGAGGACAGCCTAGAATTATTTCCAATCCCCTTCGCAATCGTTGCAACAACATCATCTTTAAAAATGAACCTTTTTGACTTAGTCAAAAAAAAAAAAAAAAAGAAGGAAAAAGTGCACCTTTCTGGCGTGCAAAGACAAGTGTAAAGCCATTTAGCAGGATTTAATTGACTTTTGCAACAATATTGTACTGTTAATAAAGGTCCAGTTTGATGTAATCACGTTGGGCATTTTTTAAGAACTCTGCCTCTAAGAGACCAATGACGTTTTTGAGATACGTTTAATTTTTGGGTGCCATTCTTTCATAGAGGAAAACGTTATTTATAAGTTTTTTTTTTTGTTTTGTCTTTTTATTTTATAATATATATATATATAATCTTATAAATAAATAAAACAATTTTTTAAATATTTTTTTATAAAATACAAATCCTTTACAACATACTTATCATTTAACACAAAATTTCTGAAAAATAGTCATTTCTAGCCAATACGGGTGGCATTTTTGTGTCTTCTTCTTTGCTTTTTCTGCTGGGTACTATTGGCGTAGTTGAGACGGGGGGCCCGCTCCGGCTGAGGGTCCCATCGACAAGGAACAGGCGTTGCATGAAGAATGGATCACATTGGGGCTTCTGTCTCAACCAACTAGTTGCCTGGGCCAAGTCTTCATATTTTTAAATGGCTATGAACGGATCATTTGACGTTGGTACCCCAATTTTGAGTGAGGGATTCTGGTTTTGTAGCTGGCAGTTCTGCTGACATGGGTACAGTTATTGATCTGACGACCCACCCACGTTGCTAACAACATTTTGTGTGGACGTCGAAAGTGCGACACGGCATTATAAAACTCTCAGCCAACTGATCGTGACGGAATGATACCATTCCTCAGCCCATCGTCACACATGACTCGTCTTTTGCATGGCTATAAACTCACAATCCCCCACCAAAAACAGGGTACTGGCTGGGCCATACGAGCTTTTACATCTAAATTTCAAAAAACTCTATCTGTCACATCGACAGGAGTTGCTTTACAAATTATTGCGTGGTTGAGTTCGTCTAAACCACATGTTCGTATATTTTCTGTCTTCGATTATTTTGATGCCTTTGTTTGTACGATCGCAGGTCGTGAGATTTGATGTCTCGGGGAGCATCATTTAATTTATTGTCGGTGACATTATTGATTTTTTCCAAAAAAAAAAAAAAAATGTCTGGAGGTCATGAGTTAGCACAATTATAGACCTCAAATTTTTCTTAAAATAATAAAAAAAAAAATAATAATAATAAAAAAATAAATAAAGGAAGGATAGTTCAATATCCAATCGCTTCTGACTCTGACTCCCCCCGCACTCCCAATTCATTGGATTCTAAATTTTTATTGGCCAAGACATGTTAAAGTATAAAGGAAAACGTCCTTACATGGGTCCATAAAAAATAACATCCTTTTATAAGGGGCAAGGGCATCAAGCTTCTTTTCTAAGCCATTGCTTCTGCATTAATCAGAAAGCTAGAGAGGCAGCTAGTTCAATTTCAGCATGGCTTCCATTGCAAAGCTGCAGACCCAAGTTGAGATCAGTTCCCCTGCGGACAAGTTCTTGGACGCATACAGGGCCAAATCCCATATAATTTCCAAAACCAATTCCAACAATATACACGGCGTGGAAGTACACGACGGTGACTTTGATTCCACTTCTGCAGTCAAGACATGGACTTACTGCCTAGGTAATGTAATCAACAGATTCTGTTGCAATTAATAGTTACAGCAGTATCACTTTCCCTTGTATCTGTCACGTTTTAAGAGACAGACGGATGTGTCCTCATGTGATAAAAGTCACTTTTTTATATGACCGAGAAGTTGCTTTTGGCTGAACGTGGGAGTGTTAGCTGGCAACCCCATAAACGTAGATTAATGGATTTAAAGTGGATTCAATATAGTAAAATATTATTTTTGAATATTTAGGCGTTTGACGTTGCCCTCTAACACACACATTATTTGAACTCAATTACAGTGCAATTCGAACTTGAGATCTGAATTTCATATACCACATAAACATTTATTTCCACTCTTCTTCTTCTTCTTCTTTGTTTTTTTTTTATTTTATTTTATGGGATATTAATTTCCACTTGAACTGCGTAGATGGAAAATTTCAGACTGTAAAAGGGAGGATTGAAGTGGATACGGCGAACAAGATCATAACTGCCACAACACTAGAAGGGGAAATACTGAACATCTACAAAAGCTTCCGGACTGTCCTCCAAGTAACTCCAAAGGACAAGGGCAGTTTGGTCACTTGGAATTGGGAATATGAGAAAGTCAGTGAAGATGTGCCGGATCCAAATAAATTCCTGGATTTAGCTGTCAACCTGACCAAGGATGTTGATGCACACATTATCACGGAGGCTTGAATTTCAAGTCGTTTCAAAACTAGGCTTAGTGTCCATGATTGCCTGCTTGCTAAATAAAAGCTGTTAGTTCCCATATGTATCGTATTATTAAGGTTGATTCTAGGTGATCATGGCCGATGTTCCTCTATCAATAGCTAAAAGGTGCTATCCCTGCTGGGAATTGTAATATCTGTACGGTACGGGTTACTTGTTGTGGCCTTCAAGTGGGAGGGAAGGTCGATTATCTGGTGATCATGTCTTGTGTCATGCAGTGAATGAAGTTTGTAATTTTCTTATAAAGTTCATTGATAGAGTCCGAGCCAATTCTTCTGAAAAAAAAAAGGAGGGGGGGGGGTTATTTAAACAAGACGAACTAAAGAAAAGGTGGCACATGAAGGTAGATGGTGACTGGGACAAGTATTTCATCAGTAAGTGAGAGACAAACGTGTTGTTGTTGTTTAAGGCTCTTCTACGAGTTATATGATAGGGAAGCATCAACTTTAACACGAAAGCTAGACAATAATTTTGAAAATACTAAGAAGGTTATGAGAAATTACGCAAGAGTGGGGGAGAAAATAGAACATAAGGTCAACAAACGAACAATTAAATATTTGAATTTTTTTTTTCTGTCATTATACTCTTAAGATTTTATTTTATTTTTTTCTAAATTCCACTTTTGGACCCACTTGGAGAGTGGATTCGCAATGACACGTTACAAAGTCACAAAAAGTTGAAAGGAGATCTGTATCAAGCTTTCTACGTATTGGCAATGGCATTTTACAAGTTGTTTTGGACTAACATGGTAATCTTGGTATTATCATGTCAGTTGGGGTCATTGAGAATCAATCATCATGGCTGCCGTTGAAATTTCTGTCCAAGCCCGTCCATGCTGGCGTCATTATTTTTGTGTCTCCTTTCTTTCATTGGATATGGGCGTTTTTCTCTTTTGTTTTTCACGTTATTTGATTATCCGTTTTGTGATTTTGAGATGATAATTCCCCATTGAATCGTTTGGATATGTGACTGATCAATCAGCTTTGTATTTAGTATGATATCCAATTGCCTTGTGCTTTGTCACTTTGCTCAGATTTTAGAAATATTGGTGTACAGGATGTAAGAAGAAGCGACGGATGGCTGTCTTTCCTTGTCCATACTCAAAATTTTCTTCTACCTGATAACATGATTTCAGTTGATGATAATACCAAATCCAATAAGGGAAATTAGAAGACAAAACGTGAGAAATTAAGGGGGGCTAGAGAGATTAACAGTCATTTGGATTCCTATAACAAAGATAAAAATCATACGCCTCAAAAAAAAAAAAAAAAAAGAACTAAACAAAAAAAAAAATCATTTGAGTTCCTATTATGAACAGGTATCTTTAGTTCAAAGATATCAAAGGAAAATTCACCAACCTTTGATTCACTGAAACCTGGATTAAACATTCAGAAGATTAAAATGTTCTGTTGCCTGGATCCCCATTTAGTAGGTCCTGAAGGAGTGGTGGCTGACCTCTCAAATTAATCAAATCAGAACATATTATTATAGCAAGTCATTAAAGCACAAAGCTGAAACTGAGCTGACATGGGATATACCTGCATTTTGCCTCAGCTATGGCGATGTCAAGATTGAAGAACACAATTAAGAAATTTTGAAATGGACACAGATGGAGTGCAACTTCTACAGCATGATCAGAGAGCTAAGAAAACCTCAATTAAAGTTCTCAGTGTAAATGGATCCATGATGATATGCATGACAGTTTTCGCCGCTAGCAACTAGATGCAGATCACCAACCACTAAAATAATGTAAAGAAGAACTGCTTGATCACCAGTAATCTCCACAAGAGCAATGACCATGCTTAAAATGATGAAACCGACGAGGATCTCTCACAATGATTTCCCTATCTAAAAGCTGAGAAGTGTACTTGATAAAGTTGTGACAATCAATGCAAATCGTGAGATTCTTCATTATGTGAATTGGTGTTCCCGATGTTGTGCTGATGATGCCATAAGCAACTGCAAGTTTCTCGCTGTGGAAGCCAAGGAGAATCTCACCTTGTTCTTCTTCTACATCTTGCATCACCACTTTCACATCAGATGAATATCCAATTTCCTTCAGTCTCCCAATCAGTTTCTCCAGGTATGAATATATCTCAGATTCTTGATGATGGGACCTATCTCCCATGACAAAAGAGTGCACCCGATTCTTCAGTTGGATCCAAGACTGACCAGAGAATCTTTTAACCCTTCTACGCTCCATTAAAATTCTAACATTAGCTGCCTCTTGCCAACTTTGACAAGTAGCAAACAAGTTTGACGCCAAAATGTAAGACCCCGCATCAAATGGCTTGAGCTGAAGTAGTCTTTCGGAAACCCACTTTCCCATTTCAGCGTTCTTGTGAAGTCTGCAAGAGGAAAGAAATGACTTCCAGATTACACTCAGATGGGAGATGCCATTTTCATGAATAAAATCCTTTATCTCCTTCAAGCAACCAGCTCGACCAAAAAGATCAACCATACAAGTGTAGTGTTCCACTCCAGGCTTGATGCCACAATTTTTTTGCATCAACTCAAAATACTTGCAACCTTCTTCAAGCAACCCCGCATGGCTGCAGGCAGTTAAAACACCTATGAATGTAATCTCATTGGGTTTGATTTTCCCATTCATCATCCGCTCAAATAGTTGAATTGCCTCCCTTCCTTGGCCATGCAAACCATATCCAAATATCATTGAAGTGCACGGCACAACATTAAAATCATTAGTTTGTTTAAAAAACTTCTGAGCATCAATCAAGCTTCCAGATTTAGCGTACATATCTATTAAAGATGAACTTAAATGGGCATCTACTTTGTGCCCTATTTTTAGAATGTAAGCATGGATTTGCCTGCCTATTGCCAAGATCCCAATGTTAGCACATGCAGATACAATGCTTGTAAGTGTAAAGGCATCTGCCACAATGTGTTCATGAATAATGGAGCTAAATGTTTTTAAAGCAAGTGCGTGCTCACCATTATGAACGTAGCCCGAAACAATTAAACTCCTAGAAAAAATTTCTGCCCTTGGATTTTTGCAAGAAGAATCCAAAGGCATTTTTTTGAAAACCAAATACGCCTCTTCCATTTTTCCACATTTGCAATACATATCTAGAAGTGAATTCCTTACAAACCCATCATTGTCAATTACAAGTTTTAGAACCTGGCTATGGATCTCTTTACCCAATCTCAAATCCAACAGACAGGAAACCAAATTCAAAGCTATAGAGAAAGTGACAGCGTTGAACACAGGTCCATTCCTTACCATCCCATAAAGCAGCTCCAATGCATTTCTTTCAAGTCCATTTCTCATAAGCCCATCAATGATTGTATTCCAACTAACAACATTTTTAAGGCGAAAACTTCGAAACATGTCAAGGGACCCTTCAACATCTCCACTCTGCAAGTATCCAGAAATCATTATATTCCATGACACAGCATCTTTACCTTCCATTTTGTCAAACAGTCTTTTTGCATGATGAAATGCCCCACATTTTGCATAAAGATCAAGAACTGAATTCCTTAACGCCGTATCTAAGGCTACCCCATTTATTACTATCCAGCCATGAATTGCCTTCCCAATTCTAAGTTCACGTATACTTGAGCAAAACTTCAAAACTGTCGACAAAGTGAATGGATTCGGACAAACACCGTGGTTTTGCATTCTTCTAAAGAGGTCCCAAACCGTAATACGATACCCATTTCGAGCAAAACCCGATATAAGAATTGTCCAGGAGCGTACGTCCTTGTCAAGAATATCATCAAACAGCTTGTGTGCTTGCCAAAACAAATTCTGGGACTTCACGTAGAGGCTCAGCAGATGATTGCTGACATACAGATGTTGAAAAAATCCATCCTTGATAGCCTTGGCATGAAGTGTCTCTATTTCGTTCTTGTTCTTGGGGTGGTCAGAACAGGCCAAAGAATGACAATGGCAGTATAACTGCTGATATGGGCAATGCACAAACCTAGTGATCCTTGTAGAAACTGGGGAAGGAAAGTGCGCTTCTTTCGACAATGGATATGAGCCAAAGCATCTTGCGATCAGATAAACCCGTCTCAGTGTCATTACCAAGTTGTAATTGTTAGCCCATTTGACTCAGCATCCAAACCGAACAATGATAATTGGCAAGAAGACAGATAAAAGGCGTAAAATTCATCTTGGGTTGGCTGAAATTACATGGACGTGACAAGCAGGCAAGCCAATGGTCCCATGAAAGTTGCTTGCTGCTTCTGAAAATTTTGACAATTTCAAATCCTAAGATACATATTTCAACTGTAACATTTGGCCTAGAGACACCCAACGTCATCTTTAATTTAAAGGAGTGACATACAAAATATGTCAACAAACAATACAGGTTAGGTGACAATCCATGGCATCCTTCCATCCCGTGAGTTGCCATAACATGTTAGGACAGGAAACCATGTTTACTATGCAATAAAAAAAAAAAAAATCAGCTTGAACTCAATGAATCGTGTAATTTATCTAAATATACTAAATAGTATATTCAAGGTTGAAATCACCTCAGTCCCTAAAATTCTTTAAATTGAATAATAATAATAATAATAATAATAACTCCATTTTCTCTCTTCTTCTTTTTTTTTTTTTTTTTTTTTTTTTACGTTTGTGTGATTCAGTTGATCATAAATTTAGAAAATAAAATTGAGTTATTTCACCTCAAACTCCCAAAAAAAAGAAAAAGAAAAAACATGAATGATTAGTATTTTGATTCGATTGGTGATATATATTTGTTTTTCTTTTCACATAAGTTCATTAACTACAACAACAGAAAATGCAAGAGAAAGGAAAAAAAGAAAGAAAGAAAGAAAAGGAAAGGAAGGAAAAGCAAAATAAAAAGGGTAAAATAAACTGGAATTAGTAAAAGCAGTTGCGCTTAAATTTCTGGTATCTGGTATGAACTAAGACGCAATGATCTGAGTACGCAATTTAAATACTCGCTCTCAGCATTCGCCACGTGCCGTAATAATCTTTTTATCTAAGTCAGTCATTGACTTTAAGCAAGCCCAAGCAACAGAAAGATTATTTTTTTAATAAAAAAAAAGAACATCCAACACGTGTCGAGCCATAACTAGAGAGTATTAAAAAATGGCTACAAGCGCGTGAACAAGCGGCAGAAGTAAAAAAAACGCGGGTAAAAAGAGAAGAGAGAGAAAGAAGTATCTCTCTCGCTTTAGAGAGAGAGAGAGTTGGAGGTGGAGGGATGTAGTTTTGGATGGCTGGCTTTTATTCTCCTTTTATTATTATTATTTTAATTTTCTTTCTCATTTCTCTCTTTGATCTCTCTCACTAAGAGTTGAACTCACACACACACTCTCTGTATTTCTCTCTCTCTCTTTTTTTCTCTGAAACAAATAAAAACAAACGAACGAACGGAGCTTTTGAATTCTTGTTAGACTCTATTTATTAATTATTATTTGATTATTTCTTTTCTTCTGTGGCTGAGACTTGTGAGAGGGAAAGAGAGAAGGGGATTGAGGAGAGAGAGAGAGAGAGAGAGAGAGAGGAATAGAGGGAGGGAACGGGGGAGTTACGAAGGGAATGATGGTGTGACGGTTGGGTGATGGAGGATGATCATAACGGCCATAGCTTGTTTATACGATGGATTTCGACGCCGGAATTCCAATGTCACGCACTGCTCCGCCATCCTCTGCCGCCGAGGGTCCCTCTCTCTCGCCGTCGCTGAACGAAGGTCCGAGTCTCCTCCTACTCCTCCTCCTCTTCTTCTTCTTCTTCTTTCCCTCGCTCAAATTCATGCAACTTGGTTTGTATAAAGGGGTTTATTTTTCTCAATAAATAAATAAATAAAAATTTTTGCATTGAATATACTCTATTTTTTCCCCTTATTTCACAATTAGTTTTTCTTTTCTTTAAAAAAATATTTATATATTTATTTTTTTGAGAAGAGGTTAATAATGTTGAATTTTCTTTGACTACGGCGGAATTGTAGAATTCTAATGTTTTTGCCAATCTCTGAATGAATGAAACTCTGTCAATTGGGGTAAATCATTATTATGAACTCATTGATATTTTGCATTTAGTACAAAATGTCTTTTATGTAGTATAAAAACTCTTTGTGGCCACCTAATCGGGCCCATTTTGGTTTATTTTCATTATGGTTATGTCACATGCTACTTTTGTATGGTTGGGAAAGATGCTCAACATTTACTAGTAAAGCCATCTAATTTTTAGTTGCAAACTCACAATTGACTGGTTGTTGCAATGACGGGTCTTGAAACAGCACAGGTGCCTGTGTTTTTCTTTTCTCGAATTGCATTTTTTTGGCAAACAAATGAGACAAAGAAAGTTGCACCGCGGATCTTCTGTGGTGTCTTCTTGATGAATTAGATGAGTGAAATTGAACTTTCTTTGTCTCCAAAAAGGAAAAAAAGAACTGGCAGTGTTGTTTTATCTATATAGACATTGACATCAGTGCTGTTGTACGTGTGCTAATTTCTTCTTAATGGCTACGGATGCTTGATATCATTGATTGTAAGTTAAAACCAAAGGCAAACAAAAGAATTTGATTCCAATGCTTGCACATGTTGGCCTGAAGTTTAATTGGCTTATTGGAAAGAGTCAAGAAAAGAAGGAAACTTGCTTGGACATTCTTCTTCTGTGAGCCCCCCACCTCCACCAAACAAGGCCCATGTTCAGTCCTTTCATTAGAATTTCCAAACATTGTAGCTGTTATATGTATTACCTTACTGACTTTAAATTTATCCCTATCACATTCCATGTATTGTGTAAGTTGAATTTGAGATACTTGGTGATGGAATGATGTAAGTAAAATTGTATGCTTCAGAATAAATCTATGAACCCAGTTGTGTATTGTCATTCAGACGCAATGTGGCACATGAACTTGAGATCAAGTGAAACAATGGAATCTGGCCCCTATCCTGAGCGTCCTGGGGAGCAAGATTGTTCTCACTACATCAGGACAGGCCTTTGCAGGTTTGGCGCTACATGCCGATTTAACCATCCCCCTAACAGAAAGATGGTACGAAAAGCAACATGCATCAAAAGATTCTTGGTCACAAAGTTAATATTACATGAAACTTGTGCACTGCCACAAAGGTTCTTTATCATTGCTAACATTTTTTTCAGTTTAGGTTATATAAAGTCAACAGAAGTGTGCTTTTGCAAATAGCTTTCTGCACATTCTGTTTTCTCATTCATTGATGGCCACCTCTCTCTCTGTTGGATACACACCCCATACACATACACAAGTTCATGTGCTTGCAGCATCCTAAGAAATTTGTATTTTCTAGACATTCATGCACTAGGTGCAATTGTTCTCATGTATTGCATCACTGTTTTAGTGCAAAAGTATTCAGTTGAATTGATAACTTCAAACTAAATTTTTGTGCATTACAGGCTATTGCCACTGCAAGGATGAAGGGGGAATTTCCAGAAAGAATAGGACAACCAGAATGCCAGGTATGGTAATTTCTTTGCTTCTTGTTAGTGATGTAATAATTCCCATGGTACTTGATTATATGAAAAAGAAATCTGGAGTGGCTAGTTGTAATTCAATGTCCATACAATTTGCAAGTGTATTTTTCAAATAGAAGCATGGCTTAGCTGTAGTGTTAAGTTAACAATACGACTATGCTATTGTGAGGTTTGATGTCTTTTTTACGATTTAAATTAATAAAGGGTTTATTCAATTTTTCTCTGTTATACTTCAGTATGCATGGATGGAATTTATTAAGTAGAAGATTGCAGTGGTATGAAATTGCATATAATGAAGAGCAAAATTTACTTTTCTGGTTGGTTTTCTTCTTTCATTGTCTCTAGGTGCAGTGGGGGATTCTATGACAATTCACAGTGATCACAGTAGTTCACTATTTATGATAAGGACCATACAGGTATTGGATTGAAAGGATAAGTGTTGATCAATGTTGCTGTCACCAAATACACTTATGATTTGGATAATACTGAGAGAGTGATAGGCAGAGTAATTTTACTTTGCTATGTTTCCTGGTGCCATCAGATACTTAAGAAGTTGTGATAACTGTTTATTTTTGTTTGCATAGCTGTGTTTTACATGTTCTCCATAATAGTAAACCAAGCCTACAATATCAGGTTAGAAGTTGAAGTTGGTTTATAGCATGTAAAGTTTATGGTTTTGACGTGTTTTTCCATGTGATATGTAGATCTCATATTTGATATGCAAGGAAAATCTATATCCATTTTCCTTTCCCTCTTTTTGGGTATATTGGAAACTTAACTTGTGTTTTGACTTCTCTACAGTACTACCTGAAGACAGGGACTTGCAAGTTTGGAGCCACATGCAAGTTTCATCACCCTAGAGACAAGGCTGGGATTGTCGGAAGAGTTTCCTTAAATATTCTGGGCTACCCGCTTCGACCAGTATGGATTTTACATTTTCCTTTTGTTTTTTTTTTTAAATCTATTAGTTGGACTGTGATTATAAAAAATTTTTACATGCCAACACTTTGTTACATACCTGAATGGTTGTTTTGTGGCCTTGTCAATGTATATTTGGGGAAGTATAAGTGGACGAGAGAGAGAGAGATAGAGATTTCATATCTTGAAAGGTTAGCATAGAGGACCTCTTCAGAAAAGGAAAAAAATTACCATATAGGATATATTTTAGATATATATGTCTGTTTATGTAAGAGAAGTAGAGAGAGAGAAAGAGTGTGTGTGATGGTTGATGGTATAGTAATCAAGAGGATGGAAAGGAGAAATGTGTAGCATATTTGGGGACCCCTAGTTAACCATTTGATCTAGCTTGGTCTTGCTTCTTGTTGACTTTCAGAACATTCAATATTTTTATCATGTCTTTTATCCTTTGTTTAAGAGTGATGGAAACAAGTTTCCTTGTGCACAACTGCCATTGATTCCATCTGTCATTTGAAGTAATTTGTCTCTGCCTTCAAGTTCATGATTTTTTTCATCCCATGGAAACATATTTGGTCACCATCATTCATTCAGGCACTGAGGATCTATGTGAGTGTTGTGCCTTGTCCCTTCTGTAATTGTGTGATTTATGCAGAATGAAATGGAGTGTGCTTATTATTCAAGAACTGGACAATGCAAGTTTGGAAGCACTTGCAAGTTCCATCATCCTCAACCAACAAATATGATGGTTCCATTTCGTGGTTCCTCTGTTTATCCTACTGTCCATTCACCGACTGCTCCTGGTCAGCAATCCTATCCAGGAGGGCTTACAAACTGGTCAAGACCATCTTTTATTACCAGCCCACACTGGCAAGCTCCTTCAAGTTATACACCTTTGATCCTTCCTCATGGAGTTGTATCCGTACCAGGCTGGAACACATACAGTGTAAGACTCTCTGTAACATTTGTTGTTAAGGCATTGAAGCATGTTGTCATGCTATGTTGCATTTGGAGGGAACATGCTAGGGTTTTATTAGAAGTAGCTTCAGTGTGTTTTGATTTTATGGAATACTTCAATAATATTGAGATGCATATCTGTGTCAGCTTTTCTTTGTTTTCCTGAGGCATATGATTGTGTTGATTGTAGTATTTTTGTTCATTTTGTTTCCCTGGGAATTTAATTGGATCTGCAATGTATGGCTTGGGTTGCTTCCTTTCTTCTAGGTGGATTATAATAATGCCAGAAGCTGAAGCTTAGTCAACATAATTCAAAATTGTTTGGTCATGACAGTTTCTGTCCTGCAAGGACTGGCAGTGTTAGGGTTAATCATGGTTGTGGACCAGTGCTCTTGGTTGATGTATAAGGAATTGTTGATTGATACTCTGTGAAGTATAATGGGGCATGAAATTGAGATTTTTATGTCATATGTGGTAGTTTGGAAGAATTTTGCTTCATTACTGGATGTTGGTACCAATTCTTCTTTAGACAGGGCATTAGATGAAGTGCCATTTAGATGACAAGCAACTCTTTTGTAGGATTCACTCCAGTCCTTAAAAAGTGGGAAAGAAGTGGCTTACAATGAGAAGTGGGGAAGTTTGTAGAGAAATAACAGGGAATGCACTCCAATCCTTAAAAAGTTAGTGAATTCTAAGGATCAAACAACAAAATTGACATATTTACCCATTATTGTAGGCAGTCCTTGGCAACTGCTTAGCCAATTGCTGAGCTTGTATTGAACAAGATGTGGGAGTCAGTTCTTTTATCATGTGTGTATTCAAATGTTATATTTACCCATTATTGTTTTGAGTGTCAGGTTTTTGTTTTGGAGGGAGGGGCCAGGGTGTGTTATATGCCATCTGCTTTCACTGCAATGACGAAAGATGGCTTTTTTTTAACTACTGTTATGCATTTGGGTTATTATCTACCTGCATATGATGTTTTATGGTTGAATTGACCAATTTTGTGCCAAATGGAAATTGTAAAATTGACGAGTATGTTATGCAATGGGTTGCAATTTTTCCAGGGTCAGCTGGGGTCTGTTTCATCTCCAGAGGGACGGCAACAAACAGGAAACAGTCAAATCTATGGAAACTCTCACCAGATTGAATCAACAACTGCTGGATCTCAAGGGACATTTTCTTCTTTTCGCTCCGGGTCTCTACCCGTGGGATTTTATGCATTGCAAAGAGAGAATGTTTTTCCTGAGAGACCTGGCCAGCCTGAATGCCAGTTTTACATGAAGACTGGAGACTGTAAATTTGGTGCAGTTTGTAGGTTCCACCACCCAAGGGAACGATTAATTCCTGCTCCAGACTGTATCTTGAGTCCAATTGGCCTCCCTTTACGCCCTGTAAGTTTGTTATTGATCAGTTCTGTTTATATGACTTCCTGTTCTAGTTTTTGTTATTGTGATTGCACAAAAGTTGCAGATTTTCTTAGATTTGTGTTTTTTTAACCTTTTTTAATGTCACTTGTTTTGATTCCTTGTTCATTTACATTAGATATATTGTCTTTTGTTTCATGTACATTGGATCAAATGAGATGCGTTTGACCATTTCAACCTTGGTTTTTGTTTGCGATTTAGGAATATGACATAATCAGCTCTTTTTTAGAAATGCACATATATGCTATCTTATTTTTGACTTGTTCATTTGCTCTTATGCAAGTTAGCAAAAGACATATTTTTGAACCTTAGTTCAATATTTTTTCTTCTGCTCCTGTCATTAATCCTTCTTGGAGTTCTTTTTTTATTTATTGTCAATGCCCACTAATTGATTTCCCCTTGCATGAATTTGGTTTGTTGTCGTCTGTTGAAGTTTTTTTTTTTTCTTAATACTCTGCAATGACCCAATCTGTTGCAGCATTCTAAACTCAAACATGTGTAAAAAGAAACTTAACTATGCAAAAAGAAGTCTGCAGAACCACACCTGAACCCAATAATAGTCTTTAGTTGATATTGTCTTTTCCTATGCAAATATCATATGGAATCTAAGAAACCTATTCAGTTTTCATTTCCAAGTATCTCTAGCCCTTAAGGACCTAATCACAGTATGAAATATTTCTGATTTTAGTGTTAAGTTTATTTCAGAGAATGCAAACCTCCTAACCACGTGAGTGGGTTCCAAGAGGGCGGTTTCAGAACTGGTCCTACCCATCGCTATTTTTAGCTACTTTTCCTTGAACATGTATTCTTGGTAGAGTTAAAAATAAAATTCAACTGGTCTCCACTAAATTGATCCCACTAAAGCACTGCAAAAGATGAGGAAAAGCCCTTCAAAGCTGTTTAGGGTCAAATGATAATAGATTGTTTAGTGTAAAATGATAATAGGTGGGGAAAGGCCACTAAGATCTAAGAGCTAAGACCAATGGCTGCACTTTTGATCATTAAAGAAACCATTGAATTAGTTCAAGCTCAATTGGCTCTTTAAATTTGAAACTTAACTGGTATTGGGCTAAAGGCATATGGGTGCAGCCAACTAAAATGTACTTATTTCAACCTTCATTGTTGTTTTCACATTCTTTCATTTCTATGTGTATTATATGTTTTTAAAATGCGTTTTTTTTCCTGTTGAATATGCAGATATATTTTCATGTCTGTTGAGAAATTGTTGCCTCGCCTTGACTTGGGACTTAATTTGTACCTATTCTTTTTATGTTCTTGTGTGTTATTTATTACTGTTTATCTCATAGAATTTTTCCTTCTTGTATAATATTTCTTTCATCTAACTTAGACAAATTGTAAGTTCAAGGGCATGTATTGAGTGATCCAGTTTAACTTAAAGCAATTACATGCGGAGCTTTGTTATTGTTATTCTTCAAGCGCTGTGGTATAGCATGTCCTCTAAAATGAATGCACAACATTAAAAAAAAGGACAAGTCTTTGAGCATTTAATAACCCATGTTCATAGGGGAAATGACTACACTGTGCCATGCAAAAAATGACTGAAAAGCTTTTCTTTCCACTGCTGCCTGTATCCTGGTGGTTTTAGGCCCAAGACTTTGGTTTTGTGGAATACAAATGCATTATTATTTCCCGTGACATTCTGTTAGTTTACCTTTTTATGATGTGAATGGGCACAGCACATGCACAAAGAGAGACATGCATAAAAATGGTAACATGCCTGCATTCCCATTAACATCCTTGGATTGAGTTGCTACACATTTCTCTTGTATGATGATTGAGATTAATGGAGCTCACATTTAAATTATTACAGGGAGAACCCTTATGCATCTTCTACTCTCGTTACGGTATCTGTAAATTTGGTCCTAGTTGCAAGTTTGATCACCCTATGGGAATTTTCACATACAACTTCACAGCGTCATCTTCAACTGATGCTCCAGTTCGACGTTTCCTTGGTTCTTCATCAGGTTCTGCTGTGTTGAATTTGTCTTCAGAAGGCCTTGCTGAAACAGGTTCAACAAATCCCAGGCGGCTTGCTCTGTCAGAGCCTAGACAGATGTCTTCTGGTGATGATATTGTTGACACAGAGGAATGAATGCTGCCCATAGACACAATCAGATTCCTTTTCAGCCTTTTGGAAGATAAAAAAGAACTGGTCTGTAAATACATTTCCCATTGCTGGAGATGTACAGAGTTCTCATGAAGATGATAATGCAATTCAGTTGACAGATTTGACTGCTGCATTGTATAAAATGTTGCCACATTTGGTAAAATTAAAATGCAAACATTTTTTCTTTCCCTGATCTTGATTTTTTTTTTAAATAAACCAATATTTCTCCTGCTCCCTTTTCATTTTATATGTCTTGTGGCTTCAGTCTGACGTCTAGAATCAACATGATAGTTGATAGAGATTTAAATGTCCACTTTAGGGCATTGGATATCTGCTGCTTGGTTTGCATGGTTGTGGAATTGAGCATCTCAATCTGCATCACAATTATAATCATCTAATGAATTGTATCATTATGGAATGCTTTCAATTCTGTCATTGACACCAATCCATGGAGATCCTTAATCTATTGTGACTGTTATCTTCCTGTGAGGTAAATTTTTTGTATTACTATTCAGTCTCATTTAATTATCAGTCCAGATAGATTTCTTTTTGCAGAACTCTATTGTGGGTGAACTTTCTGGTTTAGAAATGGAGTTTGATGGCAATAGAGCACAGTGAAGAAGATAGTTGTCACTTTAATCTCAGTAGACAAACGCTTCAAGATTGCCACGCATGATGAGATATCTTTCTGGGATGATGCACCAATAGCTGCTGATGATGCCTAGAGAAGTTACTTGCTACCTTGCAGTTTCCAGTTGGGTGGTTACAATGGCAAGATCTGATTTTAATCTCATTTCAGGAATTCTGATGAAAATGGCTAAATAACAGTAACAGAATGCTGGATCAGGTCTGCAGCCACACCAGTTTTCTCCAATTCATCCCCAAAGTCACTACAGGTACCTTGAGAACATGGTTAACCATTTCCCTAGCCTGTAATTTTGGAAAATGCAACTCTTGGAAGGCTGTTGGACTTGGGAACAGTTTTGTGTGCTGTTATTAACATTCTTGTGTTTTCTGTTGGAATATTTGAGTGATTTAAAATCTAGTTCTGCATAATGGCATTTACCTGTCTTGAATACTTATTATGGGATAATGACCAATGGTGATTCATGCTATCAATTTTATTTTATTTTTTAATTTTAATGTTTTACCTGCAAAATTTGGATTTTCACATGATGCATAACATTATTTTGTATATGGAAAATTTCGTTTTCCATCTCGTTAAAGCCATAAATTTGAGCTCACTATCATTCAGTTAGCTCTTTGGCTGTCTCACGAGCTGCTACGTTATCCAAGTCCTCTGGAGAGTCAGCTCTACAGTTGCTCCTTACTAGCCCTTCTCAGAGCATCCCCATTTGCCCTTTTGGTCGCCTTAGAAATGAATCTATACCACACTAGAGGTCTACAACCCTCCATTTGAGGTGTAAAAATTGCAACATAGAGTCTAAAGATTTTCCTTATTTTCTGTTACTGGTTTGAAAAACCAGTAAGAAATTGAAGGGCCCATTTTTTGTGGGTTATGACTTTTTGGTTGCTTAATTGTTTTGGAGAGCCAAATATAGTGTTTCTTGAGACTTCGACTTTCTTTAATTTTTTGTCTCAGGCTGTATGGTTCCACATTACTCCTTTGAGTCTAACATTCTTCTCAACTGCAATGTTCTGTCTTCGAATTTTTTGAAGTTATTTACATTTTCCTGAAGCCATGCTTCATTTGACGTGGGACCATTATAGCATCTGTTTTTTCTTTTTTCTTTTTTTTTTCAATTATTTATTTACTTACTTTGATAATTAGGATGGAAAATCATTAATAGAAAGGTAATTGAATTATTTTTCTGTCGTTTGTTGCAGCCGGCCTTCTTTCTTTTGTGGCAGATGTACTGCTGGTGGTGGCTGCCCAGTGATTGGAGAGGCTGTTTAACTTTATGATGTTTAGGGATGTTAGAGTTTAAAATGTGATCCAGACTTAGGAGGATTGGTTTTGCTCCATTATATCAGTGCCTTTATTACTAAGATGTGATGAGTTCAAGCCTTGCTTGATCATAAATAAATAATTCATCATATCGCCAGGCTTCTATTGTAGTAGAATTCATCATATTGTTTCGACTGTGCCCTTCAGTTGTAGTAGTAGATAGACTCTTGTTGTAGCAACTGACCTTTTGAAATTTCTAAGAATAATGAAAGTGCAATGGGGATGTTGGCTTTGGCTTCTTCTTCTTTTTTTTTTTTTTTTTTTTTTTCTGAAGGATTTGAACAAATTAAACAGTTTCTTATATTATCCTCTAGCGGCATTCATGTTATTATAAGGTTATATTTTAAACTTGATTTTTCGATTATCAGGAAACTGAAACCGTTTACACTCTTAAAAGAAGTTTCCAAATAATCAATGAATTATAATTTGATGGTACTAAAATTATCTTTAAATCTGAAAGTCTCAAGTTGAAGCTAAAAAATTGGAGAGAGAGAGAGAGTGAGTGACTCTTGATAATTATGAGTTACACTCCTCAATCATTGAATGTCTGTGTTTGACGAATCAAAATTTTGATTACAAAATAAAAAATAATAATAATAAAAAAGGGGGAAATGCTCAAATGAGCAGCATTTTCAATTCCTAAAGTTTCACACTCCCAAGTTTTCACATGGATGGATTTATAGGCCCTTTAATTTTTAATAAAATTAACTTTTTGGTCAATTTGCACGATGGAATTATCAAATTGGACACACGTGTTGATAAGGATTATGCTCATTGGACTTCTGGACTTGTTTTCCTGCTTGCCCAGAAAAGTTTAAGCCCTGAGCGAGCTCCTGATTCCATAGCTCAGGTCTTCCAACCCACAAAAAACCAGAAGTATCATGGACCTGGGCAGCCCCCTATCATTAGCATCCGAGTATCTATGTCCAATCTCATTAATCGGTTACCTATTTAGCCTTATAATTATAAAAGCCCTTAGGTCAAAGGGAGCCTGTTCATTGGCCATAACCTTCTCGTTCTAAGATTTTCTTTTGATTTTTTTTTTAACTCTTTTATGAACTTAATCATCCTAGTATTAACGTTAAATTTTAATTTGATAATTTTTTTTTTGAAAAAAATGTTTCACCTTAATTCGTTTCAATTCATGACTCATTATTTTAAAATTCTTAAAAATCGATTTTTTTTTGTTATAAAAAAATTGTTAATACCAATAGAAGGAATTGAGGCTAAGAAAAATAATAAGAGAATCAAAATAAAATGATATACAATTGTCTTTAATTTTTAGATAGATAGATAGATAGATAGATAGATAGATAAATTAAATAACAGCGAAATAGCCCTATCATCTTTAGGGTGCGGGAGGATTCAAGTTACAACTGCACCCCATTACCACCTTTTGCTTGAATATTGGTGGCTGAAAAGTCTTAAGACTCCACATGAAGGTCGTGTGTGGGTGTGTGTGTTCAGATGTGCATCCAGTTGATGAATAAATTTCACACAGCAAAGCAGGAAAGAAAAAGGGTATATATATATATATATATATATCCCTCCCCCAAAATCATAGGGAAAAAGAGAGAGAGAGAGAGAGAGAGAGAGAGAGAGGTCCCAACTAAAATCCATGAGAGTCAAATCAATGGTGCAAGTTGAAAAAACATACCATTTTTTTTATTATTTTTTCAGACAAAAATTCAAAGTAGAAGACAGTAGAGCAACTAATCTGATCGTAATTAATCATAAAAATCACATATATGTATAGTGAAATTTTAGTACTAACGAAGCATATTTAATTATCCAAACCCCAAAGGAAATGCCGAGACTTAAGCACCCTTTTCTCTCTCCCCATAAAAGCCCACTTGAGCTGTTACACACTTTGCACAAACCCAACAACCAAATCAGAAACTTTTGTACTTAGAGGAGGGAGAGAGCAGGCATTTGCTCAATCCAAGCCTTCTTCCCCACAGCGTCAAAACCCAAAATCCCATCTTTTTAGCAGCAAGTCCAAATCTCAACTATAAGAGACAACAATAAACCACCATGTCTGCTTATGCGCTCACCATTTCTCTGGCTCTGCTGCTGCTGCTGCTCCTTTGGGGTAATGTCATCGATCACAGTGAAGCAACTACAAGTATAGACCACCCAGTGAGTTCCTTTTATTTCTCTCTCTCTCTCTCTCTCTTAATATGCTTTATTTAAAAGGTGTTCTGATTCATAGATCTTGTAGTTTTTCTTGACAAAATTGGCCATGATTTCTTGTGGTTATTAAGTAAGAATTGAATGTTGTTTTGTGGACTTGTTGATTTGGAGGCAAATGGGTCTGCAACAAGCCGTGAAATGGTGCCATTGATGGAACCATTGAAGATTGTGGAGATGAAATTGATGATGAATGAGAGCAGGAGGAAATTGAGTGGCTTCCAGATATGTGCGCTTTGCACTTGCTGTGGAGGTACCAAAGGGGTATGCTTGCCATCTCCATGTTGCTATGCCATCAATTGCAATATACCCAACAGGCCCTTTGGTTTCTGTTCTTTCACTCCTAAGACCTGCAATTGTTTTGGATGCCATCTTTGATTCTTCACAATTGGGTTCTATTTTAATTTTAGTGCTCATCTTTGATTCTGTTCGGAGTCGCAATGAGAGGGAGAAAAGAATATCTGTTCTTCTTTTGTTTTGTTTATATTTTTACCTTTTTGTTTTACGTGTACTAGTGTTTTAGTTTGCTATTTCCAGGTAATCTTTTTGCTACTTCCAGCGGAAATTGTGTATAAATTTTTTAAGGAAGTGGTAGTGTCTGAAAGATATACAAGGACTGGTTAAGAATCCTTTCTGTTTTTGGCAGAAACATTGTTGTTTGTTTATGGAGCTATGGACTTTATGCTAATCAAATTAATTGTTTAGTATTATATTAAGGGCTATGCTCGAGTGGAACTGCACATTAAGGCTATGTGTGTGTCACTCTTGACAAAGGTCAAGATGCTTATTATTCTATTTTAGTGCCTATCTTTGTTTAATGCAAGTTGTAGAGCTTAGGAGAGACGGTTTTCTAATCAGTCCCCCTGAATTCTTGTTGTGATTTGGCAGCAGTTTGTTGAGAATTTAGCTGTACAACATGGTCTTTTCTGCCACTATCTCTTTTGCCTCTCTCATTATACTCTTCTCTGATATTGTATATGGTGCTAGCAGAACGCATATGCCAAAGGTATGTGGCTGGGCGAACAATTCAGAACATTAGTTCATCAAATTAGCATAATTCCTCTGGTGCCTCTCTTAATGTTGGTTTCCTTCTAGTTGTTGTACTAGGCGCTAGTGTCATGTCATGTTCCAACAGATCATATTTTGATCTGGGTGGGCCTATTTGAATAGTGAGGAACTCTCTCTCTCTCTCACACACATACACACACAGGGGTAGAGAGGGTGGTGTTGAATTACCTTAAATAGATGACTGCTAATTGTTGGTCTACAAGCCCCTGTTAGGAAACACTTTTTACTGCTGGTGGATGAGATAAAGGTGGTGACATTAATGCATGCATGTGTAGCCAACCCAAAGGTGGGGGGAAGTTGAGTGAAGCAATTAAGCCTGGCTGCAATTTGGTTGTAGGCTTCATAATTTTGAATGCTTTTTTATGGTTGCCTGCATATATCTTTAAGTAACCTACACTATTTTATGCATTTAACATTTTGATTTTAGAGACAGAAGTTTGCACTAGACATTAAAGCTGCGAACACAATTAGAATGTTCTCTTTATTGTGAATCTAATCTAATAAGAATAAAGAGATGGCATGTCTGCCTTTGTTTGCTTGAGAAGTGTGCATTGGGAATCTCATTTTTATTTGTAATAAAAATGTGGAACAACCCATGTCCTGCTTAAAGGGGCAGATAGAAATCAAAATGCTGGGTGTTTTTCATGTGAAAGCTCTTTGGCAGCATCTGTATGAGGTCATATGGGTCTTTTCTGTTGTTTTGAGGGAGTGTGTCAGTATTGTTAAATTTTCCGGGGTACCAAGAAAAATGTCTCCCATGGGCCCGGCTAAAGGCTGAACGCCTGGACGGTCTTCAGTCACTTGCAACATGGGCTGCAATTCTTCTCCGGTTTGAGCTTAACCCAACCAGGCACAGGCTCAATTTTAACTGAATTGGGCCTGTGAGTGTAGGGGTTCGCTACAAGATAATCTAAATCTTTCCTTCAATCTAAGGCATATCTGGGCACAATGATAAGGTTATCCAGTGTTTTAAATACTATATATATATATATATATATATATATTATTAAATATCAATCCCACCATTTTAATACCTATCAGATCGGTTGTATCAGATAAATCTTTCAATAATCGATTTGATTTTGAAAACAATGATCAATTCAATTTTAGAATGAATTATTCAGATTGCTCTTTTATTGAGGGGAAAAAGAAAAAAGAAAAAAGAGCCACCAAGTAATCCGGTTGTATTTTTTCTACTTTCATACATAAATAATTAGTTGGATGTAGCTGCAGAACGGCTTTTTGAAGCACTTTGCCACCTTTCTGGGATTTTTTTTTTTTTTTTGGCAAAATAGTATGTTGAGCCAGCAGTGTGGGGTTGAAAATTTGAAAGAAGGAAATTTTGAGGATTAATGCCCAAATATATACTGGGTAATAACAAGCTTTCACACAAACATCTCCATTACTTCTTTATTTATTTATTTTGGGTCAAGCTTTCTTTATTTTTCTGGTAAGCTACTCTTAAAAGAACATGGAATGGTAGCTGATTGCAATAAAACTAGATAGTAAAATTTAGTATGTTCAACTGAAGTAATTCATTGGTTTGAGAAATGGGGTTACTATATATCTCATCACACCATATCAAAACCTTTAAATGTCAGCAATCTCTTCAATATTAGACCACATGGCAGTGGCAGTAGCTTGCAATTCCTTCATGCACTTTAATTTCTTATTTTTACTTTTTTCCCTTTTTATCTCCAATCCTCTCCTACAGCAAATCAAGCACATTGAGAAATTTCTGGTGAAACAAAATGAACAACATTCCCACGAATGTGGGTATGCAAATTCTGGACAAATAATTGTGTATGATATCTGCTAATGAGGGGGAAAAAAAAAGTGCAAGATGAACTTAATTAAATGAAAAAAAAAAAAGAAGGAAAATTGATCGCTGAGATACAAAATGAGTTCCATTTTGTCGTCATTCCTTGAATGCATGTATGTCATTATCATTTTCCTCCATCAAAAGAATGGGCTTCACTACAAGCCATGGTATACACTGTCTACAAACAATGCAGATTGTCAACTAAGGCCCACAAAATGGATCTAAATGTTCCAAAATGTTTTAAACTTTTCAAGACGATAAGGCAGACATCTCTGCATGAAACTGTCGCTGTACCTTATCTCGCCTCTTTCCTTTATATGTGTTATCTACAAATGCACTGTGGGGTAGAATTCATTGAGCCATAAGGGTCAGATGGAAGTCAGCTGCTTTGCTCCACCGCCTGCTTGTATGGATCAACCCAACATTTGTCCTCCTCAATGGCTGTCTTCCATCGTTTTTGGAAAATTTTGAGTTCAATATATGACTGCTTCCTAACCTGCACAACATTATATACCATAAGATTACTCGGAAGAGAAACGCCTAATCACGTCAGAAATATATGCATTTGTTTTCCAACTTAGAGCTTCTTCAGGTCTTCCAAAATAAAGAACATCTTATGAGGATTAGAAAAACCACAGAATTTTCAATAGTGTGTATTGCATTGGTACTTACTTCCAGTCTAGTATCCATCTTATGTGAATGAGAATGTACCTGCAATGATGGCAACAGATCGGTCATATTATGAGATAAAATGGAGTTCCACACCACAAATTTAGGAAATGTACCATTGTTGCCACGCTTGTCACCTTTCCAGTTTCAGATGAAGATATCTGCAATAGTTGAAATTCATTAGATACCAGGATTCCGTCAAATCTAAAATCAGTATGCAATGAATAGATTCCTCAAGTCAGTCTCGACTTAGTAGAGGCACAAGTATCAGGGCATGAAGGATCTGTGAATTCAAAATGAACACCTTTCAAATTAGGATTATGCAAAAGTTGCGTGTTTATAATTACGCAGCAATCACCAATTAAATTTGAGATTAAAACTCTGTTGTTGTAGTAGTAGTAGGTAGTGGTTCCACGTAACATGAACTACAAATGGACTTGCATAAATCAAAATTTTTGGCACTCTCCAAATAACAAAATGACTAAGGAGCATTACTTAGCATGATCATTTCAGTTTTCTAACCTCATTTTCAATTGTGCCTCCAAGTGTAGGGTGCCCATAATGAACTATATATTCAGCATCGACAACACCAATATTTTGTGTTCGATCTCCCTATAAAAATTACAGAGCAGTCAAAACGTTTGAGGGAGCATATGTAAGAGAGAAAATATGTAAAAAAAAAAATAGTAGAACGAACAAAATGTAGCTTGCCTGTGCACAGTATCCAAGCTGGTAATCTAGGCCCCATGCATGGATCAGGTCATTCTGTAAAACATATAAACCACAAGATGTAGTTTGGGTTATCAGATGTGCCCTAACAAGGAAATCTATGACACCAGTTTACAACAAATAAGAGAACCCTAAAGTGATGTTGGTCATGGTAGCAGAATCAATAGGTCACAAGATGAGTAATGGCTGCAAAAGGAAACCAAATATTTTCCCCTCAAGCGTCCCGATATTATAAAGATAATGCGAAGGGAAACCTTCAGCCAAAATGTAATGGACTGTTGCATAATTTAAAATTTCTCAGAAGTATTCATCACAGTTTCACTGCAATTTTTTATGCATCTGCCACACAATTTGAACCAAAATGAGGGAGGAAAAAAAGTAGTAGCAAAGCTTTCTCAACCACCCCACCCCAAGATAAAGGGCAGAGAACTAAAATGATTCGAGAAAAAAAAATGATGCAGCAGAAAATCTACCTGGATCATGTACCACACACAACGCCAAGCAGCTTTAGAGAAAACTGGGGCCATCATTTCCACCCAGCTTTAACAGAAAGGCATTGACAAATTCAAGCAGAAGGAAGACAAATCAAATTTCTATACCAATTAAGACACAACTGAAACTATTAAATATATGCAAACTTTTACCCTGTGCATGGGGGAGCAGTACTCTTGCCATCACAATTACCAGGCTTATAAATTCTTCTGCTAACAATGAAACATAACTACATATCAGCAAAGCAGTGAAGCAATCGTGTTAGAACAAATTTTCACCATGTATGTTTAAATGTAACAAGTCAAAAAATCATTAGTGCTAACATTAATTGCTTCAGATGCTAAAAGATGTTGTAGTCCAATAAATATAAAAAAAATTCTGCACATAGCTAGTTAAGAGTAATACTGTTAAGGATTTCACAAGAAAATATTTTTGGTGAGATGCTCCAGAGAGAGTTAATGTTGAAAACTACATTCTAAGCACCTAAACTTCTTGGAAAAGAAATAAAGCTATTAGAAGGGGAAAAAAAAAATGGTTACATAAGAACCTGTGAACTACAGATTTCCTTGCTCGTGCAGTAATTTGCTGATGTATCTGTGATTTGGATATATCGAGTGCTGGCTGTGATATCTCAAGCCCTTCACTTCTAACAATTGACAGATACCTGGAAAAGGGCAATAAATTTCAAAATGCATGCCTGAGAATTGGCAGGTATAATATGATGTTAATTGATATGTTCCCTCTGCATATATCCAATTTTCCAATCTACATACATAGTTACTTCAGAACAATGCATGCAAGAAAATACATCGACTCTACATTTATGACCCCTATGTTTCCTTTTTCTTTACTTGTGAACTATAACTGCATCTTTCCGCCCATCTAAAAAGCAACATAATAGTAATTCAAGTATCTAAGTGGTCTTCCACATGTTGATGTATACAACAATTATAGATGAAGCAGGTGGCAGTTGGCAGACTCTTTCCACCTCAAAGGTGCTTGCATAAATTGAGCATAAAGCAACTCCATACATCCAGTGCTTAAGATAAAGATCAGATTTTAAGTCTATCTCCACCTCATCAAACTTCCATTGACTTAATAGCAGGTCTCCTGATCTCTTATACAAAACATAGTTCACTGTCCAACACCTATAAACTAATTCAAGGCTTGTACTATCCTCATCATAAATCTCTTAGTCCCACTGATACATGTAGAGGCAGACAAGAATTTTCATACATGTTCTTCCCGGCGATTTGAAAATGCGAATCTTCGCATGATATAAATCTAATATACATTAAGCAATTCCTTGGACATTTCTCCACCAAATTTGTTTTACTAAACCAGTATGAAAATCTAGTGATTTTGGTGAATCTAGTATCTCCAATGGCTGTAATTTTCTTGTGCCAAGGCAAGAGACAGATCAAGTCCCAAGCAATCATGCCTTCCTCATTCAACATGTTTCAATCAGTAAGGCCTACATATTGCCCACAAACTTTTCAGGCTCTTTCTTTTCCAGGTTATTTAGAAAAACAGACTTAAAGACATCATAAGCAAAAGTGATGGGAGAAAAAAAGACTTCAAGTTAAGGACAGTCAGGGATGAAACCTGGGCAGTTGTTTTCAGGTTTTGAGATATCTGTGATTCCTAAGACAGACTAATGGTTAAAGAAAGATCATAAAATTTCTGTGGAACCTTTCTTAACTACATATGCACACATCTTTTTGTTCTAATTTATGTCTAGATGATGCAGAAACAAGCAACTGGCAGATCAGCTAACATACAGTTGAGGGTCAAAGTTTTCAACTCCAAGATCCTCGTCCCAGAGGAAGATGTAACTATAATCTTCAACAATATCAGGATGCAAGAAACGCTTTGCAAACCACCTAGCCATCATGAAAAGTGAAAACCATGAGTACAGATTACTGGGGACACCAATGTGAATTAGAAATGAGTGCAGAACAGTATGGCTAAGATAGCATACCATTTAGTTTGATTTTGGGCAGATACGTGTACTACATGATTGCTCCACTCAAACTCTTTCCACTCATCAACGATGCCATCATAATGGAAAAGCATCACGCAGAAATTACTTGATAGAAACTGAAATTTGAAACAAACAGCAATTACAACACAAAACAAAGAGACATCACAACTAGAAAGGTGCTCATGTATCGTTGAATACCTTTTTGACCATCTCATTGACAAGATCTCTTTGTTTTATCCCAACAGGCAGTGCAAGTAAGCTAGAATTATTGTCAGCCTGAACAAAACAAGCACAAGCAACCACTGGATTGAGATCAAAACAGAAATACTATTAACAACTGAAAAGCGCCAAATTAATAGCCCCAAGTCCACCGGAGCATTACATAATATCAACAGCACATCACCTTCAGAAATATTGGCAGCATAAAAAAATCAACATTAAAATTTTGGGAATCCATTACCATCATAAAGGAGAACTTCATGTGCCTACTGACGTAAAAACAAATTATATTTTTCATCCACAGTACACATGGAATCTCATTAATATGCAATTCCCAGTCATAATTGAGGCCGATTAGATGCTTACAAACAGAGCATTACATAATTTTTTATTTTTATTTTTTGAAAATAATAAGATCTATTAGCTATTTCTTGAAAAACGATTCTAACGCTTTCTGCATGTTCTGGTCAAATTATATATACATATGCATATAAACAAAAATCAAGTTTCCACAATCAGAACTCATCATATATCTTGTCAAGTTTTCATCAACCAACTGGACAATATCTGAATGTTTTTGCAAGTCAATATTCACAATTTTTCATTCTTCTTAACCAGTTGTCTGTCCAAAGAAAAGAAGGCACATTTATCTCTTGTTTGCTTAATCTAGATAACCATATGTAGAGAAAGCAACCTTTAGGATCTTGAATAAAGATTGAAAATTATTTACTTACAGCTTTTGCAAAAGGAAGTATTTCAACCAACTTGGCCTTTGAGCTACAATTTTGTATTTCAAAATTTGAAAATTGTTGGAAAAAAGAAAAGATTATTCCCCAGTGATGGAGTTATCAACCATCATGTCCTAAGCCTTTACCTTTGGGAAGCCCCATAATGGTCTCATCTGCAAATTAGATGTCCCAGAAACAATGCCTGCGGGCAACACTTCACTTCCAGGTGCCCTGCACTGACTCTGAATGGGTATAACAAATATAAGCAACAAATCCAAACAACTAGAATCTGTAAGTAAAGTTTCAAAAATTATAAGGATAATTTATGAGGGATCGAAACAGACCTTACAGTTTCTGAATTTTACATTCTGGAAACTCTCAACAACTGGCCATCTTGACAATTTCTGCACAACAGACTTAAACTTATTGTATGCATCCAACAAACATAATGCTACTTCAATAGATGGATCAGAAAAAGGCAATCAGACTAAAAGCAAAAGTGAATAGAATTCTCATGTGTGTTGACTCTGTGTATGCACAGAACAGATATATATACCTCTCTGTAATCTGGAACAATAAGCACACTTCCTACAAAGAAAACGATGAAAAGAAAAATGGCAGTACAGATGCATGATCTGGTCTTTGAACCTGCCTGCTGAGGTGCCTGAGAATATACCAAAATGAATTAAGAAATGGCATTTTAACCAGCTATATATAAGATTTAATTTGGAACCATCAGCACACCTGAAGATAAACAAGACAAATGGCTACTTATGTACACATGATGTCTGCCAACATGGATTTTAATAACATAGGTTTCCCAGAAGGCACGATCCAGAAACAAGTTGTTATCAAAGCATATCTAACAATCCTTTGTATTTTCAATGAAGCACAAGCAAAAGAAAAAAAAGGGATGAGCTCAGGTTTAGTTCACCTTGTTGCCTTTATATATATATAAAAAGAGTAAAAATTCGGTGAAAAAGATTAATCCATTATGTCAGAAAACTAATCTGTATTGTAGGGGCTTAAGCCTTCAAAGCAAAGCTTTTTTTTTATTATTTTTTTTTTCCTTAGCTGTTAATTCTCTCTAAAATCCAATTTCCATCAGATCACCAAAGACGGTTTTTGTTCCAGTCGGAAAGGTAAACAAAAGATGGCCTGCACGCAAAGGCACAGCCGCATAAGCATTCTTGGTGTGAAAATTACCTGAGATTCTATCCAACATAAAATAGAATTTGAGAAAAAAAAAATTGGTGATCAGGCTTTGATCATTGATAATTTCTTCCTGGTTCAGCTACTGGAAGAGAAGCTGGCTATAGTAACAAACTAATTAAAAATGAAACATCGGAATCCCAATTTCAATCTTTCAGCTGCACTGCTTGCAAATTGAGCTCCCAATCCCAATCCTTGAACTGGGAACTAGGCTGGAAATCTCTACACATCATGTCCAACCCAGATAATTATTCGCCTTAAAATTGTAGCTCTCTACTTTAGTGTCACAAACAACCAAAAAAAAAAAAAAAAACGCCACCATTGCAACTGTTACAAGATTACTTTCATGCAGCAACCTCTGTTTCTTTGCCTTGTTTCCAATTAGTAAACCAATCATAACTTCATTTGTATATGTATTCTTATTTTAATTATCTCCTCAATTACATACTGACAACAAAGTAGCACCCCAACAAACAAACAACGTTTGAATTAAACCAAAAGAAAGAATACATTAACTAAAAAAATAATAATGATTTAAAAAAAAAATAAAACCACAAACATAGAAACAAATATAGAAACTTACAGGACTGGGTGTCTTCATGTTTGGATGATGAAACTGCAAAGAATTACCAGACAGTGAACAACAGCCAAAAAAAAAAAAAAAAAGGAAATTCAACAAAGGACGTCGTGCCGTTGGACGTCCGTTATGCTTTGCAGAAGAAAGAGAGCGCGCGCACGTTTTCGTTCTCTGTTCGTGTTCGGTATTCCATTTCCTTTTTAGTTCAACCGGTAAGAGAGAGAGAGAGAAAAGTGGCTTTATAGAACAAAAAAGGTCCCATCTTTTTTCTTTTGTTTTTTTTTTTTTTCTGCAGAGAAAAGCTAAAGCAGAGTGCAGCCAGCAACCGACGAGAGAATCAAACATCCGAGATATCCCATAATATAAACATGGGAAAAGTGCTAAAACAAACGTAAATCACAGACATCAAGACAATAAAACCAACCTTGTCTTTCTTTCCTTTTTATTGATTTCTTTTTTTCTTTTATGTGTTCTTCTTTCCTTAAGAGACAGAGACAGAGACACGGAGATCGGTTAGACGAAGACAGCTTAGTGCTCGAAAATCACGGCAAGTTCCGACTAGTGGGTATTATTAATTAATAATGCGTATCTGCGACGCTTTTTTTTATTATTATTATTATATAAAAAAATAAAACTTTAAAAAATAAGCGTGTGGCTGGCTTTCGTAAATTATTGTTGAAAGTTACGTGGACGTGAATTATTATTATAAATGAGGAATGAATAATATAGATGTCAATCGAATCTTCGCATTTAATATTATAATAACAAAGATACGCTCTTTCTTTTTTCGTGGCTCAGAAATATTTTTTCGTAATCACAATAAAAAAAGAAAAACAATCATATTTTATGACTTCAATAAGAAGTATTGTATTCTTATATACTATATAATGAATTAGTTTAGATTACTTATAGAATAATAAAATTTAATTACTTGTGATTACATTTATTAAATTATATATAAAAAAAACAATGTTGGTGTAATTGGATTAGAGGAGGAGATTAAGTTGGTCTGAGCTTTTAATTAAACCAAACCAAATAATCAAATACGGGTTAGTTTGGTCTGGTTTAACTTTTTCAAAGCAAATATTGTACACCCAAATGGTTGGGGTTGAAGAACGGTTCCACTTTCAGTGAACCCAGTGGTTGTTAATGTTATAACCCCTTTTTTTATCAAAAATAACTATTAGTTAACAGTTTAACGGAATCAAGTTGAAGCACCACACACAAAAAAAAAAAAAAAACATAAATATGCATACATACATATAAACACACACTAGTATTAAATTTTATCATATTTACTAATATGCGTAATTTTTTTATATTTTATTTAAATAAAAATATACTTGAATTGTGATCATTTTTTAAAATAAAAAATAAATTTGAGAGTTTTTTTTAAAAATAAAATAAAATAAAAATAACTTAAAATATGCAATCGGGCTTGTAAAAAAAAAAAAAGTTACTAAATTCATGATATAGACTATGAACGCTATAGAAAATTAGCTAAAAGAGTAGAACCAATCAATACTAATAAAAAAGAAAAAAAAAAAATTGAGAAAGTCACTAATCTTATTCATAGTTGGTGACCATCTGTGCAAAGAAAACGCATATCTTTTTAGAAAAAAGAGAAGAAAATCATAATCCGGCTAAAGAACAAATATAGGAAATTCCCGGTTGTTATCTTTATTAATTAAGGAGGAGGATGATTTATTTTTATTTTTATTTTTATTTTGTTTTGTCCCACACTCTTAACATTTCATGCTTAGTAACTTCGATTTTAAATTTTGAGGTTCTAATTTTTTTTTTAAAAAAATAAGTATTTAAATTATAAAAATAATTTTAATATCAATAGAGTATATTTTATTTTTCTTGAATTTGAATTACAATTAAAGTAATTATTTTTTTTTTTTTTAAAAAAAGCATAAGCTATACGGCTATACCATGATATTAACGTTTTTTTTTTAGTTTTAATTTTTATTTTATTTTTTGTGGTTGATTCTTACAATTTCGTTTAGGAATAAAAAATTAAGCACGGCCAAAAATGTCTCAGCACAAGGATAAAAGTTCAATCAATGATATGTTCTGATTTAATTTGTTGAATTGGGCTATTAAAGGGCTGCTTAGACCTCCGATAATTTGAAGCTCAAAGTGAAGCCTTGGGAGCCACGTCCACACTTGTGAGAAAAGAAATATTAATTGCTAGCTCCTGTTACCATCATACGGTAATAATTTGGTGTTTGAAATTCGAGTTTTTTTTTTTCAAAAAAAAAAAAAAAAGTTGTTTGTATCATAAATTTAGAGATAAATATTGAGATTTTTTTTATTAAATTTTAAATTTATTAATATTATAATTTGATAAAAAAATTAAAAATTAACAATATTCAAGTAATAAAATGTTATTATAAACAAATTAAATAAAGATGAAACAAATATTTTTTTTTAATTTTAACTCACTTAAAATAATGAATAAATTAATTTATTGAATAAAAAAAAAGTTGTTATTACAGCATAAAGATTTTTTTTTTTTTTCTCTTCTTCTTCTTCTTCTTTTGTTTTTTAATAGCGTCCACGAATAATTTGTGGTTGCCTGATTGCAAAGGACCCATTGCGAAAGAAAGACATTTGTCTTTTTTTTTTTCTCTTTCTTTGTGACGTGTCGAGGTCAGGAAGAGAATAGGTACTTATACAGTAACACTTGTCTGGTAGTTATTATCTCTCTAAAAAAAAATCTGAATTATACAATATAATTTTTTTAAAAAAAATATATATAAGAAATCAGTAGTGTATATCTATTATCTCTCTCATTTGTATACTCTCTTCTTAATCCCTCATTTGTTCACATGTTTTCCTATCGACATTTGCAAGCATATATCACATAAACTGGAGCTTTGATCACCACCCAACGTGAGAATTTAGTAATAATTTGTTGCATCTCCATTTTTTATTGACTTGAGTTTAAATTTCTTAAGCAATATCTAATATCCCTACTATGACCTTTTTTCTTCTTCTTTCTTTTTTTTTTCTTTTCTGTTCTAAACAAATAAATAAACTATGAGTTTCTATCTACATATTATTTTCCACATTAACAAGAAATTTGAGTACAAAGGGTATTTTATCACAACATCACTTGTTCATTCATTTTCCTTCTAAGAAAAACACTGGCTTAGAAAATAAAGGTGAAAGTACAACAAATGGCTAGTGGGGAAGGGTCGCAAAGTCTATGTATGTGAATGAAGAGCCTCGGTCCCATGTGCTATGAATGAATTCCATTGACATAGGGCACAAGGGTCTGCTGATTCCTGTGTCGGTTTGCTCCAATCTAACACGCGCTCTCTGTTCATCATGCTAAGCCAGTAAAAGAAGGAATTCTTGTTGATTTTGAAGACTAAAGGTTGTAAAGCTTAATATCCATTAGGCTTCTATTGCAATGTGCTCATTATTGAGATTCTCTTTCTTTCTTTCTTTCTTTCTTTTTTTTTTTTTTTGTTTTTAATTTCCGGATGATTTGTGTGACCCTTATTTATTTAGTGTGGGCATCCATCAATACTTGGTCAACATATTTCCTTCAATTAAATGAAGTTAGCATGCGAGGCTCAATGTTATTTTTGAAAACATGAGCATCTTGCCATTGAAAGATTAATCCTTGAGTTTTTTTTTTTTTTTTTTTTTTGTTCTACTATTTACTAGAGACCATGAGAAAGTAAGGAAGTACTGCATAATTTTATTAAAAAGACTTGCACATTATTTTAAAAAAATTAATAAATATATATTTAATCTCATTAAATATTTAAATGGAAAATCAAAATTGGATAGGTAATGCAATATTTAAATGTGGGCTCCCGATTAAATACAAGTGCTGGTCCCACTGTGGCTGTAATAAGCAGGACATTATCCACGAATCCTGGCTGCCATTATTGTACAATTATTAGTTCACTATCTGTCCCTAAGGCAAATATATATATATATATATATATATATCACTCTCTCTCTTTTTTTTTTTTTTTTCAGTGTTTTGAATTAAGCACTAAAAAAATCAAAATGGTTCTTATGTATCTTAAGAAAGGACTCCAAATAGCACAGAACCAAAGATGGATTGATCGTGTTTCATTTTCTAATAAGTCGAGAGTTGCACTTAGTGGCATATTTCCATGGCAATCCCGTCTTTGTGGACTCTACTACCCACCACTACCACCACCACATAAATTCCATATCCAATTGCAATCACTCTAATGGCGCCTGTCACTGTGCCTCTAAGCATCCACTAGAAAGATTTTGAGTTATTCTATTTGTTGCTGCAATTTTTGTGGATTAAATTCAACGCCGCCTGAACGAAAATGGATAACCGATGAGCTTTTGGCTCAATTGTACTGACTGATGTCAAAAATTTTGAATTCGAGTTTCAATCAAACAAATTAAAATAATTCATGAAATTTTTTAGTTTGACTCTTTATAACTTAATATCAAATATAACAAAGCATTAAAAAAAAATGAACATATTGAAACCTGTCATGCTAACAACAAAAAACAACCACAAAAAGTGAGAAACATATTGAACATTATTCTTCATAAGCGTTGATTAGATGAAAGGTAACCAGAACCACAGAGCCATACCAATCAAAGCACACTTTCTTTTGGTGGATTGATGATTTCAGACGACGATTACATTATTATCTTATTATTAGTGGAAAAATCCCATTACCCATCTTTGTCAAAAGGTCCAACTCACTAGCACCGCATATATTCATTGCAACCCACAAACACCACATATTTCCTTTTTTTTTTTCTCTTTTTTCTTTTTGTTGTTGCTGCAAACGATAACATATGAGTGGTAATCTGTTAGTAGTGAGGAAAAATTGGCACACGAGTAAAATCTATATATATTGCAACCATTTATGTACATTCCATTGCCTAATGCGTTGCATTATGGAGGGTTAAGCTGTAACTTTTTTGAACTTACTTTCTGGAAAGTTATTGGCTTTTTTTTTTTTTTTTTTTTTTTTTTGCGGCAGGTTCTTTTGTCCTCTCTCATTGACGTATAGGTTTACAGCTTGGACAGGAAGAACTGATATAATTTTTATGGCAAGTGTGTCCATATGCTCTGGAGAACTCTTTTCATAAAGTTGTCAGGAATGAAAATGGTTTATATCTATTGAAAAAAAAAAAAAAAAATTGCATACCCCTCTCTATTTTTGTTGTTAAATTAAAATGAACTATAAATTTGTAATTAATGACTACTGTCTCCCATCATTGTTGCAACATTTTGTTTAGCTGAAAAATATGAGTTTAAACTGTCTGCAACCAATTTGCAGCCAACTTGTTAGTGCATGGAGGTCTATGATTTTGTTTGCAATTGACATATTTTCATATTTTAACTTGCCATAACTCCATATGTAATCTATATTCCTTCAAAACTATTGGGTTGAGGTAAACAATTCATATTCTCTGCTTCCTCCTCAGCATGTTGTGCATCAAAACTATTTATTAGATGATATTGATTAATTTCGAAGACCTTAATTGGGGGGGGGGGGAAGGACTAACAACAAAGAATATGACTTCCATTTCACTTCAATAATTATCAACGAAGCAACCTCCTTGGTCCACAATTCTACCATGTTCAGTGCACCAGCAGTCCATTATTTGTCATAGACAAAACAATAACAGAAAGAAAGACAGGCAGCATGGTGACTTAGGCCATGTTGAAAAGATGGAAGTGACGGATTGTTACATTAATTGGCATAAAAAGGAGATTAAGTTTGTTCTAATCGCAAGCTTTGTTTGGTCTGGACCAAGTTTTGATTAATCCAACGAATATTGATGTCTACACTTTGTCTGAAATGCTTTGCACGAATATAGCTAACATTAAATTCGAAATTTTAAAATCTTTTTTCTAAATAAATTTCACACTAGCCAATGAAGTTTATGATAATTCGAGGAGGAATGTCTTTCAAGTGTTACAAAATTTTTTCTGCTGCCTAACGTAGCATGCTGTTTTAGATGAAAACATATATTTTACAGCTTCCTGGGTAGCATAATGTGTTAATTGCAAACCCCTCCATTTTTTTCGACTGGCTTTCTATCCCAGTGGGTCGTGGACCATTTGATTGGTCACCATTTTTTTTTTCTAGGTCATCATCAAGAGAGTTCAGCATTCTCCACAGTTTCTTACCGCTGAAGGGATCATTGTTTTGGTAGTAATACTCTAATATTAATGTTTACTGCTTTGGTTTTCCACCATGATCCTTAAAAGTTTCGAAGTTGGAATCTGTCGGATGTTATGCCTGTATAACTCATACTCCAACGATACTTTCAATGAACTTAAAAATAAATAAATAAATAAATAAAAATGTTAAGATGATCATAGCCATTAAAACAAGTGGAGATCTGTTAACCATGACTATCCTCTCTTGTATTGTTTCTTTGCCATAATTTTTTTGTAAATAAATTATTTTATTTAAAATATTAATAAAAATAACTTTAGTTTAAAGTACAAATAAATTAAAATTTTATAATTAAATGTGAAGTAGTAATATAATTCAAATTTATGATAATTTAATTATAAAAATTTAATATTAAATTAAAAAATATATTTTACTTAAAAGTAATTTTAAGTGAGGTTAAAAAAATAAATTATGTATTATATTTTTAATAATTGTGAAAATTATACTTTTTTTAAGAAGAAAAAAAAAAAACTTGACGATCAGCATAGATTGTTGCTTTTGTCACAGTAACATGAACAGGGAAAAGGTTATACGGTCGGATTAGAGAGAGGCGAGAGGGGAATGAAGTGAAGTGACAGTGTTCTCCACATATTAATTTTTCTCCTTTAAAGTTAAGGTTTCTCCTTTAAAAAGGAAAAAAAAAAAAAAGACATGCAAATAAGTAAAATAGAATGTATTTTTGTTATATCTTTTAATGTATAAATATAATTAAAATTTATTATTTAGTTGATATTTTATTATAATTATTCTTTCTATATAATATTGATTATGAATGCTGGAAAAATTATTTGTAACTATCACTGTGCCCTTAACTTCTTGTCATGAATAATCCGAACTTTGAATTTATATGTTATTGTGGCAAGTGGACTCCACACTCAGCTAAAATGCTGGAATTTTTTTGTGATCGTCAGTAAGAAAAAAAAAAAATTTTTTTTTTTTTGGTAATGGGTATGACGAAGATAGTTTGGCATTATATTTTTTGAATTTAATTTTTTTTTCCTATACTCTAACGTATATCTTTGAGATTATAATCTTGTTCCTCAAGAAAATGTCTTTTCTAAGAAGATTAGGTTATCTATGACAAGATTTGCAAGAATTAAAAAACGTTTCCAACAGAAAAGGCTACAAAATTCTACAAGAAAATCATTTCTTTTCCAGGAAAGCAATTTAACAGTGAAACTTGTGAAGGTTCTTTGGGTTCAAAGAAAGTCAATTATAGAAAGAGGATCATGTTGAAGCTTTCAAGATGATACTTAGCTAATAAACCAAAGAAGTCTTTTTTTTTTTTTTGCTAGAAAAATTTTCAGTTTGTGCAAATATAAAAAAGGTGGCAAAATTGAGTTGATTAGTCGAAAGCACTAGAATTATAAATAATCCTCTAGAAATTTTAAGGCAACTAGCCTAATATTCTAAAATCAAACATTTTAATCTTTTACCAATAACTAGAAGTCTTCCAACACTCTATAAAATTTGTTTTACACAGCAGTGACTTCAACCTCTTGCACTGTATTAAGTTTGTGAGAATCGAGAGAATAAAAAAAAAATATTTAAAATCAAGATTGTACGAAATTTTCAGAGAGAATTTTCTGAGAAAAAAAAAAAATAATATCAAAAGATTATAATCTTTATGAATGGGGTGATGTTTTTTGTTTTTTGTTTGTTTTTTGTTTTTTTTTTTGTTTTTACTCTTAATTCTTCTTATGACGATCACATCCACCCACGACAACCATTCTTGCACAAGTCATACACACAATTTATCATTGTTGTTCACGACCAACAACAACAACAATAACCCATCAAACAGGGCAACCAATGATGGCAACTAGTGACTGATATTTCCGCTTGCATACGTTGTACACCATTTATTATTGTTGTTCACATATTTGGGACCACGACAATAAGCAGTCAAAAAAGTACATTTTACATCATTTCAGTTTATTTATTTACACACCGTATCTCTTTTAATGTAAAAAAAACATTTAATAAGTAAAGCACACTGTAAGTTTGCACACTGCCAACACCTCATATACAAAAATAGTGGTAATTGAAACTTATAAACGTGAAACATTACACACCTCGTAGGTTAATTTTTTGAAAAGATAATAATAATATTATAATAAATGATATTAGAGTTTATTATTGTTGACCGTAAAACTTTCGACTTGATACAAAATGTTGAAAATTCGCTTTAATGTGTATTTAAGAATATCGGTAAGATTATCGATAAATTTAGTATGAGAAAATATAGCGGTTGCAAAGGCGCGTGACACCACTCTCACATCAATCTCGTCCCTCTCCCCCGTGATTGTAATTGGACTCTTGCAGTAAAATTATGATTAAATTGTGGTTCAAAAAATTGTTGCTAGCAATCAGCATGATTCGAAGCAAGCAAACTCACCCGCCAAAAAAAAAAAAAAAAAAAAAAAAAAAAAAAAAAAAAAAAAACTTATACATATATCATCTCTCACTAGAAAACAGTCTAAAAAAAGTCAATTTATGAGCTCTAAAATTGCATGATAACCAATCAACAATGGAAGCGATACCAACGTACCAAAGATCACACTGCAAACAAAAATATAAGAAGAATAAATCAATAACATTATTGATTTTTTTTTATTCGGGATGGTTGCATATTTAAAATTTTGTTGGTAGCAACTAAGTAATACCAGATACTTAGTACTCGTTTGCTTTTGTGTGTATGTTTATATATATGTTATATATATATAAATTAAAAAAATAACTTTTGAAAAAAATATTTTGTGATCTTTTTTAAATTTTTTGATTGTGACACTTAAATATGTCAGAAAACATTTTACTTTGTTGGGGTTGTACGTATAGAAAAATTTGATTGTTGACACATCGATCTTACCTAAGAAGCACCTGAGGTTCGTTCCTCTCTCTGTCCCTCTCACTCTCTCTCTCTCGTGCAGTCCTTTTCTCCCTCCCTCTCTCTCGTGCAGTCCTTTTCTCCCTCTCTCTCTCTCGTGCAGTCCTTTTCTCCCTCCCTCTCTCTCGTGCAGTCCTTTTCTCCCTCCCTCTCTCTCTATTCTATCTCTCTCTCAAGTGTCGGGTAAGCGATAACATATGTCCAATGGAGAAGAATTATTCTTTTACATAAAAAAGTAACATTCTTAAAAATAAACGATCAATCATTAGTATATAATAATTAAAATTAAGTTAAATAAACTCAGATCTAATCTTAAGTTTTATGTAATGGAATTTTTTTCTTTCAAACAAAGGGATACTAACACATACGCTGTGCTGATTACTTTTGGGTGTAGTCCGTATTCTTTGGCAAAGATGAAGGAAGTGATGGATTGTGGCAATGCAGCCTGCAAGACATAATGGCAACAGTGAGTCCAACCAGCATGCAGGACGAGTATAACTTATATTGTTGATGGATGCCATGAAGCTTATTGTTGTTAATTAGTAGGTGGAAGGTCCTTTTCTTGTAAACATTCGGTCTATATTGCGAAACCCTTTTGAGCTTGAAGCACCAACAGAAAATGGATAATTGACGATTTTCTTACATTTCAAGTTAAAGATAATTTATATATATGTGGAAGAGTTGATGGTGGTGAGTGGAAAAAGGGAAGCTTACCTGAACAATGGCATGTAAGCCCACAGCAATACAGCCAATGGCCATAGCTGCAGGTCCAGCGATGAACTTCAAGACCAAACTGATCACTGTTAGGCCTGGGCCACAAGCAAGCAGCTTTTCCTGCAAAGCCACGAAGATCCCCATACATACACAAACCTACAGGACCCTAATTGGCTTGCAATAAAAAGAAAAATCGACAAGAAGACAATAATAACAACCTTAATCTCAATTTCTTTCTTTCTTTCTTTCTTTCTTTCTTCAGAATCGGTTACATAAAATATTTTGTAATTATAAACTAAATTTATTAAAAGATGAAATTATTATTAACTTTTTTAATTAAAAATTTTTATTTTAATTTATGTAATTTTCTCTAAGTTCTTGGTATTCTTAATATTTTATGTTAAATCAAAAGTTCTACGATGGGATAAGTTACTGATAACACTTATTATGAATTTATTATTTTATTCTCAAAAAGTAACTATTAAAAATATGTAATATTATTAATTTTATATCATCCAAGATCTTTTTTTTTTTTTTAAAATATATAAAAATTGAGTAATGTACTGGTCGTGTAGTGTAATAACACTAAGTTTTTAACATATGAATTCAAAAAACTTTTATAAGTGGTCCAACTACTTAAAACATAAATCTAGTAGACTCCAATAGACACAAAAAGGATTCTTATACTACATTTTTATATTTTATACTATATCATTGTAGTATAAAAATTTAAAAATATAGTATAAAATTTTCATAGAACATATAGACTAGAAATCATTTTTCCTTAAAATTACAGACACAAAAGAGTATAGCTCTGATATTTCAAGAATAGTGAAGAAGAAAATTCCTGTAAATTGTGCTTATAACCAACAATATTAAGTTGCGGTATGCATAAAGGTAAACGCAGAAATGCAATCAATTAACAAGGCAAATGTAGGAAAAGAAGTGAATGTGTTAATTGGCTCACCCACAACAGCATGACTGATAAGAGTACGATGTCCAATGTTGTAAGCATTTTCTAGGCATAAATCGTTTGTCTTTTAATTGATTAACACTCAACTTCAAATAGGATACCCTCAATTTTAAAGATTTATTTTAGGACAGATCACGATTCATGAGGGCAAACTGTGAATTTGATGGACACAGGAAATTGACGCGGTTATGGATTAGTAAATAGAAAAGTACCTAAAAAGAACAAAAGTGAGAGACACATTTTTTGAGATGAAAACAGCCAGACATTTCTAAAGGCTGTTTGCTTTCTTCTGTCGCATTGACGCAATTTGACTCTGAATAAATATGCCTTTCTTTGTTTTGGAACATTGAATAATTGGATTGTAGCGGAGATCAATGTATAATTGGGTTGCACCTACGCCAATGTCTTGTGGGCATATGGAATATCTCCACCTCACTGATATTGTCGCACACTGGTACAACTGTAATTTACTAGAATATATATCAATAAATTGATGCTGTACATTCTTAAGAAATATTCAAGCTTCACTTACTATAATGTTCCTCTTAGATGGGTGTTTGGTGAGGAGTGAAATGCGTTTTTTTTCTTTTTTTATTTTTAATAAAAAAATTATTAATTTTTTTAAAAATAATTTTGTGGCCAGAATTGAATTCACTTCTGGAACCTTGTCGATTGTGTAGATTGATAACTATGTTTCTTTTCTTGCCTTGGTTGATAGTGCTCTCACGTCTCGTCTGGCATCTTTGATAGTCATTCCAGGTCACAATTCGTCCGCAAAGTACTGCCTTAACGGCTTAAATTTATGTACAAACTGACGAGGAACAGAAAATTGACGTGTGCACATCAAAGATCCACATGGTAGTGGGGCGATTTTTTTAATTATATTATAAAATATAAAAGTATTTTAAAAAAAAATTTTAACTTCATATTAAAAATAAAAATTTCATTTGATCTTATATGGGAATGCTAAAAAATAAAAAAATTATTTATATTGATATTAAATATATCTGTATCTAAATTTAAATTTATTTTTATATATTTATTTTAATGTTATTAATTTTTATTTGTATTTATTTGAAATAATTTTTTTTGTTATTTAAAAAAAAAATCTTAAAGCATATAAAGAGATTGATTATAATAAATAAATAAATTATACAATTGACATCCACAAGACTTTAAAAAAAAAAAAAAAAAAAGTTATGAAATCAATTCAGAATGCACCTTTCTCAATATATTCAACGAAACTAAATGACAATGCGGCGGAGTCTTTACAGCTGTGTCCCTTGGTTTTCAAACATAATAACTGGACTGGACCATGAAAAAGAGATAAGTGGGCCTCAGTTATTCTGGGGTTCAGTTTATCAGACACCACATTCTGAGTTACTTCGTTCCCATGTAGGGACCTGTTTTCTGGTTACCTTAAAGGTTTTCCTAATACTTTCGTTCATTGGCCACAAGAACATAAAGACTTAGAAGATACCATCTAGCAGACAATAAATGGCTGGCCACGTTTCTTTATTCCGCTATTATAAGAGGAGAATTCCCTAACCCACTAAGTACATATTTGGCATTGTGATTACAATACGAAAACATGCAGTTTAGGTATGATGTTTAACAAACAGTAAAATATGCGTTTTAGTGGAAGCACACAAAACTTAAACATGCATTTTAAAAACACAATGTTTTGATAACAGTAAAAAAAATTATAAAAATGTATCTCAATTTAATAATTTTTAAAAAATAATAATTTATAATATTACATAAAATAGTTATGATTTAATAACATAAAAGAGGGTTTTTTTAAAATTTTTAATTTATTAAAAATTTATTGTTTTCCTTTCATAATAATACAAACAATTATCCAACCGTAAATTCTGTTTAGGAACAGAAAATTTAGCCATTACTACGTTACCAACAGCAACAGCAAAACCTAACTGCAATTCCAAACAGACCCTCCGTTTAGACATCCTGAGATGAGATGTACCGGCACAAATATGGAGCAAAACCACCTGAAATACAAACATGGCATAGATTACTGTCATTGAAACAGTTGACCAAGTTTAAATTTCTGCTGCAAATCCATCTGTAGATCAATTCATGGGAACAAAGGCTGCAGATGGTTTGGTTACAGCAATTAAGATGTCCGCGTAACCAACAACCCCGACTAAGACATCATCACTGTCATTCTCGGTAACCCACACATGCGTTGCCCTGTGCGAGAGCATCTGAGCCATGACTGCTGCCAACGAACTGGTGCTTTTGCATGTTAGAGGAGCACTTCTGCCCCTGTACATGCTCCTACCAATTCCAAAACTTGAGCTCCCTAGATTGAATCCAATGCTCCTACTACTGAATTTCTTTGGCCTAGTTGATGCCATGCTGTTGGCGACATTGTTATCACCAACTGACGAATTAACTGTAAAATCAGGGAGTGATCTTGCGCTCAAATGGTCCTCGACTCCCATGACAAACTGCCCTGCTGAGAGATTGGCCAATGCCCATGCTGCTGCTAAATAATCGCATTTCCATAATCTGCAAGCTGATATTTCTCCTATGATCTTATATTTACCATCTGGCATAGGCTCCACCACAGCAGTTGCACAAGGGTCTCCAGCTAGCTTTTGTGTAGCTTCAATGGCCGGCAGAGATGCTTCGACCAAGCTGAAGTTTGGGTTAATTGCCCCAACAACAGATATGGAGGAAAGAGGGAGAGGAGCTAGAGCACCAAGACAACCAATGAGAAAACGGATGACATCTTCCCTGGATAGACAGCAGAACTTGTCACGGCTAGATTGGGTGGAGGACGTTGAAGGCCAATTGGTGTTGACAATGAGGTTATTGCTGCTACTATTAGCACTATCAGCATTCCTCAGCCATTTACCATTATACAGAATTGAAAACCGCTTGCTCATTCCTTTCCATACAGTGCTTTTTGGAACAAGCAGACGCCTCATGCCTTGCTTCATCATTTCCAATGCATCTATTAGTCTATCACCATCACCCAAAAGGTAAATTCCTTAGCAGTTTTTTTATCCCAAGAACATATATCATGAATTAAATCTGTGTTGGGCATCCAACATGACAACATGATAAAATGTCTTGCGTTAGAAGTAGAATTAAATGGAACTTTAATAATCTCATACAGCATCAAGTATTTTCAACTAGTCCAAGTTAGTAATAGCATTCTGCTTATGCTAAGAACTCCTGAAGATGCCAGCAGCCTTGAAGGTGCAGGTGCTGTATTGATATAAGTAATAGATTAATAAACAACCACAACAGCAAATGATTGAATCCCTTGAAACTTTTTGAATTCTGATTGACTATGCATTAAATTGCCAAAAAAATTAAGGAATTTTGCAAAGAAAGAGTGGAGAACCCCTCAGTATGGCATATAAAAGTACACACTCTCATTAACCCCTCACAATTATGCATCAATTTCCCATTGGGAATGACACCTGAAACACCAAAACTGACAATCAAAGGTGTAATGTAGCAACATAAATAGAGTTTCCCAAGGAGCCAATGAATAAGATTGGTAACATCTACTGATGGGATAACAGCAGCACATGATTTTTGCAAGTCTGACAGCTCATGTTTTAATGATGATCGGCCTCAAAAATGAAAAGAAAACTGAAAATATTCACTGTATAGAAAATACAACTAAATTGCCCAACATATATAAATAAAGTAATAAACTATAAGATACAACTAAATTTCCCAACAGATATACATAAAGTAATAAACAATTATAATTAGAAAATAAAAAATTATATTCAAAGGTTACTTATTTACTTTTTCTTGCATTATTATCCCGTCAAACTAAGGTGGGACAAACAGAGAAAATAAAGAAGAAATAAAGAAACAAACAAGAATTAAAAAAAAAAAAATCAAGGAGCAAGAGAGAAATAAAACAGAGACCAACAGAGGACAATCATGTCACCAAAATTGAGTCTCGAATATTTTTTCCATGAATTGCAGCATACAGTGAATGTATACCCAGATGTTCATTATGTCCCACATACCCCTCCCAGCCAGAAGGGATAGAGGCAAACAGCAACATTTGCATCTCCACAGTAATGTAAGTCTTAATAAATTATATTCTTTTTAACCAAAACATGAAAACAAAAAGAAAAGACTGCTAAAAATTTTGCTGTTATTTTATTTTTTTAAATTATTTTTCCCATATATCCCAAAGCAGAACTTATTGCGATGGATAACTGTTCTTCCTGCATGCTGTGGAAATTATATTTAGTCGCAAGGAAATTTTGAGAGTCTTTGTTTCCATGCAATACTTGATAAATTGTTATCCTTAAAATGGCTATAAAACAATTAAATTCACAATAGGATGCATGGCCATAAGTGCTAAAGAAGCCTAACTCCACAACAGAATAACGTGAAAAAACGCAACAGAATCTTTATTACACAGGCTAGATTTATAATCTGAACCAAAATTAATATAATTTCAACTTTCGCTATGGTAAATCCTGCCTTGGGTCAAAAAGAATTTTGCTTCTGGTGAATTAGACTACATAAAGCAATCCAAAAGCATCCACAACCTAAAAAGATCTGATGAAAATGCAGCACAACGAAGAAGTGAAGAATATATACCTTCAAAAATCAAAATCCAATATTTAGATCAGATTTCCACAATAAATGAATCTTTTCCAATTATTTTCCTTTATACACAGTCATCTGAGTCCAACAAAGCCAAAAAGAGCTCATCCATCATCTCACAATAAAAAAATTTACTTTCTCATGATTTCGTGATAAATGAACAAAATAAATTTTCCTTAAGAATTCAGGTTTTTACCAAGAAAAGAGAATGCAAAAGAACCACTAATTTCAACCGCAGAAAATAATTTCTCACCCACGAAGATTCA
Organism: Kandelia obovata; assembly: GCA_021464305.1. Classification (NCBI taxonomy): domain Eukaryota; kingdom Viridiplantae; phylum Streptophyta; class Magnoliopsida; order Malpighiales; family Rhizophoraceae; genus Kandelia; species Kandelia obovata. The sequence goes on from CM038472.1 coordinate 2,202,301, forward strand.
TGTTTCATAGGTGCCACAGCAGAGAAGAATAAAACCAGGAGAAGCTTAAAAGAATTAGGTTATGGTAGGTCAGAGTAATAAAAACCTCAAATTGTGATTCTGGATGCAACAATACAACAGGCAGCATAGAGAATATGATTGTATTAAAGTAAGAATAGAACCATCAAGCTTAATAAGACTACCAAGTAAGCAACAAATTTTAACTATCTGTTCTGTGAAAGAGAGAGTTCAGAAAACAAAAGAAGATAGCTTAAGCAATGCTGGTTAAAAATCAGATCTTATGGGATCAACATGGCATGCCACCAGCACTTATAATCTTTGAAATGAATGGCTGATATTGACACAAATTCCAGAGCTTCACCATTGCTCACAGTGGCATGTTATTCAAAATTTATTATAGTCCATTCTTTAATTTTATGTGAATTTTTCTCTGTTGGCTTCAAATGAAATCACCAAAAGGTTTCATCTAGCAACAGCTGTGGAGGAATCAAAGTTTAACGCACCTAATTTATTAATTAGAGACAAAACTATTTCTCTAACCCCAGGGGATAAATAAATAAGCATATGCAGTAAGAAAATTTCATGACTAGGAAATTATTTGCAAAATACTTTCTCTTTCACCCGGAGATAGGCAACCACATGTTTCAAGTAATGGATTCATTAAGGATAAGGCTGATGAGGACACAAGCCATTTGGTAGGCCAACATCAGATGGCTGACATTGTTGGATCCAACACCTCTTTTCACTGCACTGCCTACTATCTAAGGCCTTCATATGATGAATAAGAAAGAAGAGGAAAACAATTCCACAAGACACAAGCAAAATCCTATCAAGGTAAAGCACCTTGCTTTCCTATAATGGACACTATGATCACACTTCCACCACAAGATTACTGAAGAAACGTGAACATAAAAAGCAAATAACCATGGAAAGCAACTGAATTTGTTAGTCCATACTGATTCCTTATAATTATTAAGGTGCACTATCAAACAAATTAGCACTTCATGCACAACCACATACACCAATAAAAAGTGAAAAGAAAACAGAAGGAGAACAGCAGAAATGAAGCTGTCAACCACAAGCCCCTAGCCAAAAGGCTTCACATGCCACATGATGAGGCAAATAGCCTAGATATATTTATACAGACTGCCACATGATATAATTATTATTGAAACAGAATCCAAGCGTAAAAAACACTATTAAATAATTTCTCAGGAAGCTTTAAGCAAAAATAGAAACAAGAGCTGTAGTTAAGAGTAAGAAAACAGGTTTCAATAGCCAGTCATACTATTCCGAGGGGTGTGTCCCTAGATGGGTGGCTGCTGTGCGAGCAAGAGAGCGACAGAGTGTGTCTTTGGGGGGAGAGTAAAATGAATTTGATAGCAAATTTCGCCAATACAGCATATGAAATCATCAAAATTGAACCACTCCGACAGGCAAAACTTTTTGTGGAACTACCGCATTCCATGTGCAGATTTTCAATTAGCTAACAAAAGACACCGTATAAGCATGGGATTACCAAACATTGTGAGGTGACCTGTCATGCTCACTGAGGTTGTAGTTAGTTATGGCATCTAGTCTAGCAGTGTTATAATAACTATCCATATACATACTAAACCAGTAAGTTACAACGTTGGAGAGCTAACCTTGCTGCAGGATCAACCAATTTCAGAAGCGAGTTATTAGGAACAACAACCTCGGAAACAGGAGTCTTCATGGCTTTCTCTTGATCCTGTAAGCACTCAGTTCTCGACAAAAAAGCCACTATGTCAAGAGAATTAAGTATACCCAGAAACCTCTGCTGCCTCATTTCGCTGGTCTCCAACACACCCACATGCGATCTCCTCTTCCAAACTGGAATCCCACACTCAGTGGACTCACCGATTGCCCTGATAGCCGACTCCACCGTCTCTGTCTCGCAAAACTCCACCATCTCCGGCTTCCCCACCGTTAGATCCCCCACCACATGATAGAGAAACACCGATGCCATTGAAAATTCTCGAACACTTTATTAAGAACACCAACCCCAACCGATCGATAAGGACTCTAATAGATATATTTACCCGATACTCAACCTGAAATGAAAATTTTCCTTTATTTCTTATCAGATTTTGCGGATGGGTCTTTGGAATAAACAAAGAAAAATCAACACTGGGCTTCAAATTTCCTTCCTTTTATGGGGAAAGACTGAGACCAAGATAGGAAGAATGGAGAAGATGAGGAAGAGTTATAAAAGAGTGTGGAAAAAGATTAAGAGAAGTAAAAAACCAGTAATGGGCAATCTACGAGTGATCCATAGGAGGAGAAGCTGCAGGCTGAAGCCGCCAGCGTTAATAACAATAAGAAGTGCTGCAGAGAGGAAGATGAGAGGATTGGCCATTAGAGAAGAAGAGGAAGAAGAAGAGCAGAAAAGTTCATGCCCATCAAGGATCCAATATTGATAGATGTCTATCCGTCTCTTTTCTTTCAACGTCGAGGAGAGAACTAGCCGCGGACGACGGAGATCGAGGAGCATGTGGAGATGGCCGAGTCAGATTGGGAGAAAGATCAATAGATATAAAATAATTTTTCTAAGTGAATGATTGCATCGGTCTGGGACAGACAACCGACCAGCCTCTTAATCATTACAAAGACATCCTAAAAAATCGATCTCCCCTCATGCCAAACATGTTCGGTTATATGAAATAACAGCTATTCTACAACACTACTATTACTACGTAATAACACATAATTATAAAAATAAAAAATAAAAAAAAAAAAAAGAAGAAGAGAGTGAGATTATCTAAGACGCCATTATTTAATTTGCGGTACACAAATAAAACACGACAACAAATGCACTACTACAATCCTACCAAGATATCCGCATGCATGTTATATACCTGCTATCTTAATAACACGAAGAAAAAATAAAAAAAAATATATATATATGAAGGAAACATTTTATGAAAATATTATTTTTTACCAAGTTTAATTTTAAAATTTTATATAATAATAATTATTTTTATATAATTTAACATTTAGGTTGGAATTCGGATTAGATGGATTGTTATAGTTATTCATGATAATGACGTTACTCTTTCTGATTTGGTTGTCCAGTAAAATTGTACCAACACATTAAAAAAAAAAGAGTATAATTAAAATATGAATATGTTATTTTAGTTTTTTTATTTTTTAAAAAAACATATTTTATCCGTAATAATCAATCTATTGCATTAAAGACTCCTTCAGTCAAGTTCCTCTCTCTCTCTCTCTCTCTCTCTCACACACACACACACACACACACACACACACCGTACACTTGTACACAATATGTAAGTGAACAACAGACATGTTTTATTTATAAAAGTTACAAGCTTCGCGTACAAAACTAGATTATAGTCTCAGTGCTGATGGTCTTGAGTTCATGCTTGCGTTACAGCATTGTCCCACCTCACTTTGGTGGTGGAAGATGGGCTCCCGTGAGCATGGCCTCGCGGTTGGCCCCAAAACCAAGCCCCTTCACTTCTTCAAGAGTGCAGGACAGTCCATGTAGATGCAAAACATTATGCAGGCAGGAGAAGTGCAGTTCACCTCCATCTCTATCCGTTTAAAGAGTTTTTGTCCCTAGGCTTGGCTATTTGTTATTGCTTTTCCATATGATTCCACAGGCGTGCGAAGCCTTCTAGCATTCCAGATAATCAGAAGATAGAATGATGGATGAAAATTGCTTTCAGAAAATTGATCGAGAAAAAGTGTCAATTTCAAGACAAATATTGTTCACAGAGAGCAGGAGATACAGGAATTTTCACCGTTTTTCCTGCACGATCAAAGCCAGCAACAATAGCAGGAAGGAATTAACTAACAATGTCAATGTTTCCCACTTAACTATTGGCTAACATGGTGTAAACAATCGGGCTGTACCAGCATAACGATACTATTAGTTACTGTGCAAGAAAACAATGGAGCTGTAACAAATGAGTCGATCCTTATTATTCTACCATCAGTTAAAACATACATTAGAATTACATGAGCGCCATGGAATTTATCACTATTGGAGAATAACAAATGAAAGGAAAAATTAACTCCTGTTCAACTTGGCATTGTGCATTTCTTTTGAGAATGTCCTAACAAATGACAACGACCACATTGAACGGCTCTCTTTGGGCGCTTAAGATTCTCTACACGAAGTACCTTCTTTTTTGGCCTCCCAGGTGGCCGTCGGGTTTTGGGAGGTCGTATCATGATGTCAGCCTTTGCACCTCCACCTTCAGTTCCCTCACCCAGTTCCTTCCACAGGCTCTTATCTGGAACAGGATTTATCATCTGCGAGTACGTCTCCTGGTAACTTGCAACCGTAAAACAAGGTTCAGCAAATAGATGAGCATTTTGACGACAAGAAATAAGTGCAGCAGCAGCATGTGCACAAGGTAAGCCATAGAGCTGCCAACGGCGACATGAGCACACGCGTGTTCTTATGTCTACAATATTTGTCCGCTCAGTTGAGACAATCTCAAACTCGACTTCATTAGCACGGAGTACTTGGTAGCAACGAGCATCTGCAATTGCTTCTGAAATCCGCTTTTCTGCAGATGGAACAAGAATTGAGGTCCACCTCATGCCAATGTCATGGCGATTGTAGAACCAAGATGTCAGCTGATGCCGAATGCGCTCCATCATTTGCACAATTGGTAGCTCATGGCATTCAAGAGCCCAATTGTACAGCAACTCGGTGACCCCCAGCGTAAAATGGCCATACCGCACACCCTCAAAATATGCTACAGCCCAAAGTTGCGGAGGAAAATGCTGAAACCACATTATAACATCTTGTGAGATCTCTACCATCTCAGATATCTTGCTCTCAAATTCAGCTGCTGTGAGGGCGTAAACAGCATTCCAGAAAATGTTAACCAATTTTGTGTTCTTGAATGTATCGCGAAAATTTTCACTAACATAACGTAGACAAAATCCATGGAAAGCACTGGGAAAGTGTGTTTCGACTGCATCTACAATCCCACTTTGCCTTTCTGACAGTATTGTAAGTCTAGGCATGTTTTCAGTATTTACACCAAGCAGTTTCCGCAACTCCGACATGAACCACATCCAGTTCTCATCACTTTCCATATCAACAATAGCAATGGCCAAAGGAAATAATGCATCATCAGCATCAACAGCTGCAGCACAAAGTAAGGTGCCCAAGTATTTTCCTTTAAGATGTGCTCTGTCAATTTCCAACAGTGGCCTACATGCATTTATGAACCCATAGATACAAGCATGATAAGAAACAAACAGGCGCTGGAAACAGTGCTCTTGTCCCATGGCAAAAACTGAAGCAACACTTCCTGGGTTGGTCTTCCTTATCTGCTCAAAATACGCAGGAAGAAGGCGGTATCCTTCTTCAAAAGTCCCATGAAGTGCAGCCATGCTTCGCTCCTTCCCACGCCAAGCTTGCATGTAAGACACTGCAACCCCATGCTGGTCACGGATATCTTGTAGGATTTCTTTTGGCTTATATTGTGGATTATCTCGGATGCGTGATTCCACAGATCTAGCAACCCAACCTACTGATGCTTGCTGATGATGAAGGTCACGGACTCCTTCACATGTATGCTCTCCATGTAAAGTTCTAATTGAAAAGGTTTGAACTCCTGGGCATTTTGCAACATGGACACGCCAAGGACATCCTTCTTTGGAGCACTTAGCTATAAATCGGCTTCGATCCGATTTCACAATCCGAAGATCAAAATGCAATGCTATAGCAATATCTTTTAGTGTTCTTCTACAAGTCTCAACATCAGGAAATTCTTGTCCAATAGCTAAAGCATGATCCGACAAATCAAGAGAAGAAGCATCAGGCACAGTTAAAGCACGATCAGCCATAAATACACCAAAATGAGGAGTTGCAGCTTTACTTGATTCACTGGCTTCCACTCATGTTGCATACAGGAGGTACCTTCAAAACCACACCCACCACATAAAATCTTCCTTTCTGCTATTGATACTGCTGTAGAGGACAAGAAATAGGGTACAAATAAGTAATGTGGTATATCACGATAACAATCCAGTTAAATCTCATCCAGACTAGTGAAAAATGATAAGTGAAATGAAATATCACCTATTGACAGAATAAGACCATTGCAAGTAAACTGCTTTGTTAAATTCAGAGGAAATGCATCAGGAAAAAAGAAACAACTGCATAAAAGAAAGAACCGCTGATAAAATAAAAGCACTGCAAGTAACTTCCTTTGTTGATATTTAGGTGTCAGGTAAGTAAATGCTAAAATGTTGTGCATATTCATATATGTGAATGCCCATGTTAACAAATGTTGATCTATATTCTCATACATGAATTGTTTCCTAAATATGTGTTTCACAACATATTATGTTCAACTACATGATCCATGAAGGAGTAAATGGGTAAATAGGGAAGACAAGGATTACACAGAAATGTGAGAAAGTTTAAACTAGAATGAGGAAACAAAAATCTAATCAATGCTGGTTACATTTTAGTATAATTTTTGATATTCAACTTCGCAGGAGCAGAAAAAGAAAGCATTGAGTTTCAAGTGACCTTGAACTATATCAAATGATTGATGCTTTCGTTTCACCACTGGGCTTTAGGACAATTTGCTACATTATGCTAATGTTAGGAAGGGTGAGGGTACCGTGTCTTATTTCCTTAATTGCATCATCAAAATTGTTACTTATTGAGAAAGTTAACTTCTTCAGAAACTTACTGTTTAGACTCAATTTTATTCAACATATTTGTCTCGTTTCCTCAATTGCACTATATAAATTGTTACTTATTGAGAAAGTTAATTTCTTCAGAAACTTACTGTTTAGACTCAATTTTATTCAATGTATTGTCTAGTATATGCTTGGTAGTTAATTCACCCCAAAAGTTTTACCTGACGTTCTAACTCCCATACTCCATGAAACACTCTCTCATTAATAAGCCCAAAACTATACACTGACATGGCCGAGCCTTCAAATCAGCCTTCCCTGAAATATTCTTCAATTAGTCTCACCTTCACCTTCAACCAACCACACTAATTTCTTACTTTGTTTATCTACATCAGTATCTCTGTCCATTCCCAATATTTCCAATGCTGCCCAAGCTCATTGGATAGACTACCTTGCCCTCAGAAATCAATTATTTCAGGTTTGTAATTGTCTCTAACCAAAAGGTTTTAGCATATGACTACTTTTTAGCCTATGGTAATGGATCATATCAGCAAACCACAAAAATAACCAAACCCAAAGCACAATCATGAAGTAAACAGAAATGCCACAATGAATTTGCTTCGGTATATTCAAAATAAGTGTCCTAAGTCAGCCACAAACAGAATATCTTGGTTTGCTACCATTTTACTGTTTTGGGAACTTTCCAAGTAGAAAGCACTAAATTACTAACTGTTTACATGCTTTGGCATATTTTTATGCGAAGAACAGCATTTCGTCCTGACCTAAGATAGTTCAAACTGTTGTGCAGCATTGATTAGGTTGAACAATAGTCTGAAATTCTTAAATGAAGTCTAACTCTGTACTCTTCCCAGGGGCAGGCCTAACCTAACTGCTTAGCATTCTTCCATTGTTAACGAAGATTTCAATTATATATATATATATATATATATATCAGGGACCCAAAAGCAAACGAACAAGACCCACATGCACTGCATAACCCAGAGGACCAGCTTGACCCTTTTACTTGTCACTTCATCTTTATTCCAGTGACCCAACTTCGCCTAATAGATTTAACAAGAAAAAAAAAAACCCATTATCGAAACATTCTAAAATCATACGGTTCGATGCTCAATAAAAGGGTAGAATCAGCTAACAAAAAAAAAATAACAAATAAATAAATATGTGCATACCGCTAATTTGGAAGGCATTTTCGAGCAATTTGAGGTATTGGATCCAAAACCCACATCGCAGTTGGTGTTTAGCAGAGAAGTAATCGAATATCTAACAACTGCATAGCCAAACGGATCACTTTTGTGAAATGAAAAGCTAAGCGAAGGCCCCTTTTAGCTAATCAGGAAGGTGAAGCAAAATTGGAGACTGTTCTTATAAGGTTAATAGAAATGGAATGCGCAAGAGGCGGAAGGGCGAAGAGGGAGTGCTGGAGTTCGGCGGCCTTGTTTGGATGTTGGAATTGGAATTTACTTTGGGAGGATGCGTCTTGTATTTCCGGCTTACTGTGACGGTGGAGGAAAAAGAGTGGAGACAGTTTTGTGTCTGGGACCAGCTCGCGCGGCGTGGCTGTGGTGTTTTGATGGCAGAGCGAGACCGAACCTCCAACTAAGCAGAAGCCCATCCGCCCGCCAACCCTTCCCAAAAGCCCATTTTTATTTTGGTTATAGAAAATTAGAGATCCATACGCAGCAGCGTACATATGCTGCAGAGTATTAAAGTTGTCTTAACTTAGAAGTTTCGAGTTTTGAATTTTTATTTTTGTCACAAATAAAATAAAAATAATACACATATTGCCGGTTACTCGTGCATTATTATATACGCGGGGTTATCCCAATAGGCGTCATGTCACATTATCATTTGAAGATTACACGCCATCAATTGTAATATCAAGAAGACAGGATGGATCAATTCACTAAACACCCCCCCTTCAAGTCAAAATTGTTAATTCTTCCACAACGATGTTTAACCCGAACCGGCCTAGCAGGATTCAATTGGATTTCGCTTAATAACTTAACAATGATGGAGACAATTGCGGCTTGTCATTGCCTATTTGATAACTAAAAGTTGTTGACTAGCGGGTTACAATTAGTTGTTGACAAATTATTGTGTTTGCCACGGATGGTTAATATAGTTATTGAACAAAAGCTTCCTAAAGAGTATATGCTTGATTTTTTAACAGTCGAGAAAGAGTTTCAGATTTACTGCCATACAATTAAACCAACCAGCTCTCTGTTTTGGACTTGTGGCATAGCAAACCAAAAACGGCATGGTTTGGGCCATTTGGCCTAAGCAAGGAAGTTCGTGATCTGACGAACCCTGCGTTGTTATGAATCACAAAGTACAAAAGTCGATAACCAAGAAACGGGCATGGCAGAAGTAAGAGACTCTTCTTTGAACAAAGGGTCACAAGCTTTCAGTAACATGACATTAGGAAAGAGGGGATCTTTTTCAGTTTTATTCAAAAGAAATTACAACTACTTCGGACCCAAAAAAAAAAAAAAAAAGGGGGAAGGGGGCGAGGAAATAAAAAAAAAAAAACAAGAAAGTAAAATAACTGGAAAACAAAACAGGGGAGCAACATTCCTTAACAGCACCAGAACAGCTATACTGAGAATGTCGAGATCATAAGCTGCAGGAAGTGCTGGTCAAGCTCTCAGTAATGTATTTTATAGATAAGGAAACGTTTATTTACCTTCATTAGGCCTGATTTCTATCCCATTAAGAATAAGCCCACCCTTCCAATTAGCACCTTTAACCTCTAAAACAGTCATTTCTAGTTCCTCATTTCCTCCTTCCTCGTTAAAGAATTCACCCAATTCGATCTCAAACCATCCATCACTTCTTTGCTTTGGATAAGGACCACCAGTTTCTCTGACAGGTATGGGTGGTTGCCGTCTAAAAATGGGCCGGTGGGAAAAGGAACGAATGCGCCTTGGCCCAATTCGGTATCGCTGCCTCTGCTCTGTCAATGTGTCCAAATACACAGTCCGCACGCCACTCTCGCTTCCAGCAAGTCCCATTGTGACTTCTACCGGTTGGTAATCAAAACCATAGGCCTCTGTTTGTAACTTGAATACAACGAAAGCCGAATAAAGCGTTGATGGGGACAACATTTGGGTTTTGATTTTGCCACGAATTTCAAGCCAGCAGACAGCCATAAGCTGAGCCACTTCTGCAAATCTGTTTGGACATAACAAGTGCATATTCAAGAGGGTAAAAAACTAAAAATCAATGAAAAGTCAGGAGAAATATAGGTCATACAGGAGAAAGAGAATGTGTCAGAAAAGGATGCATATACCTGGATTCAGGATGAGAAGTCCATCTCCAATATCTGGGTGTATCTCCCCATACAATAACAAGGTCCCTCGCAGAAAGCATGTAACATTTTTTCCCAGTTGATTTGTCCAATGAAAAGCTCTATTTAGTGCAATAACAATCCATGATGAGTGACGAGTTTTAAAAAGAAAGCTTCATGAACATTCAATATGCTACAAGTACAAGAACAAGAACAAGAACTCCCAAAAAAAAATTTTCACAATGAGAGCAGGTAAAGATACAAAAGTTGTTTACCCATAAAGAATTTTCCAATGCATGCAACCTAAGAAATGATACCAAGAATTACAAGCAAGTAACACAAGAACAGGTAATGATCTACCATACTCATTAGTCATCCAAAAAAAAATATCATTCCAATATCTTAAAAGGTTAACAGGGAACAGCACATTACAAAGAAGATGGGTACAAAGTAGATCCAATAGTGTTTTTTTATGAGCAAAGGGAAGATAATTATGAAACTGTAAGCACCAAGAAACAGAAGGCCACAGAAATCAAACACTACATTCATTAGTGCACAGAAGAACAAAATATGGGGATTTTTTTTTTTCTTTTGATCCCAAATGGACATTGGCATACTTTGACAGCTCATTTCGAAGGTAAATATTTTATACCTCAAAAATGGCTTATAGAAAACTGTAAATCTGCAATGGATAATTCTCAGCGGAATGAAAAAAAAAAAAAAAGCAGAAAGAACGCGAGCTACAAGGAGAAATCACCTTCTTTCCATCATCGAGGAGGATTGGATTGTCACAGAGGCTGAAATAGAGGTGTTTCTTGGAAGAAGAGAAGGAGCCCAAGAGAAAAGAACCGCCCGCGGATCTAGAGAGAATCGAGCGGTAATCATGCGGCAGGAACCGCTCCCAGACGGAGTCGGAGTCGGCAGCGGATAGAAAAGTAGAAGAAACGGCGGAAAATCTGCAGGCATCCTTAGGGCCCGTCGACGACAGGACTTCCGCTATGCAACCCTCCGGCAACGCCCGAAATCCCCCTTCGCCACCGCTTCCCATTTTCGTTTTCTGAGGTTCTTGTTTGGTTGGTTGGTAGCGTCGACTTTGTCCCCCTGAGAGGCCACGTGGTACGTATATATATATGGGTGTGCACCAACAGAACCTTAGCGCTTAAGGCTTTGTTTTTTGTTTTTTTTTTTTTTCAGAAAAAATAATAAAAACAAAAAAGTGTTCGAATATGTCAGTCATCGTTGGTTCCGTCTTATTTAAGTTTACGAAAATTAAAAGATAAAATTAACGAATAAATAAAAAATATATAAATAATGGGTACAAACCTAACGGATTCATTTGTCATAATAAACAATTTTTTTTAATATCTTAAAAATTTATTACTGAAAATTTCAGTCGTCATTAAAAAGAGTCAATATCATAAAAGATATTAAATATTTATATGGTTTTAATAAATTATTAATATTTATACTGTATAGTATATATTAATGTATTATATTTATGACATATTTTTCTTTCATAATTTTCATTTTTGAATAAAAACGAACCTACAAATATTAAGGGTGAATGATAACCATGTAAAAAAATTAATTAATAAGATAATATTATATTATAATAAAAATAAATTAATTAAAAATAGTGTTTACAACGTATTAAATATTATTTTTTAAAAAAAATTAATTTTTTTATAAAAATTAAATTATAATAATAATTATTTTCAAATTCAACATATTTTTTACCCTTAAATAATAAAATAATATATACAACTCAATTTTTTAATTAACTCAAAAATTAAGGTATAAATTTTTATAAATAATATTTACAATATTTCAAAATAAGATAAAAAAATTAATTTATATTAATTATTATTTAATAACTCATTAAGTATAATAATATTAATTTTTAACTTTTAACAATAAAAAACTATTTACATTATTATAATTCATAATAATTATTGGTAACAGACACATAATAATTAATTTAATGATTATAAAAAAAATTATTTGACTAAATTCTAAAATATAATAATAAACTTCTAAAATTACATTCATTTAAGAAAAATTATATAAATGAAAGTCATCAAAGTTTGTAATTGGAGGAAAAATTCTATTTCTTCAAATATTTGCTTGGAGCTATTACGAAAATAACTGAAATATAGATTAAAAATAAAATGGTGAAGATATTTTTCTCTCTAAATTCTTTTTTTTTTATTCTAACTTAATTAAGAACTTAATTGTGCAAATAATGGGCATAGAAAAAATTCGAAATCAAAATTCAGTGAATAAATAATATACTTTTTTGACCAATAAGTGAAAATTAAACAAAAATAATTTATCACCAAATATTTTTATTTTAATTTTTTTCTTAAAAAATTTATATTATTATTATTTAAAGAGCGTTGCTACGAAAAAAAGCATTTATTAAAAGTTATCATATTTCTTTGTACCGATAGCTATCAATATTATGCATCTCATTTTTTAAAAAATTAAATGGATAATGGGTAAAATAAAAATAAAATTTATACAAGAAAAAAAATATTATCATTCTTTCGTGTAATATTAAGGTTTCTCGGTGCCTAATTTAGATATAAAAGTATTTAGTAGAATAAATTTTTTTTATGTAATTGGTAATTCGCATCACAAAATTTGAATTAATGAAAAATTTCATTATTTCCTATATGTCCCGTATAAACTAGTATCTATATTCATTGTCATTGTTTATATTCGACGATTGACATTTACACAATTCACCCAATAATAATTGTGATTGGATATAAAAGGGAAAAAAAAACTTAAATGGATTTTGGTTACCATGTAGTCAATTACTATATCTGCTGCCTATAATGTAAAATTAACGATCAAATGGTAGATAAAGAGGGTATTGATACCCTAAACATACATAAATGACATTGTTGAAATTAATTATCATTCAAAATAATAATAAAGTTAGTGATTATATATATTGTGTTGTCTAAATTTTAAATTTTTAGATGATAATTCATTTTAATAAAAATAAATTTAAGTATTTAGATACATTATAATAAAATTTTAAATTTATTAATATTAAAATAAAAAATAAAATAATTCAACTTAAATTTAATAACATTAAGATTATATATATTTTATAAAAAAAATAAATAATAAATAAATCTAATCTTGTCTTGCATTTATAATGACTAATACATTATTATAATATTCTTTTTATTTTAACTAAAAAAAAAGATGAACTTAGCCTATAAATAAGTTAATATTATTATTTTTAGTATATGTAATTTACCCTTAATTTTTTATATCTAACTTATCACATCTTGAATAAATAAAAATTTTCAGATATACCAACAAAAAATAAAGGGACCTTTCGGATTTTAAACGCCAATTACTCCTACGCCTGACATTTTTTTTAAAATTGATACTTTACTTATGGCCCGCCAAATTTGAATAGTTATGCATTTTTTAAATATGGAAGTTTCTAGTTTGAAAAAAAATAATAATTAGAGAATAATACTTTATTTTCTTTGCAAAAAATTTTATTTTTATGGCCAACCAAAAAAAAAAAAAAAGGGAAAAACTTCGACTTTAAGATTATTTTTTAAAGTCATTAATCAAAACTTTAGTTGAAAATGCTTTCTACAGGGTCTCTTTGTGCATGTGTCCACGGCACAGTGTTGGAAAAACACGTCAAGAAGGCGTCTTTGTCGATAATGGCATCTCATCTCCACGTCCAGTCTATCAAACGAGAAGCCCCGTCTTGTGACTTTGCCTCTCCATGGTCCCAGCTTTGGGCTCTTTGGAAAGGTTGATTCGCATAGATTTTGTAGGAGCTCTTTACATGGATTTTTATTTTCATTTAATTTTCCTGATTTTTGTTTTCTTTATATATATATATATTAAAATAAAGAGAAAATTTAATTATTAGTAATGTCTGTGATTGAAATTTTAAATTTTACTTCAAACTTTCAATTCAGTGGTCACTAAATTATATTTAATAATTTTATTTAAAACATATTTTTGTTAATATTAATATAATGTATTTATTGTGAAAAATGAGAAATTCTCTAATTATATATATAAATCTTAAATTTATTATTATTATTATTATTTTATTTCTGCATCTATTAGAGTCTTCCAACTTTTTCAAACGAGTTTCTATTTATTTTTATTTATGCAATAGACATTTCTTTATAGCATTTTTATGTAAAAATATGAGGTAAAATGGTTAAATACTATAATCAAAGCTTTTAGAATAAATTGCATCTTATTAATTAGTAGTAATTATTGATTATTTTCTACATAAGTTTAACAATTAATATAAACATAGTAATTCCTATAGATTCCAAACATTTTTTTTTTATGCATATAATATTTGTTCATTTTTTGTTACCCGTTTTTCTTTTTTTCCTTCAAAACCTATTTCATTTGTCCTTTTTTTATCAAACTTTTTTTACACCAAATATTTTATTATTGCATATTAAAAATAAAAAATAAAATAAAAGATAATCTATATTAAGTTTGAATGTATTTTTTTTTATGCTTCTTAATTTTCTATCTTTAATACAATTTATTTGATCTATATGGCATAAACCAATCCCTTAACTATTAGGCAACACCAGTTAATCATGAAAAATAATAATTTTTGAATATATAACTAAAAAACAAAAATGAAGTAAAGTCCATTAAAATTGGTCAAAATTGTTCCTTAAAAAAACACCATAAGAATTAAGTGTTTGAATATATATTTTTTAAAACTCTCAAGTTCGATTTTGTGATTGAGAGACCAAAGATTTGAGGTTGTCTAGAGTTTAAAAAAAAAAAAAAGCAAAAGAAAAACAATTTTAAGTGGAATTACTTAATGGACAGAGACTGTTATTTTTATTTCTTATCACCATCACATGAGATCAGTCGGGCCATGTTGCGGGTTCGCCCGGACCCGAGAAATTGAGGCTCGTGAATGGTAATTGTGTAGCGCCACAAATTTTACATTTTTGGAGAACGGTTGGACGGACAGCCTCTCCAAATAGCCTGGAAAGGCAACAAATTCTGCACATTGTTGCCGTCAAAAGTCAAACCTCACAAAATTTTGAAGGTCACAATTCAAAATATCCAATCGTTTCTCCCCTTCCAATTTTCTCGGAAAGCCGAATAAGGAAAAAGTCTCCCATTTTTTTTTTTCCACTCCCCCCCCTTCTTGGAAAAACAAGGGAATAAAAAAAAAGAAAAGAAAAAAAGGGAAAGATTGTTTCCTTGAAATTGTTGTTTCTCTCTATATCTGATTCCTCGTCACACCTGGGGGTCCTTCAATTCTGTTGGAGGACCCTGCCTATGACCTCGCAACCTCTCTTTTTTTCAGACAAAAAGTCTTGTTCTACCAAAGTCATCCAATAAAAAAAAAAAAAAAATTCAAAATCATAACTGGGTTGTATTAATCATCCCTAAAAGGCCTGTTCCGTTAAGTCGAATGCATTGGTGATCTATTGTGTATGCATTCTTATTGTGTATGCATTCTTATCGATTACAAGAGGTCGACTTGCCAGTAAAAAAATGAATTGCTTCTGCTGTTTCCAATGCCAGAAAAGCAGCAAATCATTTGCCAATAGAGGGCATGACCCTGCAACTCAGGAACTCCTTGATCCTGGTAATTCCGCCACATTTTCCCCCCACAGCCACATATATTTATGTACGCATAAAATATTAGTCAAGCCCCGACGTTCCCATTTTGGCCTAAGTTACGGGTAAATATGCGCATGACTTTGTCTGCAGATTCTTGGAATATTGTTTTTCGTAAAGAACATGGTCAGCGCCTTGCACTTAGCTCTCTATTGATCAAACCAGCCAGTTTTGCATTAAGGAAATGATATCCGATGCCATATAATAATTAGAGATGAGGATTCTTCAAGGCATTTGGATAAAATTTTAAAGAAAACAAAAATTTATTGGGAAAAATTACTCTTTTTTTTTTTTTTTTTGTCATATGCTATTGTGATCTAGTTGAAGTCTGGTCCATTTATCCTCAATGCTGCTGAAATGTAGCAATCACCATGTTGCATTGATCTAATTCTTATTATCACTTCTTTATAGAGCCCAAGAAAGCCAGAGATGGAACTGACCATGTTGCAAACGATATCATTGCAGCACAAGCATTCAACTTCCGGGAGCTAGCCACCGCGACGAGGAATTTCCGTGGAGAATGCCTTCTAGGTGAAGGTGGATTTGGGAAAGTCTTTAAAGGGACGCTTGCCTCAAACGGACAGGTCATTGAGACTTTTCATAACTTCGGTCGTTGAATCAAGAAAAGTCACTTGTCATTCTTTCATAGTTTTTATTTTTACTTTTTCATTTTCCTTATAGTTTTCATTTGATTTTCCTCCTCCCATTTTGTGTAGGTGGTTGCGATAAAGCAGCTTGACAGGAGTGGAATGCATGGAAACAAGGAATTTCTTGGTGAGGTTTTGACACTAAGTCTCCTTCACCATCCAAATCTGGTCAGTCTAATTGGGTACTGCGCTGATGGGGATCAGAGGATTTTGGTTTATGAGTATATGCCAGCGGGCTCTTTACAAAACCATCTCCACGGTAAACTTTTTCACATTGCTAAGCACTGGACTTTTTGTTTTTAATACATCAGGATTGAGATTGCCACTTATCTTCTGCCCCAGAACCACCCTGCATAAAATACATAGTCAAGTGTAATGGAATTCTGATGTTAGTACTAATTGATTGGAATATGGTGCAACATTTTCAGATATACCGCCAGATCAAAAGCCACTAGATTGGTTTACCAGAATGAGAGTAGCATTTGGTGCTGCCAAAGGTCTAGAATACTTGCATAACCGTGCCAACTCCCCTATCATATATCGCGACTTGAAGCCTTCAAACATTTTATTGGATGAAGATTATAACCCAAAGCTTTCTGATTTTGGACTCGCCAAGCTTGGTCCATCCTGCGACTCTATGTATGTGCCATCAAGAGTGATGGGAACCTATGGTTATTGTGCTCCAGAATACGCAAAATCAGGCAAACTAACTCTGAAATCAGATGTATACTGTTTTGGAGTTATTCTACTAGAGATCATCACTGGAAGAAGAGCTCTAGACACTACGAGGCCGATGGACGAACAAAATTTAGTTGCTTGGGTAAATATTATGTTTTCGATCACTTTAAAATGTTTTTTTGAGTTCTTCAGTTTTGTACGATCAGATATGTGCAGCAGCGTTGTGCCCTTTTAGTTGTGTCTAATTGTCCATCTTTTTTATTTCATGTCTGTCACCGAGCAGGCACAACCTATATTCAAGGATCCAAAGAGGTTTCCTGATATGGCAGATCCACTTCTTAACAAGCGATTCCCGGAAAAAGACTTGAATCAAGCAGTTGCAATAGCGGCCATGTGTCTGCAAGAGGAATCGGTAGCTCGTCCATTGATGAGTGATGTCGTAACAGCTCTGAGTTTCCTTTCAGTGGCTACGCAGGAAAGTCTTCCTTCTCCTCTTCATCTGTCGACGCCGCCTTTAGAGGAGAACGCTATCAATAATGATGATCAGCAGTACAATGATGCTGGTGATAGTTCAGGAAATGACCACGAAGACAATTCAGGTAGTGATGACAAAGAAAGTGAAGATCATCAAGATGAAGATACAGAAGAAGAACACGATTTATCTGCCTCAGACGGTCAAGATCACGACAAGTCTGATTGCGAGGAAGGATACAGTGAAGTACCTGAAGGTGGAGAGAGCGAAGATGAGCATCAACAAACTGATGGCGAAAGCAAAAGGTGGAGCAAGAGCAGCATGAAGTCAATTAACGAGAGTGTTTCTGGAAGCCAGAAGAGCAACAAGAGTTTGAGGCACAGACATGTTTCTCGAAGGCACAAAAGTAGTGATGTTACAGATGATGGGAGTGTTTCTGCGGGGGACGATAGCTGTCGAAGTTCAAGCGAAGAGAATGCCCTTTTGAGCCACAAAAGTAGCAAAAATTCTCAAAATGGTCCCAACAGCTTTTTAAGCGCGAAGAGCAGCAAAAACTCAAGAAATGGCTTTTCAAGCTATGCAAGTAGCAAAAACTCACTATTCTCCTTGAGCCACAAGAGCAGCAGCAGGGGATCAATGGAGGGAAGTGATTCTGCCAGCCAGCTAGACTGTAGAAGATCACAAAACGAGAGTGATTCTTTCAGCCACCGCAGCAGCAGCAACAGCAGCAAGGAAATGGAATCCGTTGCTTCCAAGTCCTAGGAGTGGAAGCAAGTCACAGAATGGAAATACTTCTCTTTTGTAGATGATAACACCAGCAGGGGATCACCTGAAAATGACCAAAGATCTTGGAGTGGAAGCACAGCATAACTTAGATGGATTATGAACCTCAACGTGCAGTTCAATTGCAGTCATTTGCCCGTGTCTGTCCCCATTTACAGATGAGCTTGACATTTTCTTATTTCCCTTCAATGAACTTTTTTCTTCTTCTTTTTTTTTTTACACAAATGCTGCTGAAATTATCGCAGCATAATAGCGGTGGTGAGTTGAGTTACAACCATTTTTGGTCAAGGGAAAAGCTACAACCAGAAGTATAGATTCCTGGTGTATTTTCTCGTCTAAGCATTTTGTGTACGCTTGTTTCTTTTATTCACTTTGTGATCTTTGTTCGATTAATCTGTACCAAGTATGGAATAGTCTCTTTGTATGCTGCTGCTGCTGCAGATAATCTTCTTTTCCATTGACCAACGCTACTGCAAAACCCAAGCGGCGAGAATTGAATAAATGAGAGGCAATACTTTGATATAAATTATAAAAATAATACTAAATATTATATATAAAAAAATAATTTTTTTATATCTTATCATATTATTATATTAATAAAAAATTATTTATTTTTAAAAATAATATTTTCATAATAAATTAAAAAAAATTCATAATATTTAATACTAATCAAATTATAAACGCGTGAATATGCAAACAAGAAGCCATAGTTAGTTTGGTTTAAAGAAAAAAATAAAATATAAATAATAATAAAAAAAATATAAATGCTTTGAGATAAACGAAAGAATTCAGTCATTACAATTATTATAATTATGTTATTATAATTTTAATTAAAGTTAATCTTACTACAATTTTGTTTTTATAAAAAATTTAAAATCTCTAGTGGATGACAAGCGGCAAATTCAGAAAATTGAAAGTACAAACCATGACAGCACTCCTCAGGAAGTTTTGATATATATATTTTTCTCTCTTTTTAAGACGAGAATTCGTTTTATGAGCAATAGAAAGCGGACGTGTGTTCTGACATACTTCCGTCCTTCAGACATGGTAGCGTCGCACGTGGCCCCAACCGACCCGAAATCCTCCCTCTCTCTCTCTCTCTCTCTAACTCTGTGTGTGTGTCTCTCTCTCTCTCTCTCTCTCTCTCTTTCTCTGTCTTGGCCACCTCCTATCTCTCACCTGTTGCTCCTCGTCCGTCGCTGATCAGAAGCTTCGTAAAGTGTGACGAAACGAACCAAAACGTTGATCTCTGACGCTGACACCTTTACCTAAACTCCCCCTTCTGTTAGAATTACGCAGGCAAACGGATTATTGAAAAAAAGACAGAAAAAAAAAACATTATCATCGAGATGGCGGAGTTGCCGGAGAACGACCAGACAAATCATCGCCGGGAGAGCTTCTCCGGCGGGCATGATCCCGTTGAATGCGAGGTTGCAGTCGCCGGTGGCAATGACAACGCCTCTCAATCTTCTGCTTCTGGTTTGTTTGTTTGTTTTCTGTCACATTTTTCGCTTTCCATCAATCTATTGTTGTTAAAGGAGAGTATTGATGAAGTGATTTCATTTTCAGCCAATCTGACTTCGGGCGACGATTCCATTGATTTTGAGGTTCAGATTGCAGGCGACACTGGCAGTACCTCCAATTCCTCTGGTTTGTTTCTTCTGCTTTGTTATTATTATTATGATAATTATTATTATTATTTTCTGATTTGTAATCCGTCTTTTAGTGCAAGTTTGTATATTGCCGCTGACATGCTTGTCCATCCATCTAGTATTGTCTAAAATCTACATTAAATAATTATATGTGTACCGTCGATGTAGATCATGTTCCATTCAGACTCTACATTACAGAATGATGAACATGTTGGTTATCTAAGCGATAATTGAGAAGTTCTATAAGAGTTTAAGTTTCCCAAGTTCACGGTTGGTCGTGGAAACTTAATGATGTCACTCATGCCTTGAGAAACTGAAATTGTTTCGTGATTAAACTTTGAAGGTCCTTTCTGTGGTAGCTTTGTAGTTTGTACTGTGAACTTCTGATGCAGGTTGCAGACAGTTTGGCCCATAACATGCATGTTCTTATATGATTATGTGGAAGCTTGAAGCTTAGCTTGAATTTATTGAGGAGAGCTTCATGCGGAGCTTTTTTAGTAGTTGCTCTATTCTTCTTTTGTTTTTCTTTTTGTTCGAAGTGTATGCATACTTTTCTTTATCCTGTTACATTAATGCATGCCAGTTTCTTAAAGCAAGAATTCTATGCCATGTCTCTGAATATGCTCCATTCAGGGCTCATTGACAGGGTTTTGCCGGAAAATGGCATAACTGAGGATCGGTCAACCACTGGAAAATTAAATTCTAGCTCCATTCAGCCTATGAAATCTGGTAAAATCAGTGAGAACCATAAACTACGCATATTGGCAGCAAAACTTTTTGATGACAGATTGCCCATCCGAAAGAAGGTTGGTTATGCTTCTATCATGTCAATTGTTGGAAATTATGTTTGCTGTACTTTGCGGAGTTTCTTGTTTATACTTACCATGGCTAATTCTAAGTTTTGCAGTAGCAATTATCAAGTAACTGAAAATTGTTTTTTTTTTTTTTTGGTTTGTGACTGGCAAATTATCTTGTGATAAGTTTTGCCAAAGACTTCTTCTGTAAGATGGTAGCAAATATGCAGATTGGCAATGCACCAAGCAGAAGTGTACTAATGAGTGGCATGGTTCCAGGCTGGTGTAATTTTGTCAGTTCAGTGACATGGGGTTGCATATTAATAAACTATTTGACCTTTTGCATTATCCATACAACTTATCCCTTTTAATGATCTGTTGTAGAGCACTACATTGTTATTTGATTCTCTGTTTAACTCAACTAGGTCAGGATTTTAAACAATTTGGCATTAGCTATGGACCCTTTTATTCCCCTTCATTCTATTTTGATATAAAGTTCCCTTTTCCACCTCACCTCAAGTAATTTCAGGGCCAAGATTCAATTTTTTTTTCTCCTCATAATTTTTTCCATAGGTTGCAACTCACAGAGCCAGACTATCTCAAGCAATTTATTTTATCTTGTTCTCTTTTGGTGTTGATAGCACTTTGTGAATACATTCAATTTTATTTAAGCAATGCTAGATTTGATGACGGCAAGCCTTCACACATGGTAACAAAGGTTGCTCATTTGTCATTGGAAGGGCACAACTTTGAGTCACGGAAACAACCTCTTTTTAAATTGCTAGGGGAAGGCTGCATGCCATAGATGACCCTCTCCCAACTGTCACAAAGCAGGGGCTTGTGTGCTAGGGATGCTCCCTCTTTTGATTCTGATATCCACATTACCATTCTCATTTTACCGTGCTTATGGAGATGTTGCTTTATTGGTGCTTAACTGATTTCATTATGAAGCATAGCTGGTCTACTTATTGTTGGATAATTTGTCCTGCAATTTCAAGGTTTTACCTTCAGCCTAATCTAATTCTGCCTTTTTTCTATGGGTTGCATCATTTTCTTTATTATCCCTTGAATAGGAAACCTTAACAACAGAAACAATCACTTTATTAAGTCTCCACACTGTTAAAAATTGATGCCATATTTATGTCTCATAGTGGCATTGAAATTGCATTGTATTTCACTTGGATTTGGCTTGGCTTGGCTTGAAACTTGCAGATTTTATGAAGCATTTTCACAGCTCCAACTTTTGGTTCATCCTAGTGTTAGTCTAACCAATATGACCCTTCTTTGCTGCAATAGCATGTCCTAAGGAATCTTTTCTTGAATGTGGCTTGTTGGCCAGTTCATGATGGAAAATTTTCAGGTCAAATTCTTGGCATATACCTTTTATGTCAGGAAATTTGTCCGTGTTTGATCCCAAGGTTCTTATATTAGTAACCGCACTTTCACATGTAACTTTTGTGACATTTGTACGCACAGAGGAATCCTTTTCTTGTCCAAGTCGTACTACAAATGTTGTTTTCGAACTCAAGTAGCTGTTCCCGAGGTTGATAATAAGTGTATGGATGAATGCTTATTGTCCTTATTTTTCACTTTTCTTGCTTTGCTTCTCGATGAAGGACGAGTCTTGGTATGCCAGTAATAATAGTGCATTCTTCTTTGTGAGAATAAGGGTAAGGATGTATACATCTGATTCTTCCTTAGACTCCCACAGTGTGGGAGGCTTGTGCATTGGTACACCCTTTCTCTATTCCTTTGTTTCTGGAGCTTTTCTGGTTGTTCCAGTAACTATATAAAGTTTTTGAACGTACAATCTTATAATTGTTTAGTTGACTGTGCTTTATAATTAACTCCCTTTTGTTTTTCCTTCTGCTTTTGTTCCTCTTATTATCTTTCTTTATAATGATCTATTTTCATATTAAAAAAAAATTTTCAGCTCAAATTGTTTCATCGTCTTGCTACTGTCAAAAATGATGGAACTGTACAATTTGAAGTTCCTGGAGATATCAAGCCTCAAAGCCTTGATAATGGAACTGGAATTGTTAATGATGAAGTTACTGATGAAGAACATCTTGACACAGCTAATTTCAAAGATATACCTCCTCTACAAATAGTAATGCTTATAGTTGGAACGCGGGGAGATGTACAACCATTTGTCGCTATTGGAAAACGTTTACAGGTTATGTGCGTTCTGGTTTCACAAGCCTGGTAGAGATAAACATTTATGCATTTCTTTTTTGTGATCATAATCATGTTAGTGTCATTAGGTGATCTTGTTCATTTCCTTCACTAATTTGACCACCTATACTGGATGAGTGGTCTGAGAACTTTTACCAATAATCATTGTCTTTTGGATTCTCCAATGTATGGGTCTCCTCTGGCATTGTAACTTGATTCATTTAGTTGTTTCTTGAAGAGATATGTTTATTAGACATGTTAAGTACAGAAAGAGAAGTGAACATATCTCGGTATAATGTGTGGTATAAGAGGAGAGATGACAACCAACACAATATGTGGAGAGATGTATTAGTGCAACAAAAGGAAAATTACCAGAGAATTGATTGGAGGTTCCCTTTTTCTTATCTGACAATCTTCCTTTGTATTCCTCTCCAATTAATCCAAACAACACTTTAAGGGATGCATGCTTTTCTCCATTATATAACACATTGCTTGCAATTTATTCTATGCTTCTTTAAATTGCACATATTGATCCTTACATTCATTGGTTTTTGTTGTTTTATCCTTATGGATTTTGCAGCTTTCAATTCTTTTCTGGATTGTATTTTAGCATTTTTTTCTGATTGCTATGCACTAGAGATACAATCAGAGAAGTAGTGCTGCATAGATCTGACATAATTTAGTGCCAGTCCTAGGATGTATACAACTGGTGCACAAGACAACTTAGGCTTAATCTTTAAACATTTCCTTATGTTTGTAGCTGATTTAAGTTGTTTAGAGATTTTTACTTCCTCCAACTGTATGTGTTATTCCTAGGAGAATGCAGTATCAGTGGCTTTAATTGATGTAGATATACATTTGCCTGCAGGTGGATGGGCATAGGGTTAGGCTAGCCACACATGCAAATTTCAGAGATTTTGTATTGACTGCAGGATTGGAGTTTTTCCCTCTAGGTGGAGATCCAAAAGTCCTAGCAGGCTGTAAGTGTTCAGCTTGCAATTTTACTTTTCTTATAATTATTTTATTAATCTGTCATGAGCTGAAAAGATTGTAGGTTTTATGAGAACATGATTTATAATAATCTAACTTTAAGCAAGCGCAATCATCTTATCATGTATCTCTCTTTGAGAGTAGCGTTAAGACATTATGATGTAATTGTTGGTACTTTCACTGTTTGACATGGGAATAAGTTTCTAATGCAAAACATTGATTTTCTGCTAGTTGTGTTGAAGTCTCTTATGTTGACCTATCCTACAAAATTTCATTGTGTGCAATATGGTATTGGGTGGGGCAGCTCCTCAGGTCTATACATCTAGTTGCTTTCTTAATGGAACTTTTATGTAG
The DNA here is from genome assembly GCA_021464305.1 of Kandelia obovata. NCBI lineage: Eukaryota > Viridiplantae > Streptophyta > Magnoliopsida > Malpighiales > Rhizophoraceae > Kandelia > Kandelia obovata. Next base: position 2,226,474 of record CM038472.1, read on the forward strand.
CTCTTTTCTGGGACTTACCGGTTATTGCCATCTGTAATCAATGATATTTCAGGACCCTTCATAGGTTGAGCTAATGTTGGTTATGATCCATCCTCTGGAATCTGTCTTGATTTGTTGTCACCTTTCCTAAAACTCCTTTAATTTAAGAACTACAGCTTTCTTATTTTGCAGACGTTAAAATTACATTTCTAAATTGAGAACCGATGCTCTTTCAATTTGTTTTGTCATCTCTTTGTAAGCTAAAAGCTGATTAGTATTTGGGATTCTTTGGATCAACTCTAGTTTTTCACTTGTTTTATCTACTTTTTGTCTTTGTATGTCGGCAAACAACCACTTGTCGTGTCTGTGTTCTCAACTGAATCATATCCAGGCTATGATGTTTGGTTGGCCATTGAAGATTAGCTCTGCTTTAGAACATCACTTCCTTTGAACTTGTCTTGCTACTCTTCTTTCTTTCTAGGTCCAATATCATATGTTGCTGTTTTACCTTAGATGTGCTTTTTGTGTCAATTGGTGTGTTCTCTCCAGATATGGTAAAAAACAAAGGCTTCTTGCCATCTGGACCTTCAGAAATATCTATTCAGAGGCATCAAATAAAAGATATCATATTCTCTTTGCTTCCTGCATGCACGGATCCTGATCCTGATTCAGATGTTCCATTTAAAGCTGACGCAATAATTGCTAACCCACCAGCATATGGTGCGATTTCACTGCCTTTCCCCACCTTCTCTCTCTCTCTCTCTCTGTGCATGTCATGTGTTTGTGTGTTTTCATTGTTGTCCATTGCTTCTTTAAGCTGCTTTATACTTGTACCTCCTCTAAGATATGTAAAATGTTTTCATTTTCAATGACTTATACTGATTCACTATAGCCAAATTAAAATATGCAATTCAATGGGAATCCTACTATTTGTTAGACTATTCTTGAACCTTGTGTCATCAGAAAATTCAGTGACAACCTATGACCAAGCTTGGTGCTACTAGTTTTGGCTGTTGTTTTTAACTGAAATTACCATGTATTAGATACCACTCAATTCATTGTTAGTTAGCAATATAATTGTTCTCCAATGATTAGGATGATGAAATTGCTAGTAGAATTGAGAGATGATGGACAGAGATGATAAGATCTCAATTAATTGTGGTGTATGCAAACATGACTTCCTGGGTGTCTCTCTGATGAAGGGCACTGTTTTTGAGATTGAGGAAACTTTCACTGTCCAAAACATCTGTTTTGAATGCAAAGCTGGTTTTTCTGTTGTGGAACATCTAGGCTTGGTTTTCTTTTTCAACTTAACCTTTAAGACTATCAATATGTACTTGGAAGCCTTTTTCTTTGTGGCTAGTCAGAAGACAGGAACTGTGCGCGTGGAACGTTGAAAGAAGTTTTCAGCTACAGATACATCAGAAATGTAACAAATTCCTTTGAGATTTATTTTACTGGACACAAGAGACATCTAAGATTTTCTTGTCATATTTATCCAACTCCTATATGGTTCTTAATGATGAGACTTCTTGCTATGTCTGTTTTTATCGCTTTTCAATGCACTACTCTAACACAGCAAATAAACTTATAGGACATATGCATGTCGCAGAGGCACTAAAAGTACCGCTTCATATATTTTTCACAATGCCTTGGACGTAAGTTCTCTTAGCTGAGTAAATTTTTTTGAATAGCTCTGGATAGAAAGTTTCTGAGGTAATTTTATATGGTATTTTACTGCCCAATTCTTTAGATTGATGACCATAAGTCATTGTTCTCTTTGGATTGTAGCTGATTTATTTGGTTATTTTCATGGAGCACATTTTTCTGGTTTTAATTAAGTTGCATGGTGAATTTGTTTCCTTTATCAGGCCTACAAGTGAATTTCCACATCCTTTGTCTCGTGTTAAGCAACCAGCTGCTTACAAAGTAAGTCTTTTGATCCTCTTTGCCACCATTAGTTGCTTTCATGTTTTATATATGTTCTGGAAGCGTTGCACCCTCATTAACCTTCATTTTTTGCAGCTCTCATATCAAATTGTTGATGCATTGATTTGGCTTGGAATTCGAGACATGATAAATCATTTTAGGAAGAAGAAGTTGAAGCTAAGATCTGTCACTTACTTAAGTGGATATCACAGTTCTCCTTCAGATTTGCCTTATGGGTACATCTGGAGTCCTCACCTTGTTCCCAAATCTAAAGGTCAATCTCTTATGTTTTCAATGTGATGTTTTTCTCAACTGAGTGAAGCATCAAATATCTAGCGATATTATTTTTTAGCTATGCTGTGAATTGCTGCCTTTTAGATGGATATGACTTTGGTTATTATTATTATTATTATTAGTATTTTCATTACTTTAGTTTTCATTCAGTATTTATATTTTTGGGTGATTTTGTATATTTCTGGTTTAAAAAAGAATGGAATATAGATCAAATAGATGTGTTTTTAGAAAATGTTTTGCTTGACTGCACGCTGCCTTCTTATGACTTCTGTCAAGCTTTTTGTTATCTTCAGTTTTGTTTCCCTTTTCGCCAATGAAGACTGATGTATATATTCAAAGTCCTCAAATAGCTTTTCCTCAAACTTTTCATTTTTTGGTACAAAGCTTTCCTAAACTTGTATGCCAGCTTTAAACAACTCAAGCTACCTCAGAAAATATTAATGGACAGTTCTATCATTTATATTGTTTTTATATGAATTTTCTGATGCCTACTTTTGACTTGTTCTTCTGTTTCTTCACGGCTTACCCTTCCTCCCTTTCCAAAATCAAGACCTGTCTGAATTGGTGCTCTCATCTGTATCAGCTTCCTAGTTGGTGATACTGGACATCTGAACGGATGGTGGGAGGAAACCATACATATATATGACATGTTCTTGTGCATAAGTGTCTGGATCCCCTTTTCCTGCCCTTAGTTATTATTGGGGGAAGCAAAAGAAATGAAAAAAATAAAATCATACTTGTCCACTCCAAAAGACTTTTGGAGAAGTAAGTTTGCAACTGGTATAATTTTTGAAATAACTACCGTTTGGCACTTAAATATATATTTGTTTTCTTGATAGTTTAATTGGTTCAATCGAAAAGATAGTTAAAATTATTATTTTTAAGACTTTTAACCAAAAAAAAAACATTGAAATAGTCTTCTGTGCATTCATTGTCCAGCCACGTTTGTCTAATTGACAGAATCATGCAATTTTTCTGTTTGTTGTCCTAGCACACCTTCTATTTTTGGCTTCAAAGTTTCCCCCTTTTTTTTTTGTCTCATTGATCAAAATTTTAATTAGTATTGAAAGTCTCAACTTTCATATTTATTTGATGCATTCCCGCATGTTTGAACTTGAGTTTCTCTGTGTTTGCTGTGGGATTATCATAATCTATAATTGATTTACATTACTGTCAGTGTTCATTGACTTCATCAAGCTTGTGATCTTTTGCGTTACAGACTTGATGTGTCCTTTGGTGTTTTTTTCTCTTTAATTTTTTTAAGGTTCAAATTGTAATGTTAATGAAACTGGAATCCTGGTGGAGCTGCAAATTTTATGGACCTGTATGCTCAGTTGCTTTTTTAGTTTGTTTTGTTTACCCTTTTGAGTTTATTGTTATTGACATTTGTTATTGATGTTGTTTGGTTAAAGTAGTTTTGCTATTTTTATTAAAAAGTTAAATGATCAATAACATCTAATTTGAATACATATTACCATAAAGTCACTGAGTTATAGCAAATGATATTTCTGCTTTGACGAATTTTAAATTGTCAATGTTTTAAGTCATAAAAATGCAAAAAGAATAATTTTCTGGTGATGTATCTTTCAAATATTCTAAGAATTGTTGTTTTTGAGAATATTAGGGAAGAGGAGAAACAATTGAGACAAGTACACGTAAATTTTATTAATTAGCAATTAGAAAACATCAATGAGAGTGCTTTTCAGCCGGCTGTTTTTAAGGGGCCTCACTTGCAATTAGCATATGTCAACAACAGAGTCAAAAACTCTTTTATCAAATATCCTCCATGTTGCTGTTGAGGGTTAAACAACAATAGCAGAACAAAAGTGAAACAGACACCCTCTTCCTCTACTCTTATTCCTGTAACTATTTTTGTGCTTTAACTGTTCAGTTGGGTACTTAGTGTCTAGTTGTATGGTGATAGCAAAGCACTTAACACTTTCATCATTATCATTATCATTCTATGAAGTCTCACATTGTTGATGCTGAACCCCCCCCCCTTTTTTTTATCATGGGTGTCTTCGAAGCATAGAAAGATTTTGTGCCTAAAATGGTAGTTGCTTCCATCCATTGTGCAGATTGGGGACCCAAAATTGATGTTGTTGGCTTTTGCTTTCTTGACCTTGCATCAAACTATAAACCTCCAGATTCACTTGTGAAATGGTTAGAAGATGGTGATCCGCCTATCTATATTGGTTTTGGTAGCCTTGTAAGTTTAATTCCCTTCTACCCTCATTCAAAGATTAGCATTTTTGTCGACTTTTCTTTACCAACTAATGTGACACTTTTTTCATGTCATGTCATATCAAAATGAATTTTAGCAGGTCAAAATTATAGAGATGAAAAGAAAAGCATCCCATCCCTTTTTATTGCATCTCTTAGAACTTTTCCTATAATTGCAATGTATGTTTCAACTTATCAGCTTATTTTTAACTTCAAACAGCCTGTTCAAGAACCAGAGAAGATGACCCAGATTATAGTTCGAGCATTGGAAATAACTGGTCAGAGAGGCATCATTAATAAAGGCTGGGGTGGTCTTGGGAATTGTAGGTCTTCATTATTACTTTTAAATCAATGGGTAAATTATACAAGCATCTGATGGTACAGGACATCTTGTGCATGTTAGTTATGAAAGTGGATAATATATAACTAGTTGTCATTTTACAGTGGAAGAACCAAAGGAATTTGTATACTTACTGGACAATTGCCCCCATGATTGGCTGTTCTTAAGATGCAAGGCTGTGGTAAGACTTGAGAGCATTTCTTTTTTTAAAAAATAAAAAATTTAGCATTATTTTCAATAATAAAGCATCAGAGATTCAGTTTGTCTTGGTTATTGTTAAAATGCCCTATGAATTCATGCTACTGAGACAATCTTTAGTTAATTCTATGACTCCTTAAACTTTATATTGTGGTTATTCCCAATTTTTTGTTCTTTTTATTTTTTTTGAGGTATTGGATGCCTTTTTTTTTAGCTGCTAATATTTTTGTGCAGGGTGCTATATATAAATATTTGATTGTGTTGTGGACCTGCCAAAGGAAGATTATTAAGACTTTTCAAATCTTAGGCATTCTAACCCTTATGTAATATACAACCATAGCCACCTACCTGTTTCTAGGAAATTGGAAATCTCTTTCCTAACTATTAAGGAAAATTAAAATTTGTCTAGGGAGTTTTTGGAGATGGTACAAACTTATTGCTTCTCATAGTATGCATGGGTTAAAGATGTTTAAGATTAGCACCCCTTTTGGTTGTCATGGGGAACATAAGGAGAGGATATTGGTGGATGCCAGATAAGAAAATGCAAACATGCTTTTCTTTTTTCCATGGAGAGGAAATTTTCTTTTTATGGCCATTTTTGCTTTCAGTCAATTTGTTGGAAGTCCTTTTGGAGAATCTTAATTTTTTTCACCCCTTGAGTATAAAGAGATTCTGTTTTGGGCCTTTTTTCGGTGAACTGGAGAATAATGCTTTGGGACTTTGATGTGGCTTGTTTCTGATGTCTAGAAAGAGGTGGTGGTGATCATCTGAAAAGCGGATAATTTCCACCTGCACCAAATGTATGTTATTCAATAATCATTAGAAGAACAATCGTGACCATACTCTTTTTGCGATTGTTGTGTAAAGGTTCTTAAATGAACATCAAAACAGTGTCATCGGTTCTTGCTTCATTGACCCTGGTTTCTTTATCTCTAAGCTGTCAGTTGAGCTTAGCCTTCTCTTTTCAGGTTCATCATGGTGGTGCTGGCACAACTGCTGCTGGTCTTAAAGCTGCGGTAAATTAATTTGCCTTTCTTGCCAAGTGGGTTTTTGCTAGATGCATTACTAAGGTTGGAGTTGCTCGTCTCCTAATGTAGTGTCCCACGACCATTGTGCCTTTCTTTGGGGACCAGCCTTTCTGGGGTGAGCAGGTTCATGCTAGGGGAGTAGGGCCTGCACCGATCCCAGTTGATGAGTTTTCACTTGAAAAGTTGGTTAACGCCATATATTACATGCTAGATCCCAAGGTGAATCTTCTTCTTCTTTTGTTGTTTCTTCTCGTTCTGCTTTGTTTAAGTGACTTTGCATTTAGCATCACACATACCCATCAATGATCCCGTTCCGAATCATTTTCAGGCACGTTTTGGATGCCAAGCTGACCATAGTATTGTTTCATCATTGCAGGTAAAAGAGCGAGCTGTTGATTTGGCCAAGTCCATGGATGCTGAAGATGGAGTGACAGGCGCAGTGAATGCCTTCTACAAACATTTTCCCGGGAAACAATCGGAGTCCGAGCATGAACCTGGGCCTTCTCATTCGAAAAAATTTTCCATTCGGCGATGTTTTATCGGCCAGACATGAAGTTCCAGGCTGCTGACTTCTTTTCCGACCAATCTTAAGCCAACAAACACGTTATGTAATATTTTCGGTAATTAACCACCGTAGTCCTGTTGTAACAATTGTAATGCAATCCTAGAAAAAAGGGAAAAAAATATTTGTACTCTAGAAAAAATTGAAGCCAAGCTCTTTAGGTATCACACGAAATCAATGTTTATTTCTTATGGTTGTGATTTGAAACAACGTTATCGCTTCTGTGGTAGAAAAAGAATTTTTGAGAAAATTTGAATTTTTTTAGGAATTATTTTGTGAGAATGTCTTTTAAATGAAAAGAAAAGAGAGGAAAAAAAATAAATAAATAAAAGTCAAATTAAATTATAAATAAAAACTAACCCCCACGAAGCAACTTAAAAATGAACCGAACTCAAAACGGCGCAGCCCAAAAGTAACGCGAGATTGTCCACCGCAGTCTCTATTCGGCCGGTCGCTACAGTTGAAATTGAAAAGTCAGAGAGCACCACCGCAACGACTCCGTCAACGGAACGGATGCACTGTGCAGATATATTCTTCCAAACACATTCAGCTTTTTCATCCTCTCTCTTCCCTTGGTTACATCTAATCGTAGGTATTTTCCAGAAACTATTGACCCTGAATGATGATTGATAGGTGCATCTGATTCGGTCAGCTAGACTTGTTATCCGGTTGTTGTTTCTTTTGTTGGTACTCAATCCTAGGCAATTTGTTCCTAATTTGAACCTATTGTTATGCGTAACTAGCCTATTTCATCATATTCGCCTGTGTATAGGAAAGGGGCTTTCAGCAAAGGTGCTTATTAACGTTGGAGTTAGTGTAATTAATGTGCTAGAATTTGATTGTAGGGTGGAGACTAGGGTTGAAGAATCAGATTTCAATAGATGGGATGGCAACACGAGCCAGAGAGAGAGAGAGAGGAGGAGGAGGGGGGGGGCGAGAAACAATTAGAATATGAAGTGAGCTATTTTTGTTTGTTCTGTTTGCTGATGATTTTGGGAAATTATGTCTTTGCTTTGGAGTTTGACGAATTTGCACGTCGTTTATGGCATTTTCTTCGTGTGATAGGGTCTTGTGTTTCCTGTGTATTCTTTGCGTGTTGTTGTGGAGTGGTGCTCTTTGGAATTTCCTGTACAATTTGTGTTCCTTTTTAATACTGATTTGGAGAAAAGCTGCCTTCCCTTGCAATCAAAGATAGTGACTGACAGGGCTTTTGAATGTCTAGTCTGATGCATGTCAACTTTGAAGCAAACTTTTAAATCAAAAAACAAGTAGTTTAAGATATTCTGTGGTATCCATTATCTACCTTGTATATTATTGACTTTGCATTGCAATAGAAGTTAAATAGATGAGTAACTAATTGCTTCCCTTGTTATTAATCAATGCTGTTGAGTACTTGCAGTATTGCTCGCACTTCATTGAGAAGATGCAATGGGGATGTCTAGAGGGCCAAGGCTGTCTGGAATGCAGAAGCAAGTGCTTAGTCTCTATCGGGGTTTCTTGCGAGCTGCTCGTTCAAAATCACCAGAGGAGAGATGCCGAATCGAATCAATAGTTTCAGCTGAGTTCCGGCGCAACTCCAAGGAAGTAGACCACAAGAATTTTCTCTGCATTGAGTATTTGTTACGCCGTGGTAAGAAACAGCTTGATCAACTCAAGAGTCCTGATACAACCGGACTGTCATCTCTAGACATTAATTTAACTCAACCTAAGAATTTTAATCATTGAACTTATTATTATTATTATTTTTTTTATCAGCCAAATATGATTCTGGAGAGGACAAAAATTCCAAATCCTTGAATTTGGCATGCTTTTGCTTTGTTTTTTCGTGCCTCAATAATAATGGTTGATTTATCTATGATGTTAAGCCATGGCCTAAGCTTATAGTGCATATCTAAAGTTTAGAGGCTCAGAAAAACCAAAAGGATTGTTTGATGTACAATTAAAATTACAAACAAAGATGGTTTGATTTATGGTTAAAATTACAAACTGAGGCCAGCTCTTCTTTATTGTGCTATGCGTGTGTTGGGGGAGTGGCGGGATCAATTTGGTTGTTGAAATAGAATAATTGATCAAACTTCTGCTGTTTCTGTTAAAAGGCACAGTAAAAGTGGAGGTCTTAAAAGGTTTTTCTTCAGACAACTGGTTTTCAACATTGTTTGAAGGATTGACCCAGCCATGAGACAATTAAAGCTCCGAGTAATTTGGGTGGATATATTAATGGTTGATTTGCAGGTGTCGATGGTGGGTTTTTAAATTTATATCAATAACATTTTATTTTATGAGTTTTGCAGATTCTTTGACATGAGCAAAAATGATTGAACATGAGAGGCAAGACAAATACAAACACACCTTGACTTAGAATCCCCCTCCTCATGGGGTGGAAGAAGGAAAAATCAGCACACAAGAATTTTTTGTTACAAGAATTACTGAGATTCAATAAATTTTCTTTTCCCAACTTTGTAAATATAAATATATGCATTTAGATAAATGGGTATAGATTAATTAACATTTTGCTGGGCATGAAGCCAGTTGTATCATAGAATAGTCAATCATAAAGGAACTTGCAATATATTCTTTGAAGGTATAACCTCTTGGGACAGTAAGATCATAACCCAACGTAATACCCATCAGTCAAATGCATAGGCATGAAGAAACACATTTTTCCTTGTATTGGCCTACCATTCATCAAACAGTGGGCTAATTGCAAGTAATAGTTAGGATTGAATGATGTAGGTTTACGTCTAATTTCCTGAACCTAATTTTCGTATTTAAGTCATTTATTATTATTATTATTATTATTATTAAAGTCTGAATGGTATTTGGGTCGGACTCTTCTAATTGCAAAATCACAAGATCCGACCGAAATGTTTGGGTCTAACTGAGTGAGGCCCAACCCAGCCCGTCCCGAATCAAAAGAGTTTCTTTGTTAAAGGCTTTATTAGGGTTTTCTCGTTCCTCTGTCTCTGTCCTCCCCTTGCTTTAGTTTCATAGATATATATATATATATATAAAAAAGAAAACAGCCGTCGCTTCCAGTTGCACAGAAGTCTCATACGCCGCCCTGAGTTTCCGCGTCCACGTCGTAAGTATCTCTCACCATCATTCTTTCAAAATTGGTGAAAATTTGTCTGTTGAAATTGAATTCTCTCCTTGATCTACATTGATTGATGGTTTTCCGAAAATGAATGGAATTTTCTGGAGCAATTTTATGATATGCCTATAAGGTGTCTGCTTTGCTAGTTTGCTAAAGAGGGGTGTGGTGGGTGACTGGGCGTTATTTCTTGTTTCTTGTTTTATTTTTTTATTTTTTTATTTTATTATTATATATAAATGGAATTGTCTGTAGCTGTTTTCTTCAAATTTTTTTAGTTGATGATATCTTGCTTACTGAAGGACATCCTCGATACCTTATTTTAAAAATTTTCTGGGTTTCATCTTTGGTTCGTCTCTAATCAAACCTTTTTTTTTTGTCTAATTTTCTGCACAATATCAGGTTGTTTTTGTTCTGCTATTTCTTACTTGGTAACAAAATATTGAGAGGTGGCTGTATTTAGAATGTTTGACAGTTATTAAGAGGTTACTCAGAGCTGCTAGGAGATTACCTGCCAGAACAGGTGAAATGATCTGTTAAAACCAAAATGGGGCCTTAACTAAGTCGTACCTGTCAATAATGGCAGAATGCATATTTCCTGGGGCTTTTCTCGGCAGCAACTAAACTGACTTTATAAAGGAATTTAGTGATTCTGATGTTGAATCGGCAAATGGTTAAGCCTTGTTGGTTTATGAATGAGAGATTTTGTTTATGATTAAGTTGGGATAGTTGGCTAAGCTCGTGTCCAATGAGAAAATTTAGTACATGAATTGTGCTTCAGGCAGCAGTATTTTGTATTCTGGTGTTTCTGTAGATGTGTTCTGGTGTCTTAGGGGGGGATGAAAATGAGATTGAGACAGACATTTACTCTTTTCTATTGTTTGTGCTTATTGGTTACTTCATTTTGCCCATTAATGTTGTGGATCATTTGATGAATCGGGGAACTTTTCTGTGTTTGATTGTTTTTTGTATCTTTTAATGACCTTGCAGGTTGAGACATGGTTAAGCATAACAATCAAGTGCCTAACGGGCACTTTAAGAAACATTGGCAGAACTATGTTAAGACATGGTTTAATCAACCAGCTCGCAAGACTAGAAGACGCGTTGGTTAGCATCTTTTCCTTTGTCTATTTTTCTGTGGATGCGCACACCCTGCCCCCACCCAAATGGTAGCAGTTTTGACGGATATTCTGGTTTGGCTCTGTTGTGATTGACTGATGGTATTTGTGTTCTGGGTGCAATAATTAACAGCTCGCCAAAAGAAGGCTGTAAAGATCTTTCCTCGGCCAACATCAGGACCTCTTCGTCCCATTGTACATGGACAGACTTTGAAGTATAACATGAAAGTGAGGGCTGGTAGAGGGTTTTCTCTTGAAGAACTTAAGGTGTGTTTTCATCTTTGTCAATAGTCATTTTCATAGTTTTCATCTTTTGTTTGTTCTTATTAATTGTTTGGTATGCAATCTATCTGTTACATTCTGGTCTTTTTTTCTTCTCATCACATCTGTTTGTGGTGGTGCAATTTGAACACCCCACCTGTTACAGGCTGCTGGTATTCCAAAGAAACTTGCCCCAACTATCGGTATTGCTGTTGATCATCGCAGGAAAAACCGTTCGTTGGAGGGTTTACAGGCCAACATTCAAAGGCTGAAGACCTACAAGGCCAAATTGGTCGTCTTCCCAAGACATGCACGTAAATTTAAGGTAATACCGGTTTGGTAATTTCATTGCTTAGCGATTGTTGCTCAGCTCACAGGTCAATAGCTCAAAATATGGATTTTCCTCTATGCAGGCTGGTGACTCTGCTCCCGAGGAGCTTGCAACAGCAACCCAAGTCCAGGGTGCATACATGCCAATTGTGTGCGAGAAGCCATCTGTGGAGCTTGTGAAGGTAACCGAGGAAATGAAGTCATTCAAGGCTTATGACAAGTTACGCACGGAGCGGATGAACGAGCGCCATGTTGGTGCCAGAATGAAGAAGGCTGCAGAGGCTGAGAAGGAAGCGAAGAAATAGAAATCTTGTCAGCAAAACCTTTTTCTATATTAAGTTAGGCTTCCTTTTGCTTTATCCGTTTCATTACTCAATTTACCTCAAAGCTGTACTCCCGGGCTCTTTGCCTTCAAGATTTGGGTTTATTTGAGCTTGCACATTAAACAAGAGACCTAAGCCAATTATGTTTTTGGAATCTTTTCTTCTAATGCTTTTTTTTTTTTTCAAGCTACGAGGTAGAAGTGGTAACATATCTGCATTGGGATTGATGTCTCATGGTGGTGCTTGTTCTTGCAGGATTTTTTTTTTTTTTTGGTCAACTTAATTATATTTTGTAAACTGTTTTTGAAGAATTAAAAGCAAGATTCTTTATGGGATTAATTTTTAGCCAAAAGTCACTGTGGTTGAAACTTTAATTCGTAAGAGAACTAATTATATTTTATTTAATTTTATAAATAGATTAAATTAAATATAAAAAAATTATATTGTTATTATTTTTTGTATTCTACTCTATAAGCTTTATGTGTATTGTTGTTCATCCTAACCCCATTACCATTACCTTCACAAACTTTAACTTTAATTTAATACCATTGAGATCATTTTTAAAGTTGAAAGATCTTGAATCTCAAGTTGCCTTAATTTAAAAAAAATAATAAAAATAAAGTAAAAAGGTCGGGTCTTGAAAAGAGTAGCAAGCAGTAGAGGAGAGAGAGAGGGGGAGCTGAGCAGTAGGAAAATGTGGACTGCTAATAATATGAATTTACCACTTTCATCATCGTCATCATGTACGTGGAGTAGGAAGAAGCGGGGGGGAGAACCACTGTTGAGCAGCTTGACCACCACCCATCATAGTATCAGCTCCAAAGCCATTACCATTGAGAAGTTCGCAATCTCTCGCTATTATTCTTCTTGTTTTTATTGTTTCTGTAGCAGCAATAAGGATGGAACTAGGAATCAACTTCTTCACTTTGATTTATTAGACTCCCAAAGGCCATCCAGCCTTCGGTTTTCTGTCAGGTGCTCCCTCAATCAAGGGGCTTCCCCAGAAAGCCTCCCTCAGCACCAACCTTCCCAGGTACTCTCTCTCTCTCTCTCTCTCTACACCCCTCACATACATATATGTGGAGATATGTTTTATTTGCTAATTTGATTATATTGCCTTTTTTTGTTTTGGCAAATATCGGCAGAGGGAAGGATTCTGGAGAAAATGGAAGGTGGGCACTGTAATTTCCAATTTCCACCGATGTCTTCTTAAGTGAATGGCTGCTTGATTAATTATAAATAAAGCAAAATGTGGGACAATAGAATTTGCAGTGGTTTCTTGTAAAAGTTCCAAATTGTAATGTTGGTTTTGTGTTGGTAAGGTCAGTCAATTTGTGACCTCAGCCTCTTTGTTAAAAATAGGATAAGAGTGTATATCTGACATTCTTCAGACTTCAGTCAATTTGTGACTTCAGTCTCTTTGTTAAAAATAGGATAAGAGTGTATATCTGGCATTCTTCAGACTTCATGCTGTAGGAGTCTTGTGTACTAGGATGCTCTTTTTAACTTTGGCTTTGTGTGTGGATGGTAGGCAAATTCTGGGGAGATGAGGTCAAAACTTGCAAAGCTAGGGTTGGCAGCTGTGCTTGCTTATGGCATAATTGATGGCATCACATACACCACTTTCTTTGTGCTTGCATTCCTTGGCTTTGAGAAAAGCACTGGGAAAAATCCTGCTGCCAATCTCCAAGCACTTTTGGGCGTAAGCTATATTTAAATTTTATTCTGTATTCATATGCATGTTGTCCCAGAAAATTTCAGTTTAAATTGCAATGCCCTGATAAAGAAAATTGGTAAGAGAACCTTATCTCTTTCATTTTATTCTTCAACGACACTCTAATAGCTGAGCATAAGGTTTCTGTTCTCTTTCTGTCCCCTCTACCAAACCTTTCTTTTGGTTGCTTATTATTTCCTTGTGATAGATATTGAGTGTTTTAAGTACGTTGTAACTCTCAAAATTTTATGGCAATAACCAACATTTGAACTCTTCTAGAATTTACTTTAGAAGAACCAAGGGGAAAGACAGCTAACTGGGTGCTTTAAAAATGTCAAGTTGGTGCTAACTAAACTGCTTGCTGTGGTCTTAACCTTCCATTATTTGTGGGTTTAATGTTAAAATTTATCTTGTAATCAATTATTGTTTTAGATTTGAAATGTGAGCCAAAATAGTGCACTTTAACTGCATCAAGACTGGATATATTCCAAACTTTTGTAATTAGCCGTGGTTGGTTAGGCTTCAACATTTCTAGTCTTTTGTTCAGTTTTTATTTTTTTCTAAAAAAATAAAATAAAATCATACTAGAGTTTGGAAACTTGATCCTGGAGTAAGGGACTGAGGAGTAGATAAATCAATTCTTCCATCACCGAGGCTATAAAGATTAAAGAGTGCTGCTTCCAACATAACTAGTTACTGTAAGATTGTAAATAATTATGTTTACAGAAGCTGTATGTGATGCATTGGTAAGCATCAATCCAGCAGCTTTGCGTCACTTAAAGTGATAAAATCAATGTTAGTAAATTGATTGACTGATGTATAATGCTTCATGGAGATATTAGGTGTAGTCATTATAGTTTGTCTTGATACGTTAACATTATAAGGATTTAATCTTAATTACGGTGAAATGTTCTTTGATTTTGTTGTCTAATTGACTCATAGTCAGATTGCAATTGATAAATTCATTTCTCTACATATTCTAGTTACTGACTTGATTGATGTTCCATGATGGTTTTTATTTCTTACCAAGGGGAAATAATTGTCTCATATCTTTTTCGCTAACAATTTCCCCGTTGTATCCCATACCTTCTACTAACAATTTGCTGTTGTTCTCAGATAGTTATCTTGATGTGGACGGGGAATAATGTCACCAGACCATTTCGAGTTGCTGGAGCAGCTGCACTGGCACCACTGGTTGACAGAGGATTAAAGAAGATACAAAATTACTTCAAATTCCCACGGCTTGTCTATGCATTTGCTTTTGTTGTTTCGATAGTTGCTGTGTTATGTTTTACTGTTGCCGGCTCTCTTATCCTTTCAAGGTGGGGTAAATGAGCTGAAGAACATAAATTACGTACTTCTGCTTGTCTTTGATCTAAATCAAGTTCTGGAACCAAGCACACGATGTTCCGCGTCCTTGTGGGCCAAGACCTTGTAGTTTTGTGATCTTATATGCCGTGGAGTTTAAAGTGGCGGCTTGAGGGATAGAGGATTTATGAATCTTCTGATTACAGCAAGAATGATTCATAGTACAAATTGCATTCTTAGTGTATGAGACTGAGGTCTAAAAAGGAGATAAATGCAGCTTTACCTTCGTTTTCATAAAGAGAACTCAAACCTGTTAAAAACCCCGAAAGGAAACGGCGCCATCAATATAAGTTCCAACTGATTGATACAATTTCTCTGCAATCAAAATTTTAAATAATAAATACATTTATCTTTAAATTCTCCATAGAATTTGGCTACAAACTCAATGTGACTTCCATCAGAAAAAAAAGTTGAGTGTGTGTTGTGGTTTAGAATGCCAAAATGTGCACGTAGACGCTCATTCCAACATTGCCTGAACTACAAAGCGATTGGTAAAATTAAACTACGACCAATCATCCACTCGCCCCTACAAGATTCCACTCTGCTTACTTCCAAAATTCAAGTTTCTGAATGCATATCTATGCAACTTCAGAGCGTTTAAATACCCCGATAAAAATGGGGCATCCACAGAAAATGAACCATATTTTGTTATGTTCAGGAGGATAGTCATTTCTTGTTTTACAATATTTCTCAGTATCTGTCCACGTGTGTAATGATCTGTGTATTGATATACAGCCAGATATTGAAAAACAAGAAGAAAATAAAATAATAATAATAATAAATCATATGAACAATACTTATGGGCACACAAAATGTTGACTATAACAACCAAAAACTAAAGGACTCTCTATTCCGAAGAATCGATTTCTATTGTAGGACTCCTTCGGAACAAATAAGGGATGCATGGGTATTTTCTTCTTTTTGAAATTGGCCCTCGCTCCCTCCGCTTCGAGAATCCTTCACCATTAAGTGAATCAACTAAGCTCCCCATGTCCATTTTCTTTTGAGTATTTTTATTTTCATCTGCAAACCTGGAACGTCAAACAACAAAAATTCATGAAAAGGTTGCAGGATCAACTTTGATGAACAAACACTCATGCTCAGGCCCGAATAAACTGAAGACAGATTGAATAGAGCATTTTCTTATGGGGAGAGGGAGGGATATGGTGATGATTTCATCTCACACTCTGTCATGTTATGTCTTCAATTGCTGATGGTCACTGTAGAGTCAAGTTGAATCATCCTATAAATACATAGGCATACAACTCATACAAACTGCCCTTTAAAGCATGGTATTTCTAACTTCTTGCTTTCTAGCCCTATGATTTGGTAATGTAGGAGTTTGAGATGTTATTTACATTGTCCGGTGGTGAGCTGGCATTTGAGGGCTTTATCCACTAGACATCATTCTTGTGCCTCTTTGGACGTCACACTTTGGGTTTGAGACAAAAAGAGATGCAGAAAATGCAAGGAGAAGATGGATAGAAAGAAAGAGAAGATATTCGCGTGATGAATGGACTTTACGTATGCCAAGAAGACTAATACATGTCACTGATAGATTCCATGTATGACAAAAGAAAATTATTGCTACAAAATCTAAACCATTTTGTTCAGACTGAAAGATTAAGACATCTTCAAAGAATTCAGAATTATGGGAAAAAATGATAAATCTAACAGTAGTCTACTCTAAATTCAACGCAGAAACCAGCAACATGGATGACTTATCAGACCGTCAGGAGATAAATTTCTCAAAGTCAGAGCAACTTATCACTGGAGATTATTTCTTTGATGATTTGTTTCTAGAGTTTAAAGTGTATAAAATTGACACATGATAGCAATAGCCACTACACATTCAGAACTCGTTGGTTATAATCACAGTTGATGTTTACTATTTTTCTGTCAACCCAAAAAATTCTTATAAACAACTAGTAACTCGAATGTAAGGGTGTCAAGCCATTAAGGAGCTCCATTCTGCTGCTAGCAATCATGGTTTTTGCTTATTTATCCTAAGGGCAAAATAATTTGCAACTGGATCAAAGTTTCATTCAATTTAGCAGGTCAGGGGTATTTTTTTCATTGTGATGTGTGCTGGGAAATCTGCAGGTCTTAGGATTAGGGTTTAATTGGCTTAGTCTTTAATTTCAATTCTCCATTTGACTATGCCTAGTGATTACCCCAAATATCAGCAAAGGAACACCAAGAAGATAAAAGAGACAATACCGTTCACGAATAGCTTTGAAAGCTTCTTTTGTTGCATAAGGTAGACCTGTCTTTGGATCACGGTACCTATGACAAGAATTCACAATTGAAAGAGATTACATATTCAGCACAGCTGTTTCAATGCTCAAAAAAGAACAAAGAAGATCTCATGAACAAATTTCACCAAATAATAATGCCCACACTTTAATGCCTACTTGTCTACAATTGAATAAGCATAACTTGATGAAATCTGACAAGTGAAGGCATAGCAGAGAACCACCAACTCCAACAGACATGGCCAGTTGCTCCCATGGTTCCTGTGGCTGACAATTGTTTATAAAACTTGGCCATAAAATAAAAGCTTGAATGGTAGGTAGATCTTTCAATTTCTAACCTTTCAATCCAAATGAGAAGAGTATCAGGCACTCGATAGTTGAACAAAAAGAAGATTATGTTCAGTGTTGAGGTTTCCTTTAACTATTGACAACCACTAACAAAGTTCTTGTCAGAAAACTGCAAAATTGTGTGGGTGACATGGCTATTAAAAGAAGAGCTCAACATACATTACAGATAAAAGTACAATTGATCATTGCTCGATCATGTTGCATTCACGGTGGTCAAGATCCAATAGACATGCACTAATAAATAATAAAATATAACAATTCATAAACCATAGGCAAACATCTGAAGTCAAAACATTGGAATCATAGGCCATCTCAAACTAAGTATATAAAGAAGGCAATAAGTGGACTTAGAATCAAAACAAGCCCTTACTTGGCAGGTAGTCCTGTTATCGCACAAATAGGCTTCTCAGGGTCTGGCAACAGATTAATAGACATCAACATCAGAATCATAAAATTAGAACAAAATGTTCCCAAAAAATTCCTAACAAAATGAAAATCATATAAAATGTTAAAAAGTTCAATCATCTGCTGAGCATTCCTTTTGAGCTTGGCTGAGTGTTGAACAGATGAGTTAAAATATAAAAGTACCAAAACATGTTTTGCAAGACCACAAAGCAGACTCAACGTCACTGATATCACTTCCATTTTCTATTTTAAAAACATGGCATAAAACAGATTCTGCCAATTGAACTATTTGGAATAGCTTTACAATGGCAGTTCAGAATGTTATTTGACAGTTGATCATAGGAGACATCTCACTTTTTAACTGTGAAACAATGAAATTTTTTCTTCCCACAGCAAAGGGTTTGGTCAATAAGCAGAGCATTTGTTTGGAGTAGTTACAGATTATGCACTGATAAGCATCACACCATATGAGGGCAATTAAAAACATAGGCCCAACAAAAATAGATAAATTGATTATTTAAGACTTGAAGGCAATAAATTACAACTAAGCTGACGCAGGAAGCTAACATCTATGTTGCTACCAACACATAATTTCCAAGCTCATAAACTTAGAGTTTAACTTACATGCTTCAGATGTTGTTGAAATCTGTGACTGAAATGACAACCCCGTGAATTCAAGACATGAATAACCTGCAAGGAATGTGCAAGTTCACCTTGAAAATCTTTTAGAGCAATTAAATATATAGTAAAGATTAGTAATTGTGTTTTTTTTTTTTTTAAAAAAGTCTCAAATAATTCTGTATCAGGAGCCTGCCATTTTTAGAAGAATATCGTATCTGTGGACCGCTGTAGACAGCTTTGTGCACAATTGCTCTTTTTTTAACTTCTTCCTCCCTTGCTAAAACACGCTCTAGATTCCTCATATTCATGATTTCTGCACAAGAACAACATGCTTGCTCACATTAGGAGGACATATAATGCAGAGTTTCCTTTCGAAGATTAGGCCTAAATACATGTACAACACCAAGTCACATGCCATTTCATAGACAAACCAGAATTACAATGCAGAGTTTCAGCACAAGCCTTCTAGCAACTTCAATGTCACACAACAATGAATTACCATTCCACTCTATCTTACCTCTCTCTCTTTCTCTCTATCTCTTTACACACACACACATATATCCCTTCTCTTTGTTTATGCTTTATTTTTTGTTCTCATGCTCTCTAGCCCCTCTCTTGCTCTAGTCCAGTTCAGAATGGAACAAACGGCAGTGGTTTGGCATTCCAATATAACATTTTGTAATGATATTCTCATCTTTTTGTTATTTCTTTTCCTGCTCAATGGGCACTCCTTCCCATCATCTCCCTCATGTTGATCCCCACCATAGTGGCTTCTCTCACACAGCTTCACCTTTCTTCCATTTTTTAATCCCTTTTTTCTTCAATAATATCCACCCCTGTCTCTTATACACATCTAGATGTGTATAAGAGACAGGTCCAATTTAATGAAAACCTATATCTGTCACTAAAAGCATAGTTTTTTTTTTTTCCTGTTCATTGCCTCTTGTTCTCCCCAAAAAGCTTCATTGGCTGTTATCACAAAAAACCTTCCAGTCAATCAACAATTGTTAAACTGAATTTGTTTTAGCAATTATGGCAAACAACCCCGCAACAGTGTGGCCGCCCTTGTTATTCTGCCACCTCTCTCCTTTTCTTTTTTGTTGCTCCTCTAGTGATGAGGATGGATAGTTGGAGGTGGAGCAACATAAAGGGATAAACAAGGAATAACATGTTTCTTGTTTTCCATTTCTTTCCCTCTTTTCCAATTTTCTAGCTTCTTGGTCTCAACCTTATTCTCTCTGGTAATTCCTTACAGCAAGTGTTAGTGATCTTAATTGGTAGGTCCATTTCAAGGGTTTTAACACTCATTTACCAAAAGATTTGGACCAGCTCATTGGACAGGATGGAAGGTGGCAAGGTGTGGAGGAGAAGGCTGTGTTTTATAAGAAGATTATTTTTATGTATACTTTCTTATATATTTCAATCAATTAAATTGATGGTGAAAAAAAAAATATATCCCATTTGATCCGTTGATGGAATATTAACAAGAGGCATTGAAATAATAAGAAAATTTAAGCATTTTCTAAACTTTCAAGGGCTGCATGGCTGGCAACTGTACACAACTTCAGGAGTTGAGCATGTATTTATCTGTAAAAATTAGTACCTCAAATGACAAAACAAAGTTTTTAGTCCAAACCTGTCTGAGCTGCTTCAAGAAGCATTTCTTCCTGCGTAATTTTCTTCTCTTCACCTTCTTTTTTCCTTTTTATTGGCTGGAAAAGATCAAATAAATATATCCCCATAAACAACACCATGTATTTTAAATTTAAAATAATATTCAGTCCAAAGTTTCTGCTTCCCTTATTGGGGTTCTATCTAAGCATTTCATACAAGCAACAAATTGGTGAGGATAGATGACACTTTCCAAACAAAATGTCAAGACACAACAAGATGGATATGCCCACAGAAATACAAATACAAATGAATTGGACAATGCTTGAAACAAGAAAGAAAACTCAAAGTTAACCAAAATCTAAATGTATGAAACACAAAGTTTGAGATATTTGTGTTTAAATGGACTACTGCAAAACCATCCAACAATTATGCCCGACTCTTTTCTGGCTCTCCTTTGTTTGAATTTTTCTACTGCCAACTGGAATGAAGTTTCATATTAGGAGGCATAAATGTTTTGCCTGAATCTATAGAAGAATACATTCTGATGGCAATAAGCCCGCAGTGAATTTTCTTTTTCTCGAGTAATACTGATATTATCTAAAGTTTGAACCTGTAAGAATTTGCAAGCCCTAGTTTTTGTCATCAAGTAATTAGATGTAGCCCAAAATTCAAGTAAGCATTAGATTTTATTATTATTATTTATCAGTTCTTTTAACTAAACACTCCCAAAGTCTTAATGTGTGTATTAGTTATTCTAACTCCATAAGATTCTCAAAGTCAAAATATGGATGTGTTCTATGCTCTTTTTTTTTTTTTAAATGCACTTCTTTTATTAATGAAGAGAAAAGTTACAGAATGTGTGCTGACAACTCCATAAGCCAGAGGTGTGCCACACAAAATTCATGTCTAACTGTGAAGGAAATCACAATAGCTATAATCCAACTCCTAAACACAACACCAAAATCCATGAGGCATTGCCACACCATCCTCAAAAAATGTTGGCTACTCTCCTTCTACAAACAAAAATCAATTCCACCACTCTTACCCTTTTTCCACACAACGACGGCAGGTCCTGAAATCCTAATGTCCCCCTCTCTGTCAAGCTATCTGGAAACTTGTTTGCTCCTCTCCTCTACCCTAATTGATTCAAATACAGGCTCATATCCTCATCTGATCTTTAAAGTGAAGCTGCCGTGTCTTGTAACAATACTCCTCCACAACTGCACATCTTCAATAATCTTCATTTAAACCAAACTAAATTATGCTTAGCCATAACACAAATAGACTTAACCATCTTCTGTTTCCCTACTTACTCTTTTCCCATTTCTATTAATTTGCTAAGCACTTCCTTCTCAGTTCCAATGGGTTGGAAACTGTCAGGAAGAACTAAATAATAATGTGAATTGCCAGTTTGGAGGAAATGCATGCAGAGAAAAAATAAATAAATAAAACAATAAGTTTCAAATAATAATTTACATCCTCATCCATGGAGAAATGCTCCATAAGTGATAACTAACCCTTGTTGTTGCTTGCAAAGCTGCACGTATTGCATCTCTCTCAGCTTGCTTAACAATAACTGCGGTTCTTGTGGATTTCCTCACCATTCTCTCACCTTCAACATCATCAGGGCCATCATCATGTTTAGAAGCAGCAGACTCTTGAGGTAACTTTTCGTTCTTAGAAGGTCTATCTGATTTCAAAAGGCTTTCCTTTTTCTTTTTCTTCTTATCCAATAATTTTCCAGGAAATATCAATCGCTTCTTTCTTTGTGTCCTACAAATAAGCTTAGCAGTGAGGAAACGAACAAAACATGCAGAATGTAATGGACTTCAGCTAAGACACAAGCACCTTTCCTCAGCAACGTTTTCCACTTCTTCATCTGGCTCAGGCTCCTGATGAAAAAAAAAAAAACAGTTTGGAATTGGATTAGACAAAGGAAAATTGAAAGCAATAACTGTTGCATGCCTTGAAGAAAAGGTAAATACTCACATCATCATCAAAATCACTATCAAACACATCTGCAACCTCTGCCTCTTCTTCGTAATTGTCATCGTTATCTTCCTAGAAACATATAAACAAATGGCCAGAGAGAAAAAATAACACACTATGACTTATAATTCATTATTATTATTTTAGAAAAATATAAGTGCTCAAATAAATTACTTCTTTCAGTGCATCCTGGTTCCAGAACAACTCGTCCTCTTCAAGCTCCTCATCAAGCAGCCTGGTCATCCTAAACAGCCACAAACAACGTGCCGATCAGAAAGCAAGTTCAAAGACTTCTTTACGGCATGCCAACAGTGAAAAAGAGACTTAAAATTTGAAATCGAACCTTTTCCCTCTGCTTGCTCGTGAGACTCGCTCGAGGAACACAGGCGGCGGCTCTTCCTTGGCCGTTTCCATGGCAGATAAGATAAACAGAGAGAAAAAAAAAAAAAACGAACTGAAAAGCGAGTTTCGTTGAGATTAGAAATTTTCTAGCTCTGATTCCTCGGGCGATTGTTCCAGTTGAATGGCAAGAACCCCTACGTCTATCTAAGAAGATGAAAATGTCGGTAGAGGTAGAGTAAGAAACCGTAGGTGGTGGACTGGAAGAAGCAGCTTTGGGCTGTCTAATAAAACGGGCTTCGACGCCGGCCGTAGATCTCCCCACGACGGACTGCCGAACACATTGGGCTGAAGCCCGAAGAAATAACGTGTATAATTACAAAATCGCCCCTAACTCTCTCTGTTTTTCTTTTTCGTCCGGTGCATCGGGAAATAAGCTTTTTTTTTTTTTTTTTTTTTTGGCTAATTTGCAACTCAAATTTTTAGAATTCAATTAACTAGGTTCAATTGATAACGTGGGATGACCATTCAAGTTGATTTGCAAAACTTCTTTATTGCAAGTATATCAATTGATAAAGTCAAAAGTCAAGAATCATGCTAACAATGAAAAAATTTACATGTCAATTAAAACTGTCATCATTTAACTATGCCAATATCAAAATTTTGACGATTTTAATTTTTTAGCATTATAAGTTAAATTTTATATCTTCATGTATTAAAACCCAAATAACGCTTTCAAATGATCCACATTAATTGCACCTTATAAATTTGTCACTTAAACCGGCCAAAATCAAAAGTACGTTGATTTAATTTGACCAAATTCTTAAAACTCCGGACTCACATCGACAAAAATTACAATATATGACCCAAATTAGCAAAATCTAAAAACTTGACAACCCAAATTTATATTTAATCCAATTGAAAAAAAAATTACATCTTACCTGTAAATCCTAATCAGAGTCATCCCAATTGAAAATTATTTAGTAGAAAGAATTGACAATTGTTGATGAAATAAGGCACTTGGTAAGATGAGAGAAGGAAAGAGAGCAGGATGAAGAAAAGTAATTAGCACTGTGAACCAATTCTTCTGCAACGCCTATTTTCCATTATCACTGACGAGTTCAGTCAGAAAGAAGAAGACCGTTTCGTTTCCTTTCTCCGGAAACAAAGACTTTCTTAAAGCCTAACCGATTTTTAGGGTGAAATTATAACAGCCATTATATTAGATATGACATGTCCATGAACTGATATAAACCCTTCAAAAATTGAAGAAATTTCTTTAAAACAAGAGCTTATATTCCATCTCACCGCTAACCTCAATCTAATAACATTCCAAAAATGAACGGTGCACCATTGCTGCTTTACCTAAGAATTTCAAAATTCCCAATTTCAAGTGGGGCAATGCTAAGATGATACAACAATCACAAATCACCGAGAGGTCATTGTCATGAAATCCATAAGAAAAACAACACCCAACGGCTCTATAAGCCAGCCTATGCTTGGATTTTGACATAGATAAATAAACAATGGGAATTTTCAAATCAGTCCATATTGACACTTCTCTCACTTTTAAGGATGGTCAAACTGGGTGAGATGTAGCAGACCCCAAAATCAATATCATTTTTATCCAGAAATGAGTAGAAAAAAAATGCATCCCCATCTGCCCTCATCTCTTCAATTCTTCCCCAATGTGCCAATATACAACATGAGGTAACAAATAAGATTATTGTAATTGTGACATTGGCAGCCATATTAAGTCTGGACCATAGCCAGAAGCAACAAACAGAAATCAAGGTTAAGTGCGAAATTAGACATCAAAGCTCCATTACCATGGGTTGATCATCATCTCCGTCATCTCCACTTGTTAAATATCAATCCCAATTTTGAAGAGATCCTCACGTAGCAAATCTGCATTCTTGAAATGCAAACCAACAATGCCAGCTTCAATTGCAGTTTCCACATTTTTCAACCTGGTACATGTAGATATGCAAGTGAAACTTAAAATCCAAGTCACACCACCTTTGAATGTCCATGCATGCACAAATGCTTGCATCTGTATGTGGGTAGAGAATGCATAATTGTCTAACTAGACACTGCATGCACATGTGTATACAGATGGGTGGCTAGATGGGACACGCGAGGTGCCCAGGAGTACCTAAATTATGTGTTTCCTAAGTCAATCATCAAGATTTTGCATGATAAGCCTCTTCAACTCCTAGGGTTCCATTATGTTATTGAGATCTGTTAAGGCTTTTCATTCTAACATAGCCGCTTTGGAATTAGATTGACAATAAAATGAATGGACTTGAAAGGAATTGATTCAAGAGGGCAACATATAAGCAAGGAATTATCATATTGGCTATGACTTGTATGCCATATCAAAAACGAAAGAAATTCCTGCCTTCTTTTTCCTTTCTCTCATGTTTAACTTTTTGGGCCATTGTTTTCAGGTTGGTGGGCAGAGGATAATGCATTTATTTGAAACCTAAGACGCTAAAACTCAACTCAGCCTCTGACATTGTCAACCAATTCAGGCCACCATTTGTATTTGATTGAAAACAACTGCCAATCAGCAGTAAACTTGACAATTTTTTACACAATTCACAAGTTACATAACCTATGGGTCAATTCAGATGATTTCCTCTTAATGGGAGCTACAGAAGGTTCAAAGAGCTTGCCACAAAGATTTAAGGCTCGTGCTCTCATGCATCTCTTTCTGCCTACACTTAAAAACTGCACTACCAATTTCCTGATGGAAAATTCAATAATCAATGAAGAGGGCAAATGAACGGACAACAGCAAATACAGCTGGAATTTGCTACTGGTCCAGACTATGGGTGAACACTCGAGCTGAGTAGATGGAGGCCAATAATATCTGTCAGGCACAAAAAAACATTGTCTACTAAAATTTAATCACAAAAATAACAAAAACATAATGACCTGTCATCAATAAAAATACAGTTTGCTGGATCAACCTCAAGATGATTTAGGACATTGATATATAGCTCAGGATCAGGTTTCCTCTTTCCTGGAACATAACACAAACAAGT
This sequence comes from Kandelia obovata, assembly GCA_021464305.1. NCBI lineage: Eukaryota > Viridiplantae > Streptophyta > Magnoliopsida > Malpighiales > Rhizophoraceae > Kandelia > Kandelia obovata. The sequence continues at coordinate 2,251,853 of CM038472.1, forward strand.
TCATTTGTAATGCCAAAAGAAATAAATAACTCTTCAAGCTAAAACTAATTTACTTGTTGCTTGTCTAACAGATTTTTTGCTTTGATGTAAAGTAAAAACATTTAACATTAGAAAAAGAAATGGTTTTAATCAAATTAATATAAATAATTCATATGACACTTCAAATGTTTTACATAGGGGTATGGGTCTTTACTAGCAGTTAAATATTTTGCTCTCTCATAAAAAATTAAAGCTAGGTATTAATCTATAGAAATATATGCCCAGCTGTGTTCACAGTGCAGCTGCACATTAACCAGGGACACAGCAGGTTGAGGTGACATGATTCTTTCAGACAGCCTGCTCAGTTTAGAGTTTTGTTTATTTAGTCACTAATTGAAATAGCTGGGCCAATTTTTATGACTTGATGCATATATATATGCATCTGTGTATATACGTTTATACATGTATCTGTGTGCAAATTTGCAAAAAGAATGAAAGGAGAAAGACCAAGAGAGAGATAATCAAACCTGAACATACCAATGATACATGAGCAGAATGTCCAAGATATGTATCTTGAAATATTTAACTCCTCCTCAATCATGCTATACCTATATAAAAGATTTTAGAAGAAATGGTGAGGCATTTCACCAAACAAGCAATAATGAAAACATATCCATACATCCTACCAGATGGGATAATTTGTAAATGCATGCATCTCATAATTGTTCTGTTTTAAAGCACAAAGCAATGCTTCAATGCCATCTATGTACAAGTATCCTCTCCTCATACAACTTTTGAGGCCTGCAAAGATGAAACGTAAATTAATACCTCTACAGACAGAGATATGGAAAAAACTAAAAAAAATGCTGCAAACACAAGAAGCACCTATTTGAAATTACAACACTGAAATATCCTGAACTCTTAAACCATTTTACAGGATTCTCATTTACAACAATGCCCGAATAGGTCTGAATATTCAGTAGACCAAGATAGGTTGAGGAGGCACCCAGATAAATCATGACATTGACAGACAATTCAAAAGCAGAACAAAGACAATGCACCCAAAAAGGCAGAAATTTCTATTATGCAATTGTCGATTTGAATTAAGCATTTCTTGTGAAATTACTATGTGCTTTTTATATATTCTTACAGGATTTTCTTATCTCAAAGCAGTACAGTTACTCTTAGGTTTACCCATAGCTAATTTTGTTTTTTGCACTTAAGAGTACTTGCTTTAAAAGGACAAGAACCGTTCAATCTTTATAAATACCTGATTAATATCTCACATTTTAAAAAAAAAAAAAAATGTTCAGCTTTTGTTAGCCATACCCTAATACACTCATAAACATGCAAAAAAGTGAAATTGAAAAAGGGTTGTCACAGGGCGTTGACATAAAGAACACAAATCCTTAAGTCATAAAATGCTCATCTACAAGTCAATGTTTCTAGGGATTTCACATAGTTAAGCACAGTTTGATCACTAAGAAAATGCTGACATGCACAAATAAGTTTGATAATAAAACAGACTTTGTAACATCAAGTTCTGTACCACCTTCCAAATCAAAATGTCTTCCATCTTTGAAAAATTTCCTGGTAAGCTCCATCTGAAAGAAAACAACACAACTTTCCCAATAGAAGGCAACACAAAATAAATATAACAAAAAAAATGAAATTTTACAAAATTCAAGTGAGATTACAGTGGAAAGAACAGCAGAAAAACGACCATAAAAATATCTTACAAGTTATAATCATTATGAATCATAGGCCTTAAACATTTTAGCATTTATCATTTTATTCTACATTATTGTATTACAAGTCAATCTTTTACAAGTTTCAGGAAAAACCATCTAAACTAACTCTAATTCGATTAAAGATCACAACACCACAAAGCAAACATTCTAAAAATTGATCTGTAAGCCCACAAGAAGCAAAACAAATAAAAGTTCTGCCTACAAAGGTACCTGCCATAAGCTTCAAGGGGAAAGCACAAAACATGTGGCAACCAGCAGCCGATTTATATAAATAAGCATAATCCAATGACTAAAAATACTAGGAAACACTTTGTAGATGCTATCTCAAAATATTGACCACACTTTTAATTCAAAAATTATTTCAACTTTTTTTTCTTGAGCATTCCCCTTTTTGAATATCTCACTTCATGAAAAATATATTGACCACTTACTAATATATCTATTGCAAAAAACATCAATATCCAGCTCATAAATCCCCATGAACTTAGGCTCCTCTCAACCTTTTATACATTACCACAACAATATCCCATGCAGTAGGGGAGCTCACCAATAAGATAAAGATGCATCAAATATAAAAATTCAAAGGTAATGGACAAGGGGCACAAAAGTGCAGCATACAAACGTCTCTGTCCTCACAAAGCTCGAGAAATTTCCCCTCAAAGACCTCTTTGAAGCAATGAATTGGAATAGTAAAGAGAAGAATTGTTATACTAATCAAACTATTAAGAGATTGTTTGTGTTGATATGTAAAATAGTCATCCCACATCAAATATGTGCAATGCCCAAAACAAGGCATTAGTAACATAAATATAGCCTTGCTCCCTAATTGAGAGATGACACTCAGCATACTTATATTTATAAGCAAGGTATCAGAGCAAAAAATTTAGAGATATCTCAACGCACAGAGAGAAAAAGAGAGAGAGAGAGAGAGGTCTCCCAGAGAGAAAAAGATAGATAGTGCCTTCATGTGAGAGAAACCCCATACAAATGGACATAAAAGAGGAGTTGTGGTCTCATAATGCACAACTATATTGTGGGGGAGAAAAAAAAAATCTTTCCCATCCAAATGGTGTTTGCATGATTTATTGATCAAAGTGTATCATACCAGCACAAATTTATGCAGAATGTAAGAATAGAATTGAGGAATGAAATTTGTTGATGCAATTAGTACAAATCTCATAAACAATTGCTACTATCATCAGAGAGTTTTGGAGGGAGCATAAGCCTGTCAAACTCTGAGTATTATAATTACTCTAACTCACTTATAACCATGAACATAGTATTCTTGAAAATGGATGATTCCTCTTTACCACCAAAAATGCAACATAACCAAGCTCCATGTGATCAGAATATGGCTTCATACAGTCGGAAATATTTCATCCTTTCTTTCTCTTTTTAAATTTTCAGGTTAATCAGCAGAAACAAATATTCAGGAATTTTCTTAATGTAAAACACAGCTTTGGCTACACTAGTTCTAACCATACCTCATCAATCGTCCCCTTTTCAAACTCCATCCATGCGGTTGGGTGCTTGCATTCGATTAGTTCCCCGAAAGACATTCTGAGGATGAAAACTTGATCCGGTCATCTAAAGGCTCTAAGGGCAAATAAAAATGAATTCAATGGAAGAACTTCTTACATAATACCATCCTCCACTCCGAACTTACAGCTTCTCAAATAAAATCAAACAGCTTTAAAAGTTTCATTTTCTGTTTCTTTCTTTCATGCAATTACTGATCAGACAAGACACACACACACACACATATATATACACGCAAAATTTAAAAAAAAAATTAAAAAAAGGAAAAGAGAGAGAGAGAGAGAGAGGAAAGCAGGACAGCGAGGCAAATACCCGAAGAAAGGAGGGACGTCATGGTAAAAAGGATCGCGAACGATGGTGTCCATTATGTCAAAAAGCAAAACCGGAAGCTTTCTATTATGGCCGCCGTTTCTATTTGCGTGTACGGCGGCAAAGGGGCGGTTCGTGTAGCTGAGATTTAGCGCCATCTTTTGGAAATTTGGGGAGGGTTTCAAATTGAAAGGGAAAGGATTAACGGGTAGTAATTGCAAAGGCAGTCCCATTTATATTTTACTTATTATTATTATTGATATTTATCCCAAAAAATAAAAATAAAAAGAAACAACGAGAGTCGCAAACGGAAAGCGTAAGCAGAGTTATCGCCCTACGAACATTTTTCTCGAGTGGATTTTTCGGACATATAACGGTAAAATTCTCCCCGCTTGCCCTTGTGCGTGTGTGTTTCTTTTTTAATGGAGATAGACTCGTCGCTTATATATGTAATATTATATTTAATTTTAATATTATATTAATTCTGGTCATGACACGTGTCCAGATAAAATCATACGATTTTACCAGTATATTATTAATAATTCAATTTGAATTATTGTAGACCATCACTTTTAAATTTGTCCTAATTTAATATAAAAACAATCAGTAAAAGTCATTCGTTTTTATTTTATTATAAAAAAATTTATTATTTAAATATTATTAATTCGATGATAAATAGTTTCTAAAATCTGAATATTTCTTGTTTATTATTTGTACAAGGAAACTAATATATACGCTGAGCATTGGTAAAAATGAGTCATTCTTGATTTTGTATTTTAACTTATGGAAAACCTCCTACGGCGAACAATTCCCGTCAAGCGTATAGACTCAAGGCCCTTGCCCCACTCCTTTTACCTTTCTTCTCCTCCAAAGCCACAGCGGCCACCGTCGATTGTGCCTTGAGAGCAGCAGTAACCTTCTGGATTTCCTCTCCTCAGAACATTTTTTTCAATTTTATCGAATTAGTTCGTTAATTTTTAATTTCATCAATCAAGTCAACAATTTTTAATTATTATTATTATTATAATTTTCGCAGATATTAGCGAATTGGGAATTGATGGCCACAGCCGTGGCGTGGAAGCCCGGGCTAGGCACACAGTTTCTTGGCCGCCGTCCAATTTCCTCGCGGCATTTTCCAGCCAGCGCGACGCCGACGCTGAAGCCTACGCAGACGGTGCGTGCCTTCAAGCTCGGTGAATTTGATTTCGATAGGTTCACGAAGAAAGCATGGCGCAGTGCTAACGATAGCTTCGAGCTGTTGTTATTCGAGACCGTGAAAACCGCCGAGCGAATTGACCGCAGATACTCCCTGTCACGCCGCCTCAGCGCCCTCGCCCAATCGGCCGGCGAACGCGCTCGTGAGATCGATAGGGAGCTGGAGATTGGTGCTCGGTGGCGCACGTTTACCATGGATTTTGCTAGAAATTGGCCCGCGGTAAATTTTGTTCTCTTTGTTTTCCTTATTTCTACTGCATTACCTATAATTTGGAAAATGGATTTCTAAATTAAGCTAATAGTTAAGTTCCATAACCTGATTCTGAGTTGCTGCCATTGATGAATAAGAAATTTTCTTAGAGCAGCTAACCAACTTGAAAAAGACCATATCAAAGATATACTGTCATAATCTTTTTTAAAATGTTTTTCGTGACAGAGATTTGGCAATTTATATGCTGCTAACGCTGGAAGGCTTCAAGCTTGTTTAAATGGGTGTCCTCAAATCGTGTTGTCTCATATTATTACTGCAATTATATATCTGCTATTGATCAATAAGAAATTTTCTTAGACCAGATAACTAACTTGTGAAGACAATAGCAAAGGATATACTGTCGTAAACTTTTTAAAAATGTTTGTTACACCAGAAATCCATCCATTGATCTTCAGCTGACTCTGGAAGGCTTCAAACTTGCTTTAAATGTATTCCCTAAACTGCCTTAGTCGGTTTTATATTATTTGAAGAAGCCTGATCTGGGTTCCTTAAAATTAACAATGATATTCCATCGTCAAATCTAAGACTGGAGAAATAGGGGAAAAAAAAAGAAAACTATTTTTCTCTTTGTGCTTTAATGTGTTGGTTCTATGCTCTGGTGTTGTCATTGTAATGGCTTGTCCTTATTCTGTTATTAACCTTGCAGTACAGAAAGCAGATTGGTGATTTTCTGGAAACACCATTAGGAAGGACTTTTTCTGTGAGTATTATTCCCTTGTCTTTCAAATGGCTATGAGAATTCCTAAATATCACGTCTTAATTTTGAACCATTGAAATCATAATAAAACTTCAAAATATAGAGTACAAGTTTGAACCTTTTTTCTTCAACATTGAAGGCCCCATTCTTATTGAACCTTTTCCAAAGGATGACCTGTTGAACTGAGGTCCTCAAACAACCATAAAATGAACTTCATCTCATGCATGCAAGTCACCTCCATCTCCGACATCATTTTCGTTTATGATTATTATCGTAAGAAATGCAAATCTCTACTTCCATGTGTGCCAAAATCATGACACAATAGATTTGAACAACAGCAGGTCATTCTTTATTTCTGCATATAATTTTCATTTGCAGTTGGTGCTGTTTGGGATTCCTAAAATCCCAAAATCATCTCAATCTCCCCCATCCTGGTCATGCCAGCCGTTTCTGTCTCCAAAAATATTTCAATCGAGCATTATTGACAAGCATGTCAAACTGTTCCTTGCATGAGCATCATAGAGAATGCCAACCTTTTCTTTTGCCAGTGTATTTCTTATGAGGTTGGTGGACAAGGCAGCACATATAGAAAAGCCAATTATTGAAGCTATTGACAGCTTCTATTGAGTGTTTTGGCAGTGAATTGTTAGGATGTTTTCTAGTACACATTGCACAATTTAACTTACCTGTTTCTTATTTAACTTCCTTGTAGACAATTTTTTTCCTTTGGTTTACATTATCTGGGTGGCTGTTCCGGTTCTTGTTATTTGGTTTATGGATTCTGCCATTTGCTGCACCTCTTCTCATTGGAACTGTGGCAAATAACCTTGTCATTAAGGTATAACTGTTAAGGCTTATTCGTTGACCTTGTCTCACTTACATTGTTCTTCTAATGCCTTTATGGTTTATATTGACTGTTATAACAGTCTGATAAATGCTATCATAAATTTCTCAATGCGAGGCTCAATGCCTCTTTAATGGCCATGGGAAAACAGACATGGGTATTTTGGATGCGGTAGCAGCAATTTGTCTGATTTTGATCTTGGGGCTAAACAGAGTCTGCATATCTTTGTTGTACATATTCTTCAATGTGGAATTATATATTCTTTTGAGCTGATGAGGTTAATGCATTAGCTGCTAGCTATATCTGTATGGAATGTAAAACATTGTGCAACTGAATAGATTCTGTTGCTGTTATTTACTCTTGTTTTCTTTCTAATTTGCACAGGGAGCTTGCCCAGCCTGTGAGAGGCAGTTTGTTGGTTACAGAAACCAAACAATTCAATGTGGTGGCTGTGGTAACATTGTGTGGCAACCTAATAGGGATTCTTTTTCTGGTGGTAGAAGGGCCAATTCTCGAAAACCCGATCCTCGGGTTATTGATGTTGAATTTGAGGAGAAGTGATGAGAGACGCTTGACATGAAAATTTGATCTTCCGTTTTATGTCAAGTTCTGCAGAGCATAGGGAAAACTTAAGATAAGATAGGATGGAAAGTAGTGAAACGAAAAGTTGAAAAGAATCCTTGATTTTAAGTTTATGTTTTGTTGGAAAATTTGTTTTGTAACATTACAACCATTCCTGTGCTTGGTTGAGCTATTATGTCAAAAAATTTATATGGCCCATTCTTCCAGTGTATTCCTTTATCTTGTAATTGACATATTATTCCATTGTAACCCCTGTAAGCACTTCCTGAGCTACTCACTGCTGTTAATGTCATCTTTTCCCGACTTGCTTGCTTCCTGCATTCGAAATTTTGCCTCGAAAACCACTGTTTCAGTATATTCTAACTTTTTCTGAAGCAATACTTTTTCCTTTTTAATACCTATTTTCTGTTTCTTAATACAAATGCCGGTTAAAAAAAAAAAAAAAAAGGCTTAAAGCATTGTAAGCTTAGAAATTAAACCTAAATTTAAAAGGCAGATATTTTAGTAGTTAAAATTTCAAGTATTTATTTTAAAAGTTTAAGTTAATCGAGTAGTTTTAGAAGTAGGTGTATAAGCGCAATGTATATAAATATATATATATATATATAACAGATTTACGTAGTTTTAACGATAAATTAATTTAATATAAACAAAATAATTAAAAAAAAAAACGTCCCGCCGGTGCAAATTACAGTTAGAATAATGCTATATGGCACGAAGAATTTTTTCCCGACTCCTCCGACTGACATGTAGAAATATTTTTACTTTTTGTTTTGTTTTGTTTTGTTTTGTTTTGTTTTTTTTGTTATTTTATTTTATGATTCAGTATAGGAAAACGCATTAGGAACACACACACAGGGAGTACAGACACTTGAACCAGAAACGAATCCACGAACAAAGAAGAAATGGCGAACAAACAACACCTAACAGCAATAACAAGTAGAACAAGATCCCCGATCCTGCTCTTGACTCTCTTTCTCCTCGCTCTCTCTCTCCTCTTCTTACTCTTCTCTTTCTCCCCCGCCCACACCCGATCCGCCTACCCCGACCCGACTCTCTTCGCCACCGCCGTCAAGCCCGAGACCTCCTTCGTCGCTTCTCTCGAGCACTTCCTCACTCACGAGGCCCCGAGGTCGTTTCCGGACGACACCGCGCACGGCGTCACGGAGGACGACGACGTGAGGGCATTTGATGAGAAGCTGTCTGCGAGAGAGAGCGAGTCGGTTGACCAAGATCCGTATTACCCGTTGCAGTTTCCTATTAGGGTTTACGTCTACTTGATGCCGAGGAAGTTCACCTACGATTTGCTTTGGTTGTTCAGGAATACTTACAAAGAAACATATAATCTAACCTCCAATGGCAGCCCCGTGCATCGGTTGATCGAGCAGGTATTTATTTATCATTTTTTTTTCTTAACTTAATTTTTTTCATTGGAATTCTTGTTTGTTTATAGTCGATTGTCCTGATCATTTGTTTCTTGGTTTGAATATCTTTTTTTTTTTTGCCTTCGAATTTAGTCATACATTGCGAGTGATGATGAAGTTGCATTCCTGTTCCTCAATGTAACCTATTCATTTTTAAGATGAAATAGTTGGTAATTGAGCTTTTGGTTTGCTTTTTTTTTTGGCCTAAATATAGTGGTCCGATTCTTGCTAAAATATATAGTTTTTACCTAATACGTTATGTTCTTTTCAAGACAAGTATTCCCAAGAGTATCGGATTTCTTACTCTGATAAAGAAATTGCAAATGGATCCCATTCGACATGTGAGCTGAATATTTGATATGTTTTTCTCTGCCAAAAATTTCGGTTGATACCTGTTTAATTACTTCTTCTTCTTCTTCTTCCCAATTCTACTTCCTTGTTTGCGTAGTTTGTGGGGATTAGTTGCTTGGTTGTGTCATCATATTTTGAACTGTTCTTCTGGTTCAAAAGTAATTAGAAACACAAAGTTGGAATTTTTTGCCTTTCCAATGCCTTCTCAGTTATTTGGGAAACTGGAAAAACTTTGCATAATATTTACTGTTGGTTTGAATTCATAAAACTACATGTGTCAATATGTCTATTTATTGATATTTGGTTTATTCTTTTTATTGAAAATGATGAAAACAATGTTTGTTATGCAGCATTCTATTGATTATTGGCTTTGGGCAGACCTACTTGCACCAGAGTCTGAAAGGCTTCTGAAAAGTGTTCTGAGAGTTCATAGACAGGAGGAAGCAGACTTGTTTTACATTCCTTTCTTCACTACAATCAGTTTTTTCTTGTTGGAGAAACAACAATGCAAGGCACTTTATAGGGTGTGAGTGCACTTCCATGGTCTACATTATTAGTTGGTTCTTTCAATGATCTTTTTAAGTGTTTTTTTTTTTTTCCTGTATTTTGCTTGTGCCTAAGCAGCAGATATGACATGGGATTATGCATAAGCAGAATGTGGCATTGGACAACTAAATGAACTATGAAAAGCTGTTGTCTTATCTTTTTTTTTTTTCTGAGGTGTTTTTGATTTGTATTGTCATGGTAAAGTTTCAACCTAATTTTTTCTTATATTTTTGAGAAATGCACTGATGGGACCTGGATTGGGGATAGTTAAGGCCAGTATCCAGTTGTAGCCTCTGCTGATTGGTATTCTATGGGGGAGAATGAAGGAATAGAAACTACATTGTAACATGAAGTGGCATCTATATTAATCCTCTGTGTATAATTCTTATGTATCAAGAAATTATACTCTACCTGTACATAGTGACATTGCATATTGTGTTTTAGACTTCTTTCACATAACAATTTAACGTTGGGTGGCTAGATAGATTTTGTTTTAACTTGTAGCATCTGATTCTATGTGATCTTCTGCAGATTGTCTGCATTTAGATCCATTTTTTGTTATTAGTACTGTGTTTGAGGTTATAGTGATTTGGTTACATTAATCTGAAATGGAACAACAAAACAATGCCTTTACTCAAAAATCTGGCTATTCTTATTCTTGCCAAAACATGATTGTTTAAGTTGTGTTTTCTTCTTGGAAGTGTAGGGTCATACTTGTTTTATGGTACGCACATTCAAGCAGAATATTATTTTCTCATGAGCTTTCTGTTCCTCTATTCTCTGGGGTTCATGAGCTCAAATATTGGGACTTTTACTCACATGAAAAATGCCCAATGTTGTAAACTGAATGCTTGGTTGAGCCTAGGAGCCAAAAGTTTTGTTTGGACCTTCAATTTAATGAAGATTATTATTTTAGGTTCTGGAAGCTGGCAGTTATACACATGCTTTCTGGGAAGCTCTTTTTTCTTTTTAATACCTCAGATTTTGGAATAAATCTGAGATGAGGTTTTATTTTATTTATTTTTTTGTGCATTTTATAGAAGTAATATTTGCTGCCCTTTTTGTAGGAAGCTCTGAAGTGGGTGACAGATCAGCCTGCATGGATACGATCTGGTGGAAGAGATCACATACTTCCTGTTCATCATCCTTGGTCCTTCAAGTCTGTTCGCAGATATATGAAAAATGCAATTTGGTTGTTACCAGATATGGATTCCACTGGGAACTGGTGAATAGTTGGTTAAAGTTGGAAATATAATATAAATTTCTCTAAATAATTATATGTCACAGCTGCTAATCATTACACACATCAGGTACAAGCCTGGACAAGTTTTTCTGGAGAAAGACCTCATTCTTCCTTATGTCCCAAATGTTGATCTATGTGACGCCAAATGCATATCAGAAACTGAATCAAAGAGAACTACCCTACTCTTCTTCCGTGGGCGACTTAAAAGAAATGCTGTAAGTTTGTTGTCACCTAATTAGGCTTTTCTTTTTAAAAATTTTAATATTATGCATGCCATTTCCATAGGGTTGGATGAAACCATAGAATTAGAATTGTCACACAAAGCCAATATAGGAATCTGGGATGATAAGTGAAAACCTCCCAATGGCTTAGATCAATGAAATGAAATCTCCCTAAAACACATGGTTGACCTTTGTTTGTTAAATTTTTCTTTAGTCCTAGAATTATGCTTGATTAGCTCTTCAATCTGTGTATTGTTCTGCTCCTTTGTCCAATTGATAATGTTAAGTCATCATGCAATCCCAATATTGAGTCCATTTAGTAATGACATGGTCATTATTTTAAAAATAATGCTTAACAATGATTTTTGGCAAACCTACATTATGAGTCCTTTGTATTTGACCGCATTGGACTTTGATTACATCATTTTTGAAAAAAAAAATTGCCACCATATTGTTTCCTTCAGTCACATTTTTAAAATTTATGACTACAAAACTAATTAAAATTCTTTTCCCAGGGTGGGAAGGTACGCGCTAAACTTGTAGCAGAACTAAGTGGCACTGAGGGTGTGGTTATACAAGAGGGGACGGCAGGAGAGGGAGGAAAAGAAGCTGCTCAGATTGGCATGCGAAAGTAAATATGTTTGGTTTTTACCATATTTCTCTCCTGCCATTGTTGATCACTACTAAATGAGGGAAGCTGCTTATTCTGTCCTTAGGTCCATCTTTTGCTTAAGTCCAGCTGGTGACACTCCATCATCTGCTAGATTATTTGATGCTATTGTCAGTGGGTGCATCCCAGTTATAGTCAGTGATGAATTGGAACTTCCTTTTGAAGGGATACTTGATTATAGAAAGGTGTGCATTTTCAGATCTTGAGTTGGTTTTTCCTTTTTGCTTGGCCGTCTTCTTAAATTTTTAACATGTGAGTGATTACATTACACAATTTGACCATCAATTTGCAATGACTAGTATGGATATAAGCCTATTGCTTGGGTGTCTTCTTAAATCTTTAACAAGTGAGTGATTAGATTACACAATTTGACCATCAAATTGCAATGACTAGTGTGGATATAAGGCCTATGGTATGGTGACACTTTGTCTGTTACTGAAATATGTATCTTTGACATGTATATCAATTGGAAATATGTAGATCCAACTATACATGTGTATCAATTGGAAATATGTAGATCCAGCTATACATGCGTATCAATTGGAAATATGTAGATCCAGCTATGTTTTATATATAGTCAACAACTGAAGTCTGATCCAACAGATACCTAATATTGCCTTCTGCCTCCTAATCGTTTCATAAAAGCTGAATTTTGTTTAAACAAATTCAGACTAGATAGCCTTTGTTGCCGATTTATATGGAATGGAGGTTGCAATCAGGTGAATGTGTTGTCATTCAAATAGTGATGTCTGGTTTGACTCAAAAAGATTACATTGGTTAATCACTGGGACTCTTATTGCCTTGTTGTACAATGCAGATAGCCTTGTTTGTTTCTTCTAGCGATGCTTTACAGCCAGGGTGGCTACTCAAATTTTTGAAAGGCATTAGCTCTTCTCAAACCAGGGAGATGCAAAGCAACCTTGCCAAGGTTTGTCACTTTAAGATAGTTTCTTTAATGACTTTTTCTCCCTTTTTTTTTTTTTTTTTTTTTTTTGAATTTGTCAGTAGGCTAGTTGGCTTATTAGTTAACTTTATTTACTTATTTGTTTTCAATAACTGAAGTCAGCTTATTCTTCTCCATAATGTATTTGCTAGGGATATGTCTGCACTTTGCTAAGGAAATGTATATAGTTGATGATGATAGATATATGTTAATTTACCAAAGTAAACTTCTAAAGTCTAGAAAATACATACAACCTCTAGGCAAGGTATGTATGCCTTATTTCACTCTGGTGACGTGATGATTGACATGCCAAGCCAGGAAGAAAAGGATGATGGACCCTATTACAGCTTCAAAGTCTCTCCTTTCTGTTTATGGAAGCTTGCAATTGCCATCAATCATCTAAAAAAGATAAAAGGCTCACACCTTGTCCTCTCTATCATCTAAATTGCTTTTTGTCCATCTCTTTGTGTCTTTTTATCTTTATCCAGATCTTCTCATCCTTGCTGAGACTTTTTTGCCTTCTTTCTTTCCTCTCAGTGTCACTGGGCACAGAACATGCAATTTCTTTTTACCCTGACATCTTTCTTGCTCAAAGATGCTGCCATTAACTTCTAGAAATTTGTTCATACCATCCACCTTCTTTTCTATTATTTGCTCTTCAAATGTCTAAATTTGTCCCTCAATTACAAATGTATCTTGATTTCTTTGGCTGTGGTTTTATGGCTCATTGGAGTTCTTTCCTTCTGATTTTTTTGGCATTCCCAAATTCTTTTAGGATCATGTGTTCCAGTTGAATAACAGAGACATGAATATATTGAAGAGAAGTGATAGTGGTTGGTTATATCTTATAATTATGAATTTAGAATAATATAATGTCCTGAGTATGTTGTGGGATGATGTTAAAGCTGTAAATTGGAAGATGCTGTTTTTCTCGAATGGTTTTGCTACCAGCAGGTTTGGGCTCAAACCTAATGTATTATATAGATAGATTGCTGAGCAATAGCAGCACACTAATCTGTTATTGGCATGTCCTTGGGGGAAAAAAAGTGCATCATTTTGATGCTTTCATATGTTATTACCTGGACCCTGAAGTGCCAGTGTTGAAGCATTTTTCTGATCAATGGCAATTAAAATAAAGGAAATCAAATATTTCTCTTTTTCTGTCGTGATGCATTGCATGCCCCGTGAGGAATTTCAGTGATTATCTTCTGCCCGGTCTTAATGCCTGACCCATCTTGGCCAAGATTAGTTTATTCCTTGGTTTTATTGCATATCAGATTTGTCTTTAGTTGTTCTAATTTGACCTCTGGAGCTTTCAGTTTAGCATGACAAATTAGCTACTTTTTAGGCTACTGATTTTTCTTCTTCTTTCAGCACGCTAGGCATTTTCTATATTCTCACCCAGCTCAGCCCTTGGGACCTGAAGATCTGGTTTGGAGAATGGTTTGTTAATTTCTTTTGCAATCACTTATTTTTTATTACCATTTATATGCATAGCTGTTAGAACTTATGCTTGTACAGTTTATACTGTTATGTGCTCATGAAAATTTTGATTATTTTTTATGCTAATGTGTGTTGTGCAAATCTGTCTTCATACATAATGTTCTTGAGAAATTGTTGAGAAAATTTTCCCCTTTCCCTGCTTAATTCAAATTGGAAATTGTATGTTTGTCCGCTGTAAAACAGATGGCTGGTAAATTGGTGAATATCAAGCTTCACACACGGAGAACACAACGGGTGGTGAAGGATTCTAGAGTCAGCTGCAGCTGTGAGTGTAAACACGGCAACTTTACTGGTTCGAGTCCATTGTGATATTCGGTCAGAACATCTCTCTTTAATATGAGATTGTCTTTGCACGGGGCTGCAATTTCACAGATGGGTTGTTCAAAATACAGTCAGAACATCTCCTTGTTGCAACTTCTGCACTTGCACTTCCTTGGAATCTTGAAGATATTTCATTTTAAGTTTATCCTGTCTAAATTTTTTAAAACCAAATAGGTATTTTAGGGCTTAAATCTGTATGTTTCCTCGGATGCAACTGGAAGAAAATGATGATACGATGATAGATCATTAGGGTGCCTACCGGCCCAAGAGTTTTGAATAGTTGATGAGCAATGGCCGATACGCCACCAAGTTGTTGTCAAGTGATCAGTTGCAGTGTCTACGTTTCATTTTGCTTATTTTGATATTTTTCCAATACGAGGCTGACTGGAGTTATCTTTGTAAGAAAATTTAAATTGCAAGCTTATTTTGACGGATATTGGATTGTAATGATGAAGCTGAAAAGGCTCCGCTTGCATTTGCAAGTTTTGATGAGGGCGAATCAATTCGAATCAGAAATAGCTCGCCCGTTTGATTGCATAAAACCTGACAAATTAACAGTTTGCAAGATCGTAGTGCAGTTGAAATCGATGCATTGCAACACATTTCTAGGACGCAGCACAAGAAAGCTGTAGGTTTTGCAAAGAATCATTAACTGATGTAGAAACTACTCAACTTCTCCAAGTTTAGTTTCAACGCCTCTTCTGTTGCTACGCCTCCTACAAATAAATCAAAGCCAGGGCACAACAAAATCTTAAAAAGGAAAACTAAAAGGAGACAAATAAGAAGGGATGTGGGGACACAAAGGAAGACGAGCCTGCAAAGGAATTCGAAGTGGTAGCCCACAAAAACGTGAAGAGACTCGAATTCAAAAAGGAAGGGAAGAAGGTCGAAAGTAAGTTGGCAGATGTTATGGCGTAACTTTTGAGAGGCAACAAAAGAAGACTCTGACAGCGAACGCACCTTTGAACTTGTGCGCTCATGAACCACCGCGTTCTAAGCACTCCGTGGCTTTTTTTTTTTTTTTTATTTGTTCCTTCTTTCAAATATTATATAAAGATAGGTATATCTAAAATTATACGGTCACACAAATTTTATATATTTTTAAAAAAATTTAAAAAATTAAGACTCATAAATAAAAATTTAAGTTCTAAGGTTATGCATATCCTATGCTACCTTTTTTCTTAACTCAGTTAAGGGAAAAACAAAAAACAAAAAATATAAGACAAAATTTAAAATTTAAAAGTTATTTAATAAATGTTAAATACGCAAAATATTAACGGTACCAAAAAAAAAAATCATAATCAAGATATCATTCAATTTAAAGTATCATGAGCATCAAGAACAGGTTACCAATAAACTCTTTATAACGTGTTGGGTATCCTTTTATTTTTCTATGATAAGAAACCCCAATTTACATGATTAAGCAAAGGTAAATCTTGAGCTTATAAACTCCATTAGGCTTTGCTTTGCCTATAGACTCCGAATGATAACCCAAACCCAGTAGTACAGTGAAAAACATTATCACAAGACGAGGTTGTGACTTCTCTGACCATTTTTTGTCTTTACCTTACCATTCAGCTAATCCCACAAGAATACATATAAATACCCTTTTAAGGAAACATCTCCACATTTTAGGACTGAGACAGAATTTAAAATTTCAAATTATAGAGTAAAAAAAAAAAAGATTAAGAAATTTATGGTAAACAAAATTATTATATTTTATTATGTAATTTACTGTATAATTAATTTTTTTAATTAAAAAAGGTCAAGCAATCAAATTGACTGAAACGAATTGAAATGAAAAAAAAAAAAAAAAATCAACAATTGCGAAGTACATAATAGCATTATTTGGAGTTCCGGTTATGTAACATCAAGACGACACTCGATATTTTAAAGAAATACACACACACACACACACAGAGACACACACAAGTCTTCATTTCCATATTGTCATTAGTGTAGACACCAGATGGGGCATCAAGAGATTGATTCGATCATTTCCTCGTCCAGTCGTGGTGGTTCCCAACACTTCTGTTTGTGGGGACAGCCACATTTTCCGTGGGGCCTGTGGCTCGGAAGCTGTCAAGGGCAAGCGACAACGACTGAGAATCTAACCAAAAGCGTTGGACCTTTGGACGTGTAAAGCCGAATCGAACCGATTTTATGATTGACTAATAAAAATTAAAATTTTTTAGTTTAATTTCAATTGAACTAAAATATTATTTTATATATTTTGTATTTTAATAATAAGAAGAAAAAAAATATTACTGGTATAAATATTATTCACAAATAAATGTTAATAAAATATTATTTGTATTTTAAATAATCATTTATTTATCTTAATTATATTGATAATTATAATTTTAAAAAAATAGTTAACCAAAATTTTTGGTTAATTGAAATTCTAGTAATCAAATTTCAGTTTGATTATGACTTTTACGATTCGAATTGGTTAATCAAAATTGTGCACAACCCTAATTGACAGGATATGTGACCCATTATTTATTTATTTATTTATTTACATTATTATTTAATGTGTTCAGACAGACCCCCTTCTTATCAAAACAAATTATTAATTCCAAACGACACTGCATTAATGGATTGTTTCTTTTCATGATTAATTGTTACTGATTGCAACTCAAATTTATAACTTCTAATTTTAGATACTGATTTTAATATAATTAAATTACAATTTATTAATAATAATAATAATATTTCTTCTTTTTTTTTTTCTTGTATTCTCGTAAGTGTATTATTTATTAAATTTTTTAATATATTTCTTCATTAATTTCTGTTACTTTACCTCGTCCTCCACCTGCGACAGAAAAAGCCCTCCGTTATTTGATGATTCTCTCCTTTATTAGATAATTATGTGATATACAATTAATTTTTTTTCCAATTTAATTGTATATAACCCTATTAATTGTTTCTTTTCTTATTTATTTATTCATTTGGTGGGGTTGGTGGGTGGGGGAGGGGGTTGGGTTGGTCAGTCGGCTTGGACCAACTCAAAAGTACTAACCAACCTTTGACCCAACCAGCTATTATTGGGGTTGTATTGGTTTTGAATTTCAAACAATAAAGCTTATAGATATTTTTACGGAAAAAGGAGTAGCCTCAGATCCTGTTTGCATGTAGCGCGGGACTCGCTCTGTTTGTCTCTCTCCCTTTTGGAAAAGGTTGCAAGTCTCACAATAGTACTTGTCAACACAAAAGTGATTATAATTTAATAATTATTAATTTTAAAATTTAAAGTAAAATATTAAATTTAATTTCTATATTATATTAATAAATAAATTTTCTTTTTAACTCTAATTACAATTTTTTTTTTTAAAAAAAAAAACACACACACACACACGCAAAACTGATTATAACTTTTTTTTTTCTATAAAATTATCACTTTATTCATTTTTAATATATTGTATCTATACATATAAATTATATTTATTATATTAAATTATTTTTTTATTTTTAAAAATATAAATATGTATATTAATTTAAAATAAAAATATAAATTCTAAATTCAATCTATATTGAATATGAAAATAGGATTGATTCAGAATAATTAGATATTTTTTAACTAAAAGTTTATGTTTTTGTATTGAAAAATTATAAATCTTAAAGTTAGCTCAAATATTATCAAATTTTATAAATTTATATTTTTAATTTTTATTATTGAGAAAAAAAACAAAAGTAATCGCAAATTATTTACTCATAATGTATGGTAATTGTTAATTGTTGGGAGTGCAAAAACAAAAAGAACGAGCATGAACCAGACGACAAGAATTCGAATTCGAACGTTGAGGAGCTACGCGGATAGCCTGGGGGCGTGGAGAAAAGAAAGAGAGACCAGATCCGCTACAACTTAGATTGTGATGGGTGCGTTCCATCCACGCTCTTTAAATAGCGTGGTTTTATTTATTTATTTTCAATTAATATCCAAGGAATATCCCACTTTGAAGTAGAAAAAGGAGAAAGGCAGGCAGAGGAGAGGAGGGAGGGGGGGTGTAAAAAGGTTTAGCAAAGCGAAAAAGTGCTAGAAAATTATTTCATTGTTCATTAAATTTAAATTTTAAAATAAAATTAAAAGTTTGAATTTTAAATTTCGCTTTTAATGTCAACCCCATGTGAACCGCAACCCTGTAATTAAATCAAGAAATGGGGATATTCTAAAAATTCAAAAATAATAAATGATTTTTTAATAATTTTTTTGACTATTTTTTATTAAGTAGAACAAATGAAAAGAAATACTTTTTATTGTTGGTGATATTTATAAAAGATGTATTGGTTATAGTATTTAGTATTTTATTAATTTATTTATCATATATTATTAATATATTTATTTATTTATTTTTTGAAGTGTGACTTTCGATGACATGTTCAATATGTAAAGTGGAAAACGCATAATAACAAAATAAATCAATTGTGCATTCTAAATATGCTACGTATTGATATGTTTTGCAATTTTTGTTGACCCAATTCACGTGATACTTCTTCTCGTATTTTTTATGTTGAATTGGAAGGGATTATATAATAATTTTAATTCATATTTAAAATTATAATCTCAGGAGTGGACAGCTATATTAATCTTTGGAAACTCGTGGGGCTGGCGAGGTGTGCATGGCAAAAGATTAATAAGGAAACCCCACGATTTTATTTTTATTTTTATTTTTATTTATTATTTATTATTTTTGGGTGATCAAAGCGTGTCAAGTACAGCTAGCAATTTGTGTGTCAACACGGACACGGTGAAGTGCTGTATTGGGCCAAAATGAGATTTTATAATGACTTGTTTGATTGTTTCCCATTTGGCCAATTCAATCGTTGTTTAATGTTGCTTTTTTTTTTTTTTTTTTTTTTTTTTGTAAGTACATAGTTATTTATCATCCATTTATGACAAGTACAACAAAGAATTTATGAATTTTACAAAGAAAAAATAACGTGTAGGCTGGCAACGTTATCCTCTAATACAGAAGTACATACAGCTAAGAAAGGCTGAGTCCGAAGGTGCCCAATCCAATCGAATGTACGGAACCTTATTGGCATACTTCCCATCTTATGCATCCATTTTGATGTCTGTCAGAATTAGGGTCTCGTTGGAATTGCAACAGTCTCGTCGTTTATGGCTGCATTTGGTTGGAGAAATGGCTTTCTTTTTGTCTACTAATCCGACCCCTAAAATCAGAAAAAAGAAAAAAGCACTGTTATGTGGGTATAGCTTAAGAAGATACAAGTAAAAATAAAACTTTTTCAATAATTTTGAGTGATTCTTTTTAAAAAAAAATAAAATTAATTGATTATTTTATATTTTTAATTCCTTAAGATTAAAAAAATAATATTTTTTTTTCAATCAAAAAATTGAAACTTTTAAAATATAAAATATGCAACCATATGTTAAGTAGGGTACTTGAGTTTAATATATATATATATATATATATATATATATATATATCCAATAGTGTCAATAACGTGTTAAATTGCTGCATCTATGTTATAAAATTTTAAAAATTACTAGCCTTCTAATTCACAAATGGTTCAAAATTGAAGTAAGATTTTGTTGGCTAATTAGATGGCAACGGTATTAATAAAGACTTCATAACATGTTTTTCAAGATCTTTCTCAGAAAGAAAGAATCATAAAAATAATATCATAATTACTAGATTTAATGAAAATTGTGTATTCAGATATTTGAAGTTTGCATGACATTTTTATAACAATATTAGTTATATTCTTAGCCTAAAAGAAATACATAGAGTGATCTTTTCTTTCAGTTCATTTGCACTGAAAATTATACGATGAGATACATTTTTTATAAGTTTAATATTCTTTTCACGGAATTAAAACTTGAAATTCATAAAGTAGAAGTTTAAGTACTTAACATTAGATGTTCTCGGTGTAATGAATCCTTTTTTTTGGGGGGGGGGGGTGTTCTCGTTGGTTGCAATAAGACATCAAGGACTAAGATATGCACAAAATAATATTATTCAAAAGAATAGCAAATTCAATAATTTTAGATACCACCTTGTACACATATAAAATGCTTTTTTACTTTAACATTATCCTTTCCAGTAGGCAATTTTTAAGTTGGATATTTACTAAATAAATAAATAATTAAATATATATATATATATATATATATATATATAAACTGAGGGCAAATGAAAATTAATGGTTTCTCATATTTCCCAGTTGAATGAAATTAGATTTCATCATTAATCATTTGTAGACTGCCGGTACTTGCAATCCCTTTGAATGGAACAAAAGGAAAATGCCGTTTCCACCAAATTATTTTTCTTACACTGTTTTGTTTTAAGCATTAATCAATACTAATATAATATATATATATATATACCCTGAATTTTGATTCTTTCAAATTTTCCTCCTTAATTTTTACTGATTTTCATGCACTCACTAACTGAAATTGAAAGTGATAAAAAAAAAAAAAGAAGGAAAACAGAAGCATGCTTTTTGACCCCTTTTTTAACAGTTTTACCGGGACAAATCAACCTCTGGGCACTGAACTTACAGAAGGCCGCCCCTTGATCACAAGTTGTTATTCTGCCTGTTGATTGCCAAATGATTATGAATACATGGTGATAGTTATGACCTGTGAATGATAAAATACGTAATATATATATATTATCTGAGATTACCAGTCATTATAATTTTCTAGCAATTTCTCTCTCTATTTATTTTTTCTTTCTTTTTACAACCCATAGTCTTCGTTAGACCATTTTTTTAATAACAAATAAAAAATAATCACTAATATATTAATTATTATATTTATATGTCCAAATTAAATTTTTTTCACCTGATTTGTATGTCTCACTTAATTTTTTTTTTTATAAAAAAATATCAATGACTAAAATGTTATTAAACTCTTAATTTCAATATTAATAAATATAAAATCAAATATTGTACTCCTAATACGAATTCTCAGTATAAAAAATAGCATCGCTAATATTACTCAAATTCAAACTAATACACACACAAAAAAAAAAAAAAGTCATGATATTATCGTATTCTTACTTGGAGTGATTAGTCTTCTTTAGACAATTTGTGAAGTCATTTTAAAGCATTCACGTGATTCTTGAAAGGGAAAAATCCAAATTTTATTGAAAAAGTCATCAAATACATGAACTAATTAATAAAGGCAATGGGTTGCTTACATCAACATTATTAGGTAAAGGGCATTGGTGAAGTTTGAGGGTTTCGTTCACATTATAAACTTAGACCAATTTAATAATAATTTTTTTTTTTGGTAAAGGTTTTGTTTTTCATTAGCAATTATTTGACCATTTATTTCAAACTCAATTCTAATTGAGAGCACCTAAGTAAATTACTGTGAACCATTTTTTTTTTTTTTGGGGGGGGGGGGAATCTGATTGCCTATTCCTAAAAAATTCTCCTCAACTTGACCAAACCAAAATCTTCTTAGGGTTTTTGATTCTCATAGTACCCAAAATAGTCCGATCGATTTTCAATTTAATTTGATTATGATATGGCTACTGAAACAGAAACGGAGTCAAGCTTAATCATAAGTCATAATTTCCAAAATACCAATTAATGTTAATGTTGTTGCCTTAGTCATAAAATTATTGATTCTCTCTCCCTCCAACGAGCCCTCAAAAAGTCAAAGCTGCCATTTCCCGCAATCTTTTAATCCACCACCCTTAATCACTCCTTGCTTTTCTCCTTTTGGTCTTGAAGAAGAAAAAAAAAAAAAAAAACTCTCCTTTTTAACCCAAGTCCAACCAGTGTCTTAAAGAAAGATTAAACACAGTCAACCTTTTTTTTTTTTGTTTGTCTTTAAACAATCGTCCAGACTGCCTCTCATCTTTCTTACAAAACAGCTCAACAGACACGAAAAAATGGAACCGGTCACGCCATAGTGCCTGGCAATCCTCAAAGAAAAAAAAAAAAGAAAAAAAAGAAAAAGAAACCCTCAAAATAAAAAAAAAAGAAAAAAGAAAAAGGAAAACACATAGGCCGTTCTGTCATTTAACGCGTCCCTCCGCCTTCCCGAATCTCAGAATCTTTCTCTGTTATTTCTCACCTCCATTTTTTTTATATTAATATTATCTTCCATATATATATATATATATATATATGGAGAGAGAGAGAGAGAGAGATCAACATCTACATTACATGACATGAACATAGTTGCTTATGAACTTTTGTAGTGCATTGTTGGTGCTTCGGTAGTTTTGCCCACTAGTCTGTCTCTCAGCACTTTTGATCTCTCCGTCTTCTTCTCACTCTAAGGCGTTTGCATGAGATTATTGTTTTTGTTCATTTATTTGAGATACATTATGGGGCGATCATTTTGAAGCATTCATCTCTCCAAAGATTGCTCCAAGTCTTGCTGCATAGTCTCTCGCTCATCCTCTCTCTTCAAAGGCTTCCTAGAATTGGACAACGAAAAGTATCAATCTTTTTCTTTGAGGACCCTCCTTTATATAGATACATAGTATAGGTAAGCTTTTTCTTCTTTTACTCAGTTCAACATAAACATCAACACACCTAGTCAGATCTGCAGCTTTTGGGGGGTTTAATACATGGCTGGATGCTTTCTTGTTTGAAAAACGTGAGAAGGGTATGTGTATTTTTTTTTGGGTTTTCTTATCTGTTTTTGGGTGTTTAGTACCTTACTGTAATGGCTTAAGGAAGTTTAGATCTTGGGGTTCTCTGCCTTTTTTTTGGGGGGGGGTTGAGGGAAGCTACTGTTTTTTCTTTTAGTGTGTTCTTTTGGGTGAGTTATTTTTATGAAAGTTTCCTTTCCTTTTCTTTTTTTCCATTTCCTTTTGGAATGCGAGGACTTTGGTTTGATTTTGCTGATTATGACTCTCTGTTTGGTCGCTGAGAAAATCTCGGGGGTAAAGAAAGAAAAGTGTTTCGGATCTTGGATTTTTTCATTGTTGTAAACGAAAAGTCAGAAGAGTTTAATCAGTTGTGTCCAATTTTACCATCCCATTTCCATTTATTTGATGCTACTTTTCTGGCGATTATTGTGTGTATCTTCTTCCTGGCTTTCCTCCTTTCTGAGCAACCAATCAGAGGTTCAATAGATTTAAAGATGATGTGTTGATCGGGAGGCTCTTCGGTTCTTACAGACAGATTTTAACTGAAGTTTGAACCCTGTTGAAAGTGAATCGTTTTTGAGTTCATAAACTTGGAACACTGCTGTGTGTTGAGGAAATGTGAAAAAAAATAAATAACCAAAAAAAAAAAAACGTGAAAGGTATTGCGGATCCCGTTTTAAGTTCTGACTATCTTGATATGATGTTAATTTGCTTCATGATGGTACAAGTTGTGAAATTAAAATTCTTGCCTTAATTTTAATAATTTAGGACATGACGATATATTTTGAATGTATGCTGACAGGGATTAGGCATTGTTGTACCCAGGATCTGAATTGACTTCACTGATAAGATCACAATATGGCCTCAAGGTCGTTCAAGGCTAGCCGATCAAACATATCGATGAGTTCTGATGCTACTGATTCTCAGAAGCCACCACTGGCTCCAACTGTGACATTTGGCCGGAGAACTTCCTCAGGTCGCTATGTCAGCTACTCGAGGGATGATCTTGATAGTGAACTTAGCAGCAGCCATGATTTCATGAATTATACTGTTCACATACCACCTACCCCTGACAACCAACCTATGGATACGTCCATCTCACAAAAGGTCGAAGAGCAATATGTATCAAATTCGCTCTTCACTGGTGGTTTCAATAGTGTTACGCGGGCTCATCTCATGGACAAGGTTATTGATTCTGAAACAAGCCATCCCCAGATGGCTGGTGCCAAGGGCTCCTCCTGTTCAATTCCAGGTTGTGATGGAAAAGTAATGAGTGATGAGCGCGGTGTGGATATCCTTCCTTGTGAGTGTGACTTTAAAATATGTCGGGACTGCTATATTGATGCAGTGAAAACAGGAGGTGGAATTTGTCCAGGTTGTAAGGAGCCATATAAGAATACTGACTTAGATGAGATTGCTGTGGATAATGGGAGGCCACTTCCACTTCCTCCACCAGGCACAGTATCCAAAATGGAGAGGAGGTTATCATTGATGAAGTCAACCAAGTCATTGTTGATGAGGAGTCAGACTGGAGACTTTGATCATAACAGGTGGCTATTTGAAACAAGGGGGACATATGGCTATGGGAATGCAATATGGCCTAATGATGGGGGTCTTGGCAATGGGAAAGATGATGAGGTTGTGGAGCCTAAAGAGTTGATGAACAAACCATGGAGGCCACTTACTCGGAAACTGAGGATACCAGCTGGTGTAATTAGCCCATACCGGTAAGTCTTCAATTTTTGTTGTTTCTTTCTTCATGATAATCATATTATTATCAAAAACAGACCAGGGAGGCTACTTACATTATCATGGATAATGCCCATAATATTCCATAGGAGTAAATCTGGGTGATGTCATATAGCCAAAGTTCAAATTTCTAATTGTGTTCGTCTGGACAAGGATATCATCATTGGGATGATGAGTGGTTTTACACATAATCACTCTATGCACGAGCATATGCACTGGAAATCATTGGTATTCTAGTGCTTTCTTTGTGTTTCCTTCACTTATTTTTGCTATATTGTGTGGTGATAAGTGGGCACTATTGGTATGACAGTCATGCACTTTGACATGCAACAATTTTCCCTGTTTGAAATGCTGTTAGATCCATGGTTAATCATACCAGACATGTGTGTTGGGTGCATTTTATCTTCCATCAGTGGTATTTGTCCACATTAAGTTTAGACGAGTAGTTTTCTCCTGAAACAAAGAAGTTCTAGAAAAAGAAATCTTTTTGTGATCTGAATAAGGGTTCTCTATTTTCACCCTTGCAGTTGATTTGAAAGCTTGATAATTTATTGTAAGTTTGGATCCCTGCTCATTGATTAGTGCAATCTACAATCTATTTCAAGCATTAAATTGTGAGCTTTAATTGCTATTACAATGATTATGTAAAGGAGGAATTAATATACTTGCTCGAGTAGAGTACATCCCAATTCCTATGGAAATAAACATGCATGACTTTGATTTTTACCTCGGAAAAATTTCATTATTGCACCCTCATTTATAATTGTTTTGCGAGAATGTCTGGACTTATTGTGGAATGAAATGCCCACATTCAGCATGTCACTTTCGTATGACACTGGAATGACTCAAGTTCCATCTGAGGTCAATTTTCTCTTATTCCTTTGTTATGTTTTCAGCCCCAAAATTTCTATCTTTCTCAGCCCCAAGCTAGCTGAAGTGGTTTGTTTGACTTGGAAAGATAAACCTACTTCTGTGGTTCTGGTTCCATTTTTGATAAGAGTTAACACGTAGAGATACTGTCTAGGGAACTAAGTCTCCCTTTAAACACTTCTTGTTTAATGCACTTAAACTTTATGCTTTACATGTTCCTGTAGGCTTCTAATTGTCATTCGTATTATTGCTCTTGGATTATTCTTGCAATGGAGAGTCAGCCATCCAAACGATGATGCAGTTTGGCTATGGGGAATGTCAGTTGTATGCGAGATCTGGTTTGCCTTTTCCTGGCTTCTTGATCAGCTTCCCAAGCTATGCCCAATCAATCGTGCTACAGATCTTAATGTCCTGAAAGAGAAGTTTGAAACACCTAGTCCCAGTAATCCCACTGGTAAATCTGATCTCCCGGGCATAGATGTATTTGTCTCTACTGCAGATCCAGAGAAAGAACCACCTCTTGTTACTGCAAACACTATATTGTCAATTCTGGCTTGTGACTACCCAGTTGAAAAGCTTGCTTGCTATGTTTCTGATGATGGAGGTGCACTGCTAACATTTGAGGCCATGGCAGAAGCGGCAAGTTTTGCTAACATTTGGGTTCCCTTTTGCCGTAAACATGACATTGAGCCAAGGAATCCAGAATCTTACTTCAATTTGAAGAGGGATCCTTATAAGAACAAAGTTCGTCCAGATTTTGTTAAGGATCGCAGAAGAGTGAAGCGTGAATATGATGAATTCAAAGTTCGAATTAATGGCTTGCCTGATTCCATTCGTCGTCGATCTGATGCCTATCATGCTCGGGAAGAAATCAAGGCTATGAGGCTTCAGAGGGAAAACAGGGAAGATGAACCCGTGGAGAGTGTAAAGATTCCAAAAGCTACGTGGATGGCTGATGGTACCTATTGGCCTGGAACCTGGCTGCATTCTTCACCTGAGCATTCTAGGGGTGACCACGCTGGTATAATACAGGTAAAATATCCCAATGCTGTTATTTATGTTGACCTCCTGAGCAATAAGGAAATTGTTGTGGATGATTATTTGTCACATGTTATAGAAAATGAATTGGAAAATATTGACTTAAACCTGAGAAAAATAAAAGAAAGGGCTGAATGATTTAGTTTTACATGATGCAGGTAATGCTGAAACCTCCAAGCGATGAGCCACTACTTGGAACTGCTGATGATACTAAGATCATTGACTTTACTGATGTTGATATACGTCTTCCCTTACTAGTTTATGTCTCTCGTGAGAAGCGACCTGGCTATGACCACAACAAGAAGGCAGGGGCCATGAATGCACTCGTTCGAGCCTCTGCCATTATGTCTAATGGCCCATTCATTCTCAACCTTGACTGTGATCACTACATCTACAACTCCCAGGCACTGAGGGAAGGCATGTGCTTCATGATGGATCGAGGAGGTGATCGCCTCTGTTATGTCCAGTTCCCTCAGAGGTTTGAGGGTATCGACCCTTCTGATCGATATGCTAATCACAACACAGTTTTCTTTGATGTAAACATGCGTGCCCTTGATGGTCTTATGGGCCCAGTCTATGTCGGAACTGGATGCCTATTTAGAAGGATAGCAATTTATGGCTTTGACCCACCTCGAGCAAAAGAGCATCATCCAGGCTGCTGCAGCTGGTGCTTTTCCAGTCGCAAGAAGCATTCTTCAATTGCAAACAACTCAGAAGAGAACAGGGCACTAAGAATGGGTGATTCTGATGATGAGGAGATGAATTTTTCCCTGTTTCCAAAGAAGTTTGGCAACTCAGTATTCCTTGTTGATTCAATTCCAGTGGCAGAGTTTCAAGGTCGTCCCCTTGCAGATCACCCGGCTGTCAAGAATGGACGCCCACCTGGTGCCCTTACCATTCCCCGTGAGCTGCTTGATGCTTCAACTGTTGCTGAGGCAATCAATGTCATTTCTTGCTGGTATGAAGACAAGACTGAGTGGGGCCAGCGTATAGGCTGGATTTATGGGTCTGTTACTGAAGATGTTGTCACTGGATATAGGATGCACAACAGGGGATGGAAATCAGTTTATTGCGTGACCAAGCGTGATGCCTTCCATGGCACTGCTCCAATCAATCTTACAGACAGGCTTCATCAAGTCCTAAGATGGGCCACTGGTTCCGTTGAGATATTCTTCTCCCGCAACAATGCCCTCTTGGCCAGCCCTAAAATGAAATTTCTGCAGCGAATAGCATATCTCAATGTGGGTATCTACCCGTTTACCTCTATTTTCCTGATTGTGTACTGCTTCCTTCCTGCACTTTCCCTCTTCTCTGGCCAGTTCATTGTTCAGACTCTTAACGTCACTTTCCTTACTTACCTGCTGTTAATTACCGTGACGCTATCTTTACTTGCTGTGCTTGAGATCAAATGGTCTGGTATTGAGCTTGAAGAGTGGTGGAGGAATGAGCAGTTTTGGTTAATTGGTGGGACTAGTGCACACCTTGCTGCTGTGATTCAGGGGTTATTGAAAGTTGTTGCAGGAATAGAAATCTCTTTCACCTTGACTTCAAAATCAGCTGGTGATGATGTGGATGATGAGTTTGTGGATCTCTACATTGTCAAGTGGACGTCTTTGATGATACCGCCAATCACAATCATGATGGTGAACTTGATTGCAATAGCTGTTGGGGTTAGCCGAACAATATATAGTGTCATACCTCAGTGGAGCCGTCTAATTGGTGGAGTTTTCTTCAGTTTCTGGGTCTTGGCTCATCTCTATCCTTTTGCTAAAGGACTGATGGGAAGAAGAGGGAGGACACCAACCATTGTGTTTGTGTGGTCAGGACTAATTGCAATCACCATATCGCTCCTTTGGGTGGCAATCAACCCCCCATCAGGTACTAACCAAATCGGCGGTTCATTCCAGTTCCCTTGATAGGTCATTCTTTGCTGCTGAGTTAAATTTTTTGTTCAGTGATAGTCATTTATCATGTCGGAGAACAGACTAGGTTCGTTCTGTTTCCTTTTTCCTTTTTCATTTTTCATTACATTTCGAAAAGGTGGACAAAGTATATAATATGGCAAATGAATACGCTCTTATGGTTGATAATGCTTTACATGAAACAGCTTGATCATTTTTTCATTTTGATATTAATTACAAGGAATTGCTTCTTGTATTCATTTGTAATTTACAGAAAGTAACGTGAATTTGTAGGCAAGTGCTCAAAAGGGTTGTTTCTTCTGTCTCTTTTTCGTATCATAGGAAACTTTAGCAAAGAAAAGCTTGGCTGCGAAGAGAATCTTGGTGCCTTGCATTATTCTGATTGTAAACAGAATATTTGATTATTGTATATTACTGAACAAATATGTCAGAAACTAAAAGCAAAGGACAAAAACTTCTAACCATTTAGTCTCAGTTTAATCCGACTCCTTAAAAACTTCATTTGTCGGAAGCAACACATGTTCGTGCCCGAGCTAACCTCGTAATTAATAGGAAGGCCTAGCGCCAATAGCAACAACAGCATCATTAACAAGAAGAAAAAACCAGAAAATATTTCGTCAGCCAACGGAAAG
The DNA here is from genome assembly GCA_021464305.1 of Kandelia obovata. Lineage (NCBI taxonomy): Eukaryota > Viridiplantae > Streptophyta > Magnoliopsida > Malpighiales > Rhizophoraceae > Kandelia > Kandelia obovata. The sequence goes on from CM038472.1 coordinate 2,281,055, forward strand.
CAGTTCTACATGACAGCAACTTGTTACATGACTTTGTTGGTGCTAATTATCTGGACTGTTCATGCTCCTCAACACGTCCCCCTCTCTCGATCAGGGACTCCCAACCGAGGAAAAGCCACGTTCATGATGCCTAAAGACCGAATGTTGTCGAGAATCCAGATGCCACAACGTGCTGTTTTTTTTTTCTTTTCAATCACCAGGAGCATATCCTGTCAGGTTCAATGATTCCCTCCTAGTTTGTGATCTGATTACATGCTTCACGTACACAACAAAGGGAAAGGGAAGAAGAGATTTCTTTCTCAACAATGTCAACAATGTCAAAGATCCACAACAAAAGATCATGAACATATGCGCTTCAGGGTCTTCTGTTAGATGCCTCCCGCGTAGATGGGGTCTGCTGGATTTTATTTTATTTTATTTTTGCAATTTATGGGTGGTTCCTTAAGTTATCAAAGTTAGCCCTGAAAGAAAAGTAAGTTGTAAGAATGGGCCTGTTGGATTATGAAGAGTCGAGGTAAAGATTATATATTGCATTAGTTATTATATATTAATACTCTGTAACATAAAGAAGACTCGTTAAAAGAGGTGATAAAGATATGAGCCCAGAACCATAAAAGGTCTCTCACCACTCGGCCCAAGCTCTTATTAGCTCGAGCTCTCCACCTCCGATGAGCATATCTAAGCAAGTCGAATCTGACTGTTTTATCAGTATTAAATTCTCATTAAATGAGTTACATATACGTGGGGCTCAAACATAATAATAATAATAATAATAAGAAGAAGAAGAAGAAGAAGAAGAAGTAACTCTTAAGTCATTCTCACTAACGATGATGGCTGAAACAGTCTTAAGGAAAACTTTATTTCTTCTCTAAAATCGCTTCCATACTGAATTAAGCGTATAATGCTTTCACGGAGAGTATCTTACAGAATTGTTATTCTTAATCTGTTTAATTATACATCATTTTTTTTATTTAATTTTATGAAACAAATTTTCTTTTCTTTTTATTAAATTCAGTAGTACCTCTTCACCAATATTATTTTACATAAACTTTTCTTATAAAGTGTTTAGTAATAGACATTAAAGTCAGAATCAATTTATATATATATATATAATATTCTATTACTAATTTATTATCTCTCTATAAGAAAAATTATTAAATTGTTAATTTATATTTATAATATATTTTTAAAAAAATTTATTTAATGAGAGATTCGGTTTACAGAACACGAGGAAAGTTTCATAAACGGTTGTAAATTACAGATATTATGGGCCTTTCTCTCTCTCTGTTTTTTTTTTTTATATTTTTTTATCGCATTTCTGGAAGTTGTGGGGCTTAGCTGTACCAAACAATTGGTTTTCCAAATGACTGACAGAATTTATGATACGTGGAACCCACATTTCTTTCTTCGCTTAATTCCATGCTTTCTTTCTTTCTTTTTTTTATTTATTTGTTACCAAAGAAAAAAAGAAAGAAAAAAAAAAGACATAATAAAAATATTAGTCTAAATTTTTACAAATTTAAATAAAAAATTATCTATTATTAATTTCTTAATTTAAATTTTTTATAAAAAAAATCTATTAGTTGAACAACAACAAAAAAATAAATAAATTATATAAAATTTCTTCATATTTGACCACAATCACAGTATATCAAATTTAAAATTTAATATATATTTTTTAACTCTTTTACAATAAATGAATAAATAAAAATAAATAAAAAATATAAATCTTGAGTGAGGAGACACTTAATTGCTACTAAATTCTTGTGTATAAGTGATAATTCTAAACCTTTTTGTAAACAAAAAGTTCAACTATTCCTACTTTATGTATGTATTCCTTGTGAAATAGCCAGAGTAGTTAGTTGTTAGATGTTAGTAAATTAAAAAAAAAAAAAAAAAAACAGAAGGTGTGTAGGTATACCACAAGAAAAATATTTGCACCCCTTTAAATCTGTAGTTTAAAGTGGGAGGGAGGTTTTAGAAGTTGAGGAGATTTGACCTCCTGACATCGTTCAAGTCAAATGGGCTTGGTGGCACTAGAAATTAACAACTCTTGACAGTTTCTACCCCCAGGATTGTTGTTGCATAGCACATCTAGAAAGCCACAAGTGCTATTCAGGTGAAATTTTTGGGCTCTCGTTTTGAAGAATCTATACCCTTGAATCAAGAACGCACATCTAGAAAGCCAATTCTGCCATTTTGGGACTATTTTTTATTGCAAGGTTGTCGAAGAAAATGGAAGGAGCAAGCTTCCCCAGGCTTGTTCAGTTCGATTCAGAGGAATCTGCTGCTGCTGCTCAAGCAACTCTCCATGAACACCATATCAGAAAGATAATAAATTTTGAGTATTGTTTACTTTCTAACGTGGCTTTCTTTGTTCTCTCTCTCTCTCTCTCTCTCTCTCTCTCTCTCTCTCTCTCTCTCTCTCTCTCTCTCTCTATTGTTTGATTTTCTATATATGTTTTGATAAATTATGCCTCAAAAACTCACAAGATGAAGAAATAAAGATTGATTTTTTTTTTTCATTTCTCTTATTGGTCAATTAATATAAGATATGATATTGCGCATGCCATTTCTTTCATTTTTTATTTATTTTCTTGGTTAGGTTGGGATAGTTCATTATTAGTAGATCCACGTGACCCATATATCAATAAGGATTAGGTGAAAATTTAATGCAAGAGGTAGAGATATTTTTTTTTTCTCAACTTTCCCATCAATATTTCTTATATTAGATTAGATAGCAAACGTCTATTTATTCTAATGGACACAATTTCTCCTCCATGATTCATTGTGCTCTTAAAATGCTTGCAAGAGTCATACATTCAGAACAAATAACCTAGTTTTTTTTTTTTTTTTTTTTGGGTATAAAAATTAATTACTACTTTAAATATGCAAGTAGTCAACTAAAAGAAGGCAGCATTTAAGTCGATAGAAGTGCATTTTATGCTCTACATAAATGCTGCAGTCTGTTCTTTGTCCATTATCTCTCTCTCTCTCTCTTTTGTCAAAAAAGAAAGAAAGAAAGTCATATGGTCTTAAATTTAATGTTTAATTACTTGATAATTAGAGTATCACTTTAAAAATATATATATCTATCTATCTAATATTTGAAAAATCATTCTTCTAAAAAAAATTAAATTATCGACTAAATTTTAAAATATAAATCATATATCCCTTCACATTAAAATTGATAAGAATATCTTGAATTTTAAACTTTTAATTATGATAAAGAAAATATTTTAATGTAATCAAATAGCACTTATAAATGAGTTTTACGCATATATGCCCATCTTTTTTCTATGTGTGTATGTATTCAATATAAACGAGTTTTACGCGCAATGTCTACTGCATACTCTGAATGTGTTCGATAATTTATTAGTAATAATAGCATTGCTATATTAAAACGAATTTACCTAACTTTTGTTCTTGGCATTCGGACATGGACATGCCAGTGTTGGGCTTTCCATTTTCACCCTTTTTGTTTGTCCCTTGCTTGTGTGGTCATGTCACATCTTACTTGGACATTTTGCTTGGTCGTCTAATCAATGTTGGAGCCTAGACAATGCGAACGAATTTACTTGTTGTAAATGATTAATTGATTGAAAGGAAAAGTTGCATAGATTTGATGAACTTAATGCCCCCATTAAATGTTAGTTCATGACTTAGTTTGATTTTGAACAAGAGATCCTGCCTCGATTCGAAGTTTTTGTTCGATTAAGGTTTCGGTTTGATTTCAATTCAAAATGAAATGGTATTTATATTTAGTTCTCACACATTGCAAATTATCATCTAAGAGATGGTTACAGTTGCTTAATAAATACTACAAATGTATTTTTAATAATTAAAATAATGATATAATATTAATTATGCGTGTTAAATTGTTGGCCTTCATGCAATGAATCCCTTAATTCGGGAAAAGGAAGGGGGGAGAGAGAGAGAGAGAGAGAACAAAAGAGGGAGGTGAGGGAAGGTAGGTAGTTGAGAGAACCTTGGTGGGAGCGTGCTGCTTTGTGTTTGGTTTCTTGAAGGTGAGATGGGGAAGCATGCAAATGTTTTTCCCACTTGCCTCTCCGACCCCCTCAAATCCATAAGCTACCCGCTACTCCACACCCACTGTTTCTACCTACCACTCCTCCCCTGATTGGGGTCTTTTTTTTTTTTTTTAACCCTTATTAATTTATTACACAAACGCTCATTTCTCTATCCCTCTCGCAAGCTTGCCTTTACAAGCTCACCGTGAAACACATACAAATACACGCCAACGCCCCCCTTGAAATCGGGCAGTTCATTTTCTGTTCTATCACACTCACAAAATAACCTGTTTGTATAGAACAGAACCACCAACTGATATATCTTCCCGTTTGGAAACACCATGATTTCCATCGCCTCGCCTGAGCCCGCCAAGCCAGAAATCTCTTCTTCTCCTCCTCCACCACAACCGTCGACGGAACCCCAAGTCGTTTTCAGATCAAAACTGCCAGACATACCAATCTCCAATCAACAACCTCTCCACACATACTGCTTCGAGCATCTCTCCAAATTCTCGGACAGACCATGTCTTATATCAGGGTCCACAGGAAAAATCTACTCCTTCTCAGAAACTCACCTCATAGCTCAGAAGACCGCGGCAGGATTGTCCAAATTGGGCATCAAGAAAGGCGATGTGATCATGATTCTCCTCCAAAACTGCCCGGAATTCGTCTTCGCCTTCATGGGGGCTTCCATGCTTGGCGCGGTCACCACCGCCGCCAATCCTTTCTACACTTCAGCTGAGATATTCAAGCAGTTTTACACTTCAGGGGCTAAACTGATCATCACTCAATCCCAGTACGTAGACAAGATGAGAGACATTTCTTCAAAAGAAAATCACCCAATACTCGGCCAAGATTTCGCTGTCATCACGATCGACGACCCTCCGGAGAACTGTCTTCATTTCACCGTGATCTCCGAGGCAAAGGATTTTGAAACCGAAAATGAAATCTCAAGAGTTTCCATTGATCCCGACGATCCTGTGGCATTACCATTCTCTTCAGGGACCACAGGGCTGCCTAAAGGGGTGATATTGACTCACAAGAGCTTGATTACGAGTGTGGCCCAACAAGTAGACGGAGATAACCCAAATCTGTATTTGACAACGGAAGATGCGGTGCTCTGCGTATTGCCTCTGTTTCACATATATTCATTGAACAGCGTGTTGCTTTGTTCACTCCGAGCCGGGGCCGCCGTGCTGTTAATGCAGAAGTTTGAGATAGGGGCGTTGCTGGAGCTGATACAAAGACACAAGGTGTCGGTGGCGGCGGTCGTGCCGCCTCTGGTGCTGGCACTGGCGAAGAATCCCATGGTGGAGAAATATGACCTGAGCTCCATCAGGTTGGTGCTGTCTGGGGCCGCCCCGCTGGGGAAGGAGCTGGAGGAGGCCCTCCAGAACAGAGTCCCTCAGGCCATATTGGGACAGGTTAGAATATGTTCCCCAATTACCTTACCTTTTTACACTGTTGGTTAAAAGTTAAATTTGCTGATGAGAATAAAATTTAACAAACCAAAATAAAATAATTTGGTGTGTTTTCTTTTTTCAAGTAAAGTAAACTGTAAAAATAAAAAATAAATTTCGTTAATTTCTAGCCTTAAAGGGCACATCTGTCATCTAATGGACATTTGTTTTTGTTTTATTTTTTTCACATTTTAAGTTTTTAAAATTAAACCTAACATTCTTGAATCCTAGAACCGTAGCCCGTAATGAGATGGAAAGAAAACATATGATAATCTAAAATTTCCAACAAAATGGGAAATGGGAAAGGGATAATTGCAAAGAAATGGGTAGCATAGGCAAAAGAATTAATGTGTGAGAAGGACCTGTGTAGAATAGAAAGGTACTGCTGTGGTGTGCCTAGACAGTTCAAACATGGGTTGGATGGCAACTGGCCACTTTTCTTAAAATTAAGAATAATATTAAAAGTTATAATTTTTTATAATTAATTTATCACAAAATATTATTTTTTTTGATAATTTTTTTTAAAAAAATCGTAATATTTAGCATTACTTTAAAATTAATTAAGATGAGGCTAATAATGACACTTAATTTATAGTCTCTAATTGCATGGCGGGGGGGGAATCATAATTCATACAAAAAAAAAAAAAAACGTATCAAATTTAATTTGTTATGTATGGAAATAATGTAATTATACTTGTTTTGTTTCCTACCGCATTCATAAGGGTTACGGTATGACGGAGGCCGGACCGGTGCTGTCAATGTGTCTGGGGTTTGCGAAGCAGCCATTTCCGACCAAGTCCGGCTCATGTGGCACGGTGGTGAGGAATGCAGAGCTCAAAGTCATAGACCCGGAAACAGGTTGCCCCCTTGGTTACAACCAACCTGGTGAAATTTGCATCCGAGGAGCTCAAATTATGAAAGGTTCACTTATGACTTCCTACTTAACTTTTGTTATTTATATACAACTTTTATTTGAACACACACTCTTCGAGATTTCAGCTCTTTTTCTTTTTCTTTTTTTTTCCTACTAAGTATGAATTTTATTATGTTTATTAATCTATTAATCTTGTGTGTGCTCGAGTGTGTATAATCCTCGTGTCTGTGAATTTTTGTCCTAACTATAAACTACAGGATACTTAAACGACGAACAGGCCACGGCAAATACCATAGATGCTGAGGGATGGCTTCACACCGGAGACATTGGTTTTGTTGACGATGACGAGGAGATTTTCATTGTGGATAGAGTCAAGGAAATCATCAAATTCAAAGGCTTCCAGGCATGTCTTTTCCCTCCTCCTCCTTTTTTTTTTTTTTTTTTTTTTTTTTTTTTTTTTTTTTTTTTTTCTTTATGTACGCAGAAAGTTACTATCAACTATGATCGAGGTGCTGCAGCAAGTTGGAGTTATTGCAAATCTCCTTTGGAAAGGACCTATTTTGTATTAACCTTGTCCTTCTCAAAATATTAATCTGCTCGGAAAGAGGGGTTTTCGCGGTTAATTATTAGTGTAGAGGATGCAACGTATGAATGAATGTGTGACATTCCTGTTGTTGGTGTCTATGAATTTTGTGCACTGTAACAATGTTTCGTTCGAGTAATTTAAGCAGCTAATTAATGTTACTTTATTTTCAGGTGCCACCAGCTGAGTTAGAGGCCCTTCTTGTAGGCCACCCACACATTGCTGATGCAGCTGTTGTCCCGTAAGTGACGGCGATCAGGCCCATTCCTAAAATTAATCAAATTCATTGTGGATAGCCAAAGATGATGAAGTGTGACTCTCAAGGCAATAACAAATGTTCCAATTTCTCTTTTTTTTTTTTGGATGTATTCAGCCAAAAAGATGAAGTTGCAGGCGAGGTTCCGGTAGCATTTGTGGTTCGAACAAATGGGTTTGAGCTCCCTGAAGAGGCCGTAAAAGAATTCATAGCAAAGCAGGTGGTATTCTACAAGAAACTCCACAAGGTGTATTTTGTTCATGCAATTCCCAAGTCTGCCTCTGGCAAGATTCTAAGAAAAGATTTAAGAGCCAAGCTTGCAGCTGCCTCACTGCCCGCCATGTCCTAGAATTCTAGGACACTACTAGAATGCTTTGCCTGCAATTCTGCCTTGGTTTTTTAGTGGTTTATGTTCATTCAATGTTGGCTTGATGGCACATAAAGCCGTTCCAAAAAGTTTGGGATTTCCTCTCCGAGTCACCAAGCACATCCCTTTATTCTCCAGTTATGTTTTTAATTATAACCCCTTTTATTTGTCTTCGTTCGTTAGTTTTTCTCCTTCCATGTGATGTAATCTTGATATTTATTTTATAAGAAATCCTGAATAAGGTTCAGCTTAAACTCTCATTTTTATTTACTTAATAGACTTAACCATAACTATAACTAATTTTCTTCCCTTTCTGTATTGGGAAATCCGATCACAAGTTGGATAGGAATTTCTCTTCGTCGTCATATATTACCTTACATTTTATTCTTTCTCTCTTAAAGATTATTTGGCATAGTCTGATACAATGGTTTTGATTTTGATTTTTATTTTGATTTTTATTTTACAACCAATCGCATAGGATGTCACAAAAGTTTTTTTTTTTTTTTTAATCTTTCTATAAATTACATTATATTATAATTTTTATTTAGAAATTTACTTATTTATTTTATAATATTTTAAAATATTTAAGAATTTTAGTTAAATTATTAAAAAAATATATAAAAACTGAATTCTTTTTGTTTTAATTTTTTTATTTAGTTAAAAATATTTTCTAATTAATTATTGATTCTAAAGGCAAAAATCATCCAAATATTCTAATTTCATAATATCATAGATTCTCTTGTAAATTATAAATAAAAATACTTAATTAATTTTTTTTTAAAAAAATTCAATAGAATGTTGGTCTTTTTGTTTCTTCTTCTTTTTTTTTTTTTTTTTTTTTGTCCTTTCATCTCACGTTAACAATACACATTATTATTATTATTATCATTTACAGCCAACGCACATTACAGTTCATAATTTTTTATTGTTTCAATGATAGTTTTTAAGTATATATATATACATTATAAACTATTTTGAGTTCTCCTTCCCGAAGACTTCAAATATTATAAAAAGAGTTCTCCAACTAAGAATGGCACAACCAAGAGTTCTGCAATTCATGTTTGAGCAACTCCCAAGAATTCTTTGACCGCCAGATTTTAAATGAGACCATTGAGTTTGAAGCTCCACTCCCCTCGAAGCTAGAACTTGGAGGATGCCGTTATGGCAAGGTGCCAAGGCGTGATGATTAGTGGGTGCTGATGCAAGGTCTGAGGTGCTGCCTGAGGGAGGCGATGGTCACTTGCAAGGCCAAGAAAATGAAAAAAATGTGTTGGAAAGCTCTGAGTGCCACATGTCGTGAGATCGTAATTATCTGATTTCTTGGATCTGGTCAAGTAATAAAGTCATTATATTACTGGTTGAAATATATATATATATATATATATATATATATATGTATATCTTTATTTTTCTTTTTTCTTTTATTTTTTTTCCTTGAATAACGACAACCCACACGAATCAATCAAAAGCAGGTTTCCTAATTTTATTAAATTTTCCCAAAAATGATCAGATTTTAACAAGTCAATGATAATTCGATCCAATAATGTAACTCAGTCCAGTTCTATGTCCAAGTTAACAGGATTTCGGTCTAATCAAGTGGGTATTCCAAGTCTTATAACTAAGGGTGAGATGTGAGCAATTCAACTGCTTAGACTTTCCTATAATAGAAAATGGAGTATAAGGAATGCCTTTCCATTGAAAGTAGTGGTAGCTAATTGATAAATTGAATTTGAGTTAAATATTTTTAAATTTTAGGTTATTTGAGTGTTGAATATTTTAAGTTATTGGTTCATTAAATTTTGAATTTGTCAATTTTTTTATTTAAGTGTTAAGTATTTTGGGTGTAAGTTTCATCGAAATTTTAGATATTGAGTATTTCAAGTCTTAGGTTCTTGAATTTTGGGTTAATTAAATTTTAAGTTAATTGAATATTAGATATACTAAATTTTGGGTGTCGAAGGATTTTGGGTGTTTAGATATATTAGATATAATGCAATAGTATCATAAAACTAATGTACTTAAAGTCAACCATAAATGGAAAGATTTAAATATTTTAAAATATATTTGTTTGATCTATCGTTATATTAGGCTGTCAGTCGGTCAATGTATGTATGTTTCGATTTCAGGCTCCTGTCAAGGTGGACTAAGGGAGCGAGACACAGGCTCGTGACAGTTAGTAGGTTCATGACTGAGGGACCGTGTGGTTGGGGGTTGCCTTCAATAATTCTTGGAAGAAGTAAGGATCTGTGAAGCTGCCCTTCTTCCACAACAGCCATATATTCTTGTGATCACGTGACTCCCACCCACTTGACCGGTTGGCCAAAGCTTACACAAACCATAGCCTTCAATTCATGAACATACTACATGAACCAGGTTACAAGTCTATGAATTAGTTCATTTTGCCTTGCATTGAGGTTACAAGTCTTCCTCTAGCTGTTATGGGTCTTAAAATTGCTAGTTTCCCCTTTTCCAGGTTAGCAGCCCGGTCAACAAATTCTCCACTTACTTTGATGGACAGAGAGCATTTACATTATTGCAATTAGAACGACGGCTTAAAATGAAAGTAGCTTTATCCAACGTATAGTCTAGGACAACCATTATGATTCTGCAAATTTATCATTTCTAATAACAACCATTGATATAATCTCACCAACATTTCCTCCGCAATCAGAAGAGAAGAGGTGAATAATAATCAGATTCATCCAGCAGATTAACTGTAGCATGACACCTTCAGCCATTATTCTGGTGATCTTTAATACATGAAGATATCACTGATACATGGATTTGTCCACACAATTACAAAATGATTAAACGACGACAGACACAAACAGCCGTCCAGGACACACAGCAGATAATTAATATTGCGATAAAAAAAAAGGTCCACATCTTAGTGATGATGAGCCTGGACATAGCGTAGCCCGCAATACTTGCAGATGGCTGGCTCCTTCAAGTCGAGGCATATAAACTCAATTGGATGCCCGAGTGCAGGGTTAGTGTCTACAATAAGAAATGGCAAATGAACATACCTCAGTTAGTGCGGAATGGTCTTCTGTGCATGTGCTTTTTGTTCTATTCACATAACTATTTTGCAAATGCAAAACAAGCAACAGATTTAAACTAGCCTTCAAAAAAAAAAAAAAAAAAAAAAGGATTTAAACTAACCTCCTTCACATGCAACAATCCTACCCTCAACCTTGATGGGGGGAATTTCATTGATCAACTCCATTGGAGATTTCTTGCTTCTATCCTGCAAAATGCAAGACCCTCTTTGTTACTTTTGTCCGCTCTTATCTAAGGTAGACATCTCAATTACAAACTGAAAATCTGGGTTCACAATTTAAGGTACTGACTACTTAAAGGGTAGATACTAGGACAAGGGAAGGAAAAGAAGTTGCCTAAAAAGTGTCAGCATGATCATCTAAAGAGGCTCAGAAGAGAAGGCGGCTCATTAGTTGGATGCACTCAAACCCAACCTATGTCTGAAAAACTTGCCTTGTTATCCCAAAGACAAATCCACTAAAATGTTTTTCTATCTTTCCTTGAAATGCAAGTAGAATTTCCCATTCTCAAAGATTCTGTTTAGCTATCTGGTATCGGGTGTTTAGGTAGGGCAACAAGGCAACTGCATTTCATTCATTCGCAAAACAAGATTAGAAAAAGTTCTTTGGTTATTGCATGCATCATTGTCTCATACATCACTGTACATGACCTTGCGAAAATAATCCAAGCATATTCAGGAATGCCACACCACAACTCATGCTAAGAAATCATACAAAACTTGACCATAAACTAGAAGCAAGATAACATATTCCACAATGACATGCCGAGTGGAGCAGCAGTTCAAGCAATTAATGAAGAAACCAACTCTCGTCAAGCCAAGAATAATGTGAATTAACAACTGGGAAAACTTCACTGGAAAATGCAAATCTGTAGGAAAAGCATTTTGTAAACTTCAGAATCAAAATTTGAAGGTCACTAAACCAAGGAAATGGATGTTGGATACTTGATACCACAACTACCATTACATCATCTCAAGGACCCATAAACAGTGGGACCTGATCTTAACAAAATAAATGCAGGTTATTAGGCTGCTATGCATTTCATCAAGGACTCAAGAAGGTAAAAAAAAGGTCCACTGGAAGTGGGATTCATATGTTTATTATAAAATTCTTTAACACTATAACATGTAATGTGACAGCTATTTCCACTTTCAGAATAAGATAGCCATGTCCCCGTGAACTCACCATCTTCTATTGCTCGGTCCATGGTTTTCCACAGAAGATAATGTAATTAATGGCAAATTCATATTGCCCCTACCGTGTTTCTACATTTTTTTTTTCAGTTATTTCAAAAGTTGGTAAAAGGCCGAAGCCAAAGCCAGAGTGTTCAGAACAGTCAGAAACAATTAGCAGCACTACAGGCAAGTGGAAGTTTACTTGGAACCAAATCTAAGCAGTTCAGACCCGTGTCCAAAACACATGTTCTGAGAATAACTTTCTTCTTTCCCGCAATACATCTACGAACCCACCCACAAGAAACTTAATATAATAACGTGGAAAGTATATAACTTATGAAGTTGATCACCATCAGAGTAGTGGCACACAAATCAGAACCCCAAATGCTGAATCAGATTGTATATTCTTGTTAATAGACATGTATCATCTGGGGCCAAAAAATCACTCCGGAAAAATCTCAAGTAACAGTTTCCAATACCTGATAATAATATATATTTGAACCAATATCGTTGAAAACGAGATTGATGAATTAGAAAATAAAAGTGAAAAAAAATTACGATTGTAAGCTTAGAAAACCAGAACGGTGCAACTTCCTCAATAACCTAATACTATCTTCAATCTTACAGATTGCAATTTGAGATCCCGCCAATTTGAGAAGGTTAAAAAACCCAAAGAGGTTCTTGAGGTAAATGATAAAAACGTTGAAGAAACCACATAACACAATAGCAAAACCTAGAAGAGGTGAACCTGCATCCATTTAGCAGTGTGTTCGCTGATTTGGCTGCTAACAAGGCTCAAATATCTGGTTGTTTGCCAATACGGATTCGATGATCTCGTTAGGGTTCTTAACAAGCTCGACGCCATTGCCATTCTTTGGCTTCGCTATTTGGAGGTTGAGAGAGAGAGAGAGAGAGGGAAAGAGAGAAATAAACAAAAACAAACAAATAAATAAAAATATATATATATATATATATATATATGGGTGGTACGCAGGCCGGATTGGATTCAAAATGGGTTGATTTGGATGTTTTAAACTTTGTTTACAACAAATTTTAAATTTATAAAATTACAGTTATATCAAATATTATATATTTTAAATATATTAAATTTAAAATTTATCGACTTTAAATATATTTTAATTTTTTTAACTCAAATTATTTAGATTGAATTAAATCAACTTTTTAGTAATGATAGATTGAGTCTTCCTTTTTCCTTTTTTTTTTTCCTAAAAACAATTAGTATCAAAAATAAATACCTATGAATTTTACCAACTTTTCTAAATTTCTGCGTGGGCTATAATTCATACGAATTTAGGCCTGGAACTAATTTTTTCTGTTTTCGATTTGAATGTTATCATCTCATTGGACATGCAGAATTTTGTTGATTTTTCATGAAAATGTATACGTTATGAAAATTTTCAAATTAAAAATACTAAAATTTTATATTCTATTTCTAAAAATAACACATTTTCTAAGCGGTTTGTTTGTAAATATGCCGATATTAAAACAAAAAGTTTATTTTAAATTTCTTGGGAAACTTTAAGGGTTTAAATCCTTGTTTCCTATAATTTCCATAGAATATAAACTTTAATTCTGATGTACACACACACATATATACATAGAGATAGAGAGAGAGAGAGAGATAGGAACGAAAACATAAATATAGCCCCAATTATAAAAGTCAAAACGAAAAAGGCTTTGTTGATTTAAGTTAATGTACAACAACATGCTTAGCTTAAAGACCTTTGTGTGTGTGCGTGTGTGTGTACACACGTATGTATGCATGTATGTATAAAGTTCACTATAGAATGCATTTTACTCCACTAAAACGATGACTTATGTGCACATTTCAACTTTTATTTACTACAGGAAAGACATCAGAGTATCCATTTGATGCTCCCCGATGATCCTCTTCAATAAATTATACACAGTTCTGCATCTACATCATGAGGGCGATTCTCTTATGTAATATTTCTTCATTGGACCAGTGCTTTGTAATGCCACGGCTTTCCAGTCTCAAAACCAAGTTGCTTTGACAAGAAGAGCACAAACTCGGCTTAAGGGAATTGCATGCAGCCACACTCCAACATGAAGCTTGCGTTATGAATAGGACAGCTGAATCGCAGGGGAGGCTATTTTTCCTGCATTTGTTTGAGTTTTCTTACTCCGTGTTAACAGATTTAACCTTGACAAACAAGAACCCCTTGTCACACAGCGAAGAATGAGACCTGGCATACAAATTCAAGATGCCGCCACTGGAACTGGAACTTAACCATCTGGAGCTTGTGGTCGCTAACTGATTTCAGGCTCTCTTGAACGTAGCTGAGAACTCATTGCCACCAGATCAAACACAGGGCTGTAACAGCAACCAATGTTGATTTACACAACACCTCTTTTTCATTAGTATTTGCCCATAATATTTATTCATCCGTACAGCTTTGTTCTTTCAAACATTCAGTTACTTCTGCTACGTATCCAGTATTCTGCCTTCGACCCAACTTCAAGCTTGTTAAGGAAAGAGATCCTTAAATGGTTCATGGATTCCAACAGAACTTCAGCTTCTTGTTTCTTCCCTGCAGCATTGTACAAGTGCACGCCTCCACTCATAATAAATCTGTCTGTCTCTGCAGACTCTCTTATCTGTTTGAAAAATTTAATCCCTTCTTGCACATATCCATAATCCATGTAACCTTTCAGCATTGTCCGAAAACAAGCAAGGTCAGGAATCAAGCCACAGACGAATAGTTCCTTGTAAACCCTTTCTGCTTCTTCAATAAGACCAGCATTTGCAAGAGCCGAAAGCAAGTGGTTAAAATGAGCGCATGAAGGAGGAATTCCTTTCTTCTTCATGGCAATGATAGTCTCCTCAGCTTCTGGGTACTTCAAACTCTGTGTGTAAGCTTGAACAAGGGAAAGATAACTGAAGGAGTCAGCTGAGTAACCATCTTTCTGCATGGCTTTGAAAAGCACCTCAACTTCATTGTAGAGTCCTGCCATGGCATAGACATTCATCATAATATTGTAGCTAACCTGCAATAATTTAGCAAAGGCAAGGGTTAAGCACTTTTATGCATGTATCATGCAAGAAGACCGGTTCTTTCATGTAACTGCTGGATTGGCTGTCCTAGGATTTGGGAACAAAGTCCATTCCCCAGAATCATTACCTACTGTCACTGATATTGACCATAGGGCTGGCAATTAATCCTACACCACAGCAGAGCCCAATGCTAAACATTTCTCAGATCGGTGTGTGTGCAAATGTGTGAGATGGAGAAAAGGGGATAAAAGGTAATAACTTCAAAAAATATCAGCACAAAGGAAATTTTGAAGAAATCATCTTTAAAGACAACCAGTTATGTCTACATACTGCATTATCTCTACAGCTTGGGCAGTTTATAACGAACATACCACCCCCGGTTTTATTCCCTCTTCCTGCATTTTGGTGAACAGCAGAGAAGCTTCTTGGCTCTTGCCTGAAAGAGGAAAAAAAAAACAGTGAGATAGTAGAATTCCCAAGCAGCAAGTGATCTGATAACCCACTAATTAAACAACCAAAAGAGTTACTAAATGACAAAGAAAAACATAGTTATACCACTCATGACATATTAGGCACCAGATCAGTAATGAAGACAATGCACTGATGCAGAACCATGTGAGTTATCTTTAATGCACAAAATGCATTTTCGTTTTGGCTGACATGTTACAGACAGTGATGTCCTTTGGGTTACTTTATGAAATAAGCTCTATTCACAAGAATCACAATGCTCTAACTGAAGTAGCAAGACCTTCTCTGATGTACCCAACAAAAAGAAAGTTAGATGAGCAAGACAGTTCTGATGAATACTACTAGGAAAGAATTTACTGCTATGAAGCATGCTCAAAAATGTGATTTTTAGGAACTCAATAAATCATTATCCTTGTTACAAAGGTAGATATTGATTATTACCAGCCTTGCCATAATAGCTGACCATATTCATGTATGCTTTCTCATCCAATGTGAGACCCAAGTTGCATGCAGTATTGAACATCTCTACCGCCTTATCCAGCTTTTGACCCCGGCCATACACACTGCAACATAGCGAATTAGCAAATTTTGCCACATAATTTGCAAAAAAACACAACCACACATGTGCAATCTACGTTGTTTTGACATTTCTCATCAGGGATCTTACCTAATCATGGTATTGAATGTCTGAATTGATGGAGGGACTCCCAATAAGTGCATGTGCTGATAGATTCTGGCTGCAAAATGCAACCTACCTGCAATGTATGCTTGGGGCTAATTGGATGTTTTCTTCGGAAATCATTCTGAATAAATAGAAGATGGCAGTGATCAAACCTGCTTTTAGCATTGCCTTGATAAAAATGTTGTATGCCACCGTATCAAGCGTCATATTTTCCTGAATACACTTGTGAATTATATTCTCTGCCTCTTGATGTTTCCCTGGAGAAGGGAGTGATTTTTCAGTAGTCAACATTACCAGGGAACTAACAGCAGTTTGCAGCAATAATCATTAAGTCAATACTTTACAATTATAATGATTCTTCAGAATTTATGCATAGGTGTGTGTAAGTGTACATCACTTAAAATTTTCTCTTTGAAAAATGGGAATTTCTTTAATTAAGCTAGACTCTTCCAGCTGCCTCTGAGAGGCTCAGTAAAGCTTTTCTCTTTGTGCAAGCCAATCCAAATCTTTTATGTTCTAAGGCAATCTCTCATAAAGAATTCCAAATCCTAATGATGTCAACAGATATATATCTACTTATTTTGTAAGCTCTTCTGGAATTATGAGCATGTAAATTGAAAGGTCAAGCTCCAACTCCAAAAGTGAACCACGTATAAATAGATAACTCAAATCTGTCCCAACCCAAAGTACACTAGTTACAAAGATCTCTCATCGTATAACTTCTCTATTAACTGTTACAACATCATGCAGGCTAATGCCAAAGGGTTTTGGACAGTGATACAGTTATACAAGGTCTTCTACGTGAATGTCTCAAAACATGATGACCACCATGTCAATAACAGATGAAAACCAAAGATAGCATGGCAAATAATCAACAATCGTACCAGAGTTAGTTAGAGCATTAACAACCATGCTGATGCCAACAGCACCCAGATCATGTACTGTCTCATTTAAATCCTTGTAAAGAGAGTATGCCTCCTCTGATTTACCACATTTGGCATATGCATCAATCATTGCAATAAACACTGATTTCTCAGACACCAGACCATCTGCAACTGCTGCAAATATCTCCTGAGCTTGTTTCAGCTCTCCTTTTCGTCCACATAAAGCAATCAAAGAAGCAATTATTTCCTTGTCTAATCTGCAGCCTAGATTGGTGACTTGATCATTAACTCTTCTTGCTCTACATATATCACCTATGTAGAAGATGAATATTAGCCTTGAAAAAATAGAGAAACAGAATCATCACATTGGAGTTTTGGTTGCCTACCGCATAGGAGCATAGAAGTGCAATGCTAAGAAATAAAACTCTACATGCAGATAACTTGCATAAAAAGACAATAACAATCAACATATGGGCAGCTAATATTCATACCTTCTCTAATAAATTTGCCAACTAGTTGGTTCACAATAGACAAGCCTTTACCAGTGCCAACCAACAATCTCAGTATTTCTTCTGCCTTGACAAAATTGCCAACAGCCAAAAAGAGACCAAGGAGAAGTCCAAGGGCCGCTGGGTCAGGTTCAATGGAAACCATGAAATTTTCACAGTGCTTGTCGTCACTGCGCATGACCTTAATAATTGTATGGAAGTATCTAGCGTCCTTGAAGCAATTATTTGTATACATTTCTTCTATCAATTGGTCAAAATCTTTCAGCATACCCTCCTTGCACAGTACCTTGATAACTGTCTTGTAAAGCTGCTCATCAAAATCTACTTTATTGTTTCTTATTTGGACAATGAAGTCCTTAGCCTTTTCAATCAAGTTCAGCTTCACGTATAAATTAAGCATATCATTACAAGAACCAGCATCAGGATGTCCGGTCTTGGATAGAGTTTGGAATGTCTCTTCAGCAGAGACCAATTCTCCTTTCATAGCATAACACTGCAACAGGACAATATATGCAAATCTTGACAGCCAAATGTTTCTAGATTTCATCAAATTTATAACATTCAAAGCTTTCTCAGAATTTTGAAAATTAAGATGGACTTGTGCCATTGCTAAATATGTTTTCTCATCACTCAGTAGACCAAGCTGCTCTGTCTCTTCAAATGTTTTTTGAGCATCCTCATACAGGCCAAGTTTGCCATATATTCTGATCAGTAGGCCATATATAACTTCATCAGCCGCAATTCTCTTGCTTTGCATTTCTGTAAAGAGCGAAAGGGCTTTAGAGTAGTCTTCAGTTTTGTAATATAGAGTCAGAAGTGAGGCACAGGTAAAATTGCTAGGAACTATTCCGTGAGATCTCATATCCTCATATAGTCTTGATGCTACATTATGGTCATCACTTTTTATGCTTGTGCTGATAAGCAAGCTGTATGTAGCTTCCTCAGGCAGATGTCCAATGTTCCTCATCTCATTAAATGTCTTCAAAGCCTCTTCACACAGGCCTTGCTTGACAAGAGAACCGATGACTACTGTATAAGTAAAACTGTTAGGCATAACCCTTTTATCAACCATTTGCTTCCACAATTCTAAGACCCTCCCATGGAGCCATTTTTTTTGCAAAGAGGACAGCATAAAATTGTAAACAGAAACAGACAGTATTATTCTTCTTTCTTCTATGGCAGAATAAAATGAAAGCATAGCCCTATGGCGCCCCCATCTGGCATATGTACACAACATAGTACCACAAGCAATTTCATCGGGTTCACATCCTGCTTCAAGCAACTCCAAGAAAGTCTGCTCAGCCAACTTGATCTTTCCAACTTGCCCATATATTCTCAGAACAATGGTGTAGACTATAACACTTGGGCGGTAGCTTAACTGTGTAACAACAAGCCTATCATTACACAAAATCAATTTCCAATTCTTGGAGGGAAGTGACAAAAATTTTTTAAAATAACCAAAGAAAAATACCAACAACATTCAAGACACTGATGTGATGATGAATGGTTAGATGAAAGAAATATGGGCAAAGAAAACAACAATATTATAAACAATAGCATCACCATCCATTTAAAAATATATATTATTTTTTGATGTACCCCAAAAAAAAAAAAAAAGCACCAATACCTAACAACACACAAGGGAGGAGCCGGAGGCACAAAACATTTATCGAAAGATGGCAAAGTAATTTCTACACTTTTCAGTCTCATTTATCATTCTTTTGCAAAACTTTGTCATTTTATATATGCCTACCATTTGCTTCTCTGAGCGTCGCCACTTAGTTTTTCTTATAATAATTAAATAAAAAAAATTCAACAAAAAATAAATAGAAAAAGGTTGAATACAAACCTGTAATTTCATCCAAGAAAAGAAATCTCTAACCTCTCTCCACCCTCTCTGTTCCTTCAAAACCACGCACATCTCTTTAAAACTAAGCTTACCCACAAACCCACTCATCACCATTCTCACATCCCTCTCTTCCTCTCTCTTACCAGCCATCCCTCTCACCACCTTTATCGCCGCCACCACATGCCTGCCGTAAAGATGCCCATTCCTGTCGTCCTCCAAGTACTGCACCATCTGCTCCGGAGTCCTCTTGATCCACTTCGGCGTCTGCGCGTGTGGGCCTTGATTCTTTCTCAACGCGCTCAAGTACCGAGCTTTAGCTTTGATGATGCGCCGTGCGTTATCGTCTGAAAGTGGGTTTTTCTGGTTCTTTGATTTGGGTTTGGGCTTCAAAATATTTCCGCCGCTCAAGGACCATGGGTCAGAATGGACTGAAGACTTGGCTGTTATGGGAATTTTTGGCTTTGTTTTGGGTGATTTCGCGTTGGGTTTTCTTTTGAGGGGTGGAGAGAGAAATGGGGATTTCAGGATCAGTGATTCCATTGTTGTTATTTTTCCTTTTTCTCTTGTTTGTTTCGTGAGAAATGGTAAATTTTCCAAGAAAGTCTTGGTTTCTCCCGGAAAATTTGTGGAGTAGGCGTGAGGGTTTTACTGGACGGAAGGGTTTAACAGTAATGGATGTTTAGAAATTAGGAGTTTCAGTGGCCCAGCTGACGGACCAAACAGGGAAGACAGGATAAGATGTTTTTCTTATGGTTCTTATTTTTTCCTAAATTACGCGAACAAAGGAGTTTTTCTTAATTAGGAGATATTTTACTATTTAATATTTTTATTTTTAAGTACCAGGGGGAGAACAAAATACAAAAAAAAAAAAAAAAAAGATATCAGAGTTTAAGAGGAAAAAGGTTGCAATTATTTGGACACATCCCATCTTTACCAGCTTTAGCAACTTTTGATTAGTTTAAAGATTAATATATCTCACCCTACCAGCTTGATAACCAACTAAAATGTTTTTACATCCCTGCAAGATTACAGAATGTAATTATCCAGTCCCACATAGATTATCTATTTTAATACAACTTTTATTTTAATTTTTCATTAAAAACTTAATTAAATGCAACAAAAAGATTTAAAATTAAAATTTATTAACATTAACATCGAATAAAAACAATATTTACTCAAATTTAGTGGTCGAGAAGATTCTTGAAAATATTAACAAGTCACTTGTAGTTAATATGATGTTTCTTCTCGCTAAAACAAATAAATGAATTGACGAGTATGTCATAATTACAATAAAGAGGTTTTTATTGAAGTCTCCAGTCCATTTTCCCAAAGAATCTTCCAAAGAAAGGGGAACACACAGAAAATAAATAAGTAAAAATAAAAAGAAAAGAAAAATAAGAGAAGTAGCCCTTTAACGTGTATAAGCTTCACCACCAAGTGTGAATGTACTGCCTACATCTGTTTGCAGTTGTAGTTAGTAAATGCTTTAAAAATGCAGCAAATCCTCCATCTCAGTTAGCATGAACCAAAAGATACTGTGCCTGTACCAGAAAACTAAGACTGCTTGTCACTGCTTGATATAACCTTTTTAATTAGATTTTCAACAACCGAGCAATATTTCACGTATTAGACCTGTAATATAATCAATGGTTTGGGCACATCTAGAACTTTTTTTCTTTTTTTTTTTAATAATACAAAAAAAAAAATGCAATAGAAATTAAGAGATTAAATGAAGACATACGGAACAATTGTTTTTTTGGTGTAATTTTATGACGGTATTCTTTTGGAACTGCTGCCCATACAAAACACGCATTATCATATCAACCCAGCACATGGTGGGGGGGGGGGAATGGAATGGAAAACAACCAATGTGTTCCAGGAGATGTAGCAATGTAAGAGAGAATAACCGTACTGATTGGCAATTTAGTGGGGACAAGCTTCTTGTCTCTTTTGCGAATTTCTGTGGAAACGGTAAGAGCCAGATAATTAAATGGTAGAAGCACAATTAACGTATGCAACTGTCCTGCTTTTGTCGGTCTGCATGTTAGGACTCGCTGTCTTAATTTCCTTCCATGCATACTAATCAACATTATTCCGAGAAGACAAGCATCGTGTTGTTTCTGATATTTTCTCGGATCACTGACAAAAACAATTTGTTCATGTTTATCGCTGCAAGCTGTCAATCATCCATTCTCACCTGTAATTACAGGATATTACATTTTACATCGTCAAGAAACTTATTACTTAATTACTGTTAAGTTTCAACGGTGACAAATACCAATCAAACAAAAAGAAGTAAAGCCCGTCAAAACTCAACAAGAGACGAATACAAATTGCCAGTTTTGGGGACTTCGGCCTTAACAACCTTCAAAACGAGAGAGGCGACCGAGTGTCAATAACCAACTGGGGCTTCGTTCTTTCCAAACACTCTGGTACTTGAAGCCTTAGAAAAGCCAATCCCACCTTCAGCTTATTATTTTGCTTCTCGAATTTCTTGACGTCTTGTTTGGGTGGGAATTGGCGATGGTTTCGATTCTTCAAGCTCCGTTGTTTCTTCTTGGGTGTTATCCACTTAAAGGTTGCAGAACAGAGCATTGGCATTATCAGGATTCCCATCGGGACGATGATGTCTATTGATTCGGGAGACGATCACGATCGTTGTCGTCATGGAATTGGGCAGCAGCAGCAATCCGTGCAACTTCTGTCAATGGCTCCAAGCCCTCTAGACCAACGATCATAATCCATTTTTGTTATTCTCCCTTGGATCACTAAATTGCGCTATAAGGGATACAAGAACTGAACGAGATATTTCTATAGGGTTGAAGTTTAGACTAAGATTTATAGTATTATTTCTTTAATTTTGAAGAGAATTTCGTTCAAGCTTGTCGAAAGTACCTCTTTAGAATCCTTTAGTAACTTGGTGCTCGCTTTCAGCCTCTCCCGCTTATCAGATACCGCAGATGATTCAGAGCTGCAAATGCAAAGGCATATTATCAACCAACCTCCCCAAACCAAATCTTCCAATAAGCAACCATTCTCATTCTCAAGTCCAGAGCTTGATGCAGAACTCGCTGACGCTTGGATCTCCAGCTGCTACCTCTCTGAGGCCTCGAATGTTAATCGTGGAATACTTGACGTTGTCAATGGATGTCTGCCGTTCTACCACGAGCTTGTTTCACTCCTCTTGGTGTCCAGTTTTGCAGATGCAACATGGCAGCTTCTCCGCATGGGCAATCTCTGAAACCCAAGAGATGGACTGTTATTTCTTCTTTCCTATGAGATTGTAGCCTGCCCGTCTAGTAGCTACTTGAAATTGATGATAACTTTCTTAATGCCGCTCCAACAAAGAAATGACCAACCTTTCAATGGTAGTCCACTCTCTATCAACCATGTCCGCTTGTATTTTTGCCGTCTACGTAAACTTTTGGCCTTAGAATAGCAAGGAAAGCAGAGAAGGGAGGCTAATTTGGCAACCCAATCCCTTTTGCTTCCCCTAGAACCCAAATCTCCTCCATCAGAAAATCATTTAAGAGTTCACTCAAATAGAAATTGTGGAGCACACCTGAGAATTCATCGAGCATGTCAGCCAATCAGGCATAGCATTGCATTCTCTGGTCCTCAGGATATTCCTCATACTCTCTCCTCTTGTTAGAATTTTTGTGAGAGATTCTTTGGCTGATCCAATGATGCTTTAGTGCATTCGAAATTTGTTCAGTTAAAGTGCTGCGTTTCCCCACTTCCTGTATATCACTAATGCTCCAGTGCTTGAAGCATGAGATATATATATATATATATATATATAAGAAACAAGAAGGAAACACTGATTTTTAGTAAGAAGCAGTGCTTGCTTTCATCTAGAATGCTCAGCAAGAAAGAATGGTTGACAAGTTCAGCTTGGTGCACATTTATTGGCTTGATTCTTTTCCATCGTGTTCTTTTCGCTTTTTCTTTCTAAGACTATTTTGTCCTGAGAATATTATGCGAATTGGATTACAATAGTAAAAACATGAAGCCTAGATATTGCCATTTGATCTTTCTGAACTTAATTTTAACTAGAATATTTTCATCAATCTGAAGCTTTAGCAATTGTATAGAGAGACTTAGAACTGCAAGAGGGAGCATGATCATTACTACTAAAGTTAGGTGGTTTGTTGAAGACATCTCTTGCGTGATTTCAATTTGTTGTTTCTTTGAGAAAGTCTTTAGAATGTTGAAGGCAGATAAGCAGGAGAAACATAATCCAGAAATGCAAGAGCCTTTGCTTCTCCTGGCCTAAATTTGAAATGCAACTTCTTTTCCTGTTGAAAAAAATTAGGACTCTGTCCTGTAATCATCCTTCTTTGCTATCCTCTTTTGTTTCTGTCTCTCTCTCTCTCTCTTTCTTGTAGATCCTATAAGGAATTTCAGCAACATTATTTCAAACAACAATTATTCATTGTTTCTGATTTTGCTTAAGCCACCGACAAGAACATGTTTCCATATCAGTATAAGCAGTCTGTCATCCATTCTATAATGTGATTACAGGATAATAAATCATCAATAGAACCATTATTTATGACCGATTTCTATTTATAATAGGATTGAAAAACAACATCCATATTCAAAATTTTAATATATATATATATATAATATTCCACGACAATCACAACTATGCTTTACACAGAAAAACTCACAAGAGCTCTAATTGATTAGTTTCTGTTTCTAGGTTACAAATTATAACGCTGATGAGGAAATTGTCAACAAAAGAATCGAGCCCATCAAAGCACAACAAAAAAGATTAATAAAGACTATCAATGTAACAATAACAAAAGCGAACCCCAATCAATCAGAAATCTGTTGACCCAAATATTTATATCTATAGTCAGGAATCTACTTGAATGGAAAATCCCCATTAATTTCAGAGATCAGACTTTAATAAGCTTCAAAGTGAGAGGGGACTGCACCGTCAAGGACCAAGTGGGCCTAATTCTTTGGAAACCCTTAGACTCTTGAAGCATTGGACAGCCCAATCCCTCCTCCACCTTCTTATCACTGATTCGCTGCTTCTTGAATTTCTGGGATTCTTCTATGGGTGGGAATTGGCGCCGCTTTTGAGTCCTCAAGGTCCGTTTCTTCTTCTTCTTCGATATCATTCCATAAACACTGCCGAGCAAATCATTAGTAGCAGCATCAAGATACCTACTTTGGGATGTTTCTTGATTCACGAGACGATGATCCTCAAGATCATCAGATTGGGTGGCTACAATGTGTGCCACTTCTGCCAGTAGCTCCAGACCATCTAGACCTCCAGGAACAACCCCCAACATTCTTTCCCTCTCTCTCTCGGTTTATTTTTTTTCCTCCTCTCTCTCCTTCTCCTCCAAGAATGATTGCGAAACAGAGGATAATAGCAACAACAGAAAGAAAACAGAGCAGCAAGAGCTATGCAGACAAAGAACAGAGCAGAAATTAGGGCACAAACAGATTGATGAGAAAAAACAGAACAGCGGTTTGATTTGATGTAGTACTACTCTTCCTTAGTTTCTTAGACTCGGGTCTCATTTAACGCAACGGCTCTGTTTCCGTTGCCAAGTAGGATAATTTGGCGGAAACTGTTCGTTCAAATTTGCGCCAATCGCCAAATTACTATTACACCCTTCCTTTTTGTTTCCATTAACTAATCTACCATTTAGTCTACTACTTTATGGTTGCTCTCATTTTATTTTTATTATTTGATTTTAATTTATTAATTCTACAACATTTATTAATTATATAATTAACTCAGTCAAATAATTATAATATTAATTCTATAAACGAATTTTTTATTTTTTATTTTTTATTTTTTTTGGGGGGGCTAAATTTGAGTAAAAGTTATAAATAAAATGAGAAGAATATTATAAAGGTTTCCTAAAATTATTGTTTTGCGCTAAAAAATTGCTCCTAAACCCCCCAAAATTTACGAAGCTCCATATTCTCAAAAAATGAAGAGTCTATCCTCAGCTAAAGTAATCGCTAACCGCTTCTCCTCCTCCTCCGTTGCTTCCAACGCAACGAACCAAGCTCGACTGCCCACAAAACCCCAGCACCACCCCGGAAAGTGGCGCCGACCACTTGGTCGCTTTGTCCCACTGCTACCAGCGCCGCCGCCCCCTCCTCCTCCTCCGCCCCAAGAAAATGAAGCAAGTCCCTCTCTAAACCCTACCCACTTGCAGCATGACTTCTTTACCCTCAGCAACCTGCTCGGTGACCCAAACCTTTGGCCTGGTCCGTCTCTTGAGTCCGCCCTGGACCGGACCGGAATCCAACCGGAGCCGAGTCTGCTGCAGGCTGTGTTTGACCATTTCGATTCCTCTCCCAAGTTGTTGCACACTCTGTTTCTCTGGGCTGAGAAGAAACCTGGGTTTCAATCCTCTGCGACGCTCTTCAATTCCATGATCAATGCGCTTGGCAAAGCCAAGGAATTTGATTCCGCTTGGTGTCTGCTTCTTGACCGGATGACGATTGGCGGTGATGAGGGACCAGGCGCATTGGTTTCGGCTGATACTTTCGCTATTCTAATCAGAAGATATTCCCGCGCTGGTAATTTGGTTTGCAAAATAATATATTATTTCCTTGAAATTGTAAGATTACTAGTGAAAGTTCATGCCTTTCACATTTTGTTGATGTTTTCTTTTTGTAAAATCGGTGGTGTTTGTGTTATTGGATTTATGGCCAAGATTTTATTTCCCATCTTTCTCACAGGTATGCCACAAGCTGCAATTCGAACATTTGAATATGTCTGCAATCTAAACCAATTGTTATGTGCTTCTGATGCTGCAAAAAGCTTGTTGGAGATTTTGTTGGATTCCCTTTGTAAGGAAGGGCACGTTAGAGTGGCAAGGGATTATTTTGATAGGATAGGGAAACTTGATCCCCGTTGGGTTCTGTCTGTACGGATCTATAACATTCTACTAAATGGATGGTTCCGATCGAGAAAGCTCAAACATGCAGAGAGACTTTGGTTGGAAATGAAGGAGAAAAAAGTGATGCCAAATGTTGTAACCTTTGGTACCATGGTTGAAGGGTACTGCCGGATGCGTCGTGTTGAGAGGGCCATGGATTTGGTGCAAGATATGAGAAAAGAAAGAATTGAACCTAATGCAATAGTGTATAACCCAATTATTGATGCATTAGCTGAAGCGGGTAGGTTTAAGGAGGCATCAGCTGAGATGGAGCGTTTTTTGTTGTATGAATCAGGCCCCACTATTTCGACTTACAATTCTTTGGTGAAGGGTTATTGTAAGGTTGGAGATCTTGAAGGTGCCACTAACATCCTGAAGATGATGATCAGTAGGGGATTTTTTCCAACATCTACCACGTATAATTACTTCTTTAAGCATTTTGCAAAATTTGGTAATATTGAAGAAGGCATGAATCTTTACACCAAGATGATTGAATCTGGATACAAGCCTGATCGACTTACGTATCATCTGCTGTTGAAGCTGTTGTGCGAGGATGGGAGGTTGGAGTTGGCTGTTGAGGTAAGCAAGGAAATGAAAGCTAGAGGATATGATATTGACTTGGCTGCTAGCACCATGCTAATTCATTTACTTTGTAAAATGCACCGGTTTGAGGAGGCATTTGAAAAGTTCAAGGAAATGCTGCAGAAGGGTATACAACCTCAGTATCTTACTTTCCACAGACTGAATGATGAACTGAGGAAACAAGGAATGACTAAGATGGCAGACAAACTGTGTGATATGATGTCGTCTGTTCCTCATTCGACAAAATTGCCCAACACTTATAATGTAGGTTCAAATGCATCAAGGCATGCAAGGAGAGCATTGATATTGCAGAGGGCAGAAGCAATGTCTGAAGTATTAAAGATCAGTAAAAATCCAAAAAGAATTGTTAAACTGAGAAAATCATCCCAGAATCCTGTGTCAAGTGCAAATCAGTTGATAGGAGAGATTAGCAAAAAAGTAAGGGAGACATCAGGCTGAATGTTGTAAGCATTCTCATGCTTTAAACGCAATTTGAAGTTGAAGGACTAAGCAATTCACCTGGGTAAATACATGGAAAATTCTCTTCTTGATTGCCTTTTATCTTTATCTGGTTTTTGTTCTAGCAATGCCATCAAATATTTCTATTCAACTAATGCAATCCTAACATGGTTACAGATCTCCATCTAATCTTGATTAATTTTAACTTGGATTCTGTTATGCAACTTTCTAGCCATACCCATACACTTTAATGTTACTTTTTTCTCGTTTCATTCATTCTTCCTCAACCAAGTAAACACTAGAAGATTTTAATACTTTTCTTTTTTGGAACTTTATTTGTGACTAATTACTCGGTAGACATTAGTTTCTTTGGCTATAGATTGCTGTCCTTTGGAAGCTACTTCGCACTTCATTTTACCTACAGTTGAGATTTATGAAGTGCAACTTTGTGTCTCATCATTTTTTTCTTAGTACTTTCTATGTCAACTATTTTGCATATGTGACTTGTGCATGCAACAATAAAGTGTAATTGTTAGAATTGAAAATTTTATTCCCTAAGGATTTTCATGTACTGTAGTCTGAGGGCGAGGTCCACAAGTTTGCACTCGTATTGATTGAAAAGCACATCAAAGCGTTTGCCCACAAACTGCTAAGCAAGTGGGTTGATGGTGCACGGAGAGGAAGAAGTGCAAGAGAGAGGGACATACAAAGAAGGTTGAAACATTGAATGACAAAAGGCCAAGATTGCAGAAGAAGACAGCAAAGGTTGTACCATTTGATGTGCAGAGTGGGAAGCCTGATAAGGCCACTTCAATGAAGTGCACCTTAGGCAAGTGCATATGTTAATTTCATCACTTATTTGCAAACACCTTGCATGTGTAGTGCTATAGGACACATATTAATACATGTGATCTTTAATTTGTAAGCAGCTCTATGTGTTCTGATGGAGATGGCGAGGGACATCATGCAGAGACTGACCCGGTGGAAAAGGGCGTAAATGAAGTGACAGATGGAAATGGAAGTTTAGCAATTGAAGTGCAAGTCACAAGGCTTGAGGTATGCTTTGGAGTAATACATAGACCCAAAAGCAGTGATAAAATGGAGGGATAGACTTGAATAAAGCTTGTAGCAGGATTGATGACAAGGGCGAATCAGTTCAGCTCGTGACAGCTGTGAGTAGCCTCCGCGAAAGGGTTGCAGTGTCTTTTGTGTATCTTTTGCTAACTTCTCACCCATAGATGTCTTTAGCTTGGACATTAGAATATTCATAGTTGTTGGATATAAGAGTTCAGCAACTCTATCATCAAACTTGAGTGTAGAGTAGTTTTTTGGTTCCAAAGATCTGCGTAGCGAATGCTTGGGTGGGCCTGCTGCCCACTAGCAAAATATGACCCATATGCAAGTGTTTAGGCCATTGTAAGTGTAAAACATGCAACCCCTTTTATAATTCACCAGTGTGTTTGAAAATCACTAAACGCCACAGGTCCTAAGGAGCTTCCACATGGTAGCATGCATTGTTGTACTCTTTTGCTTCCCGACAAAAAGAGCGATGATTGATCGATTGCGCAGCGTTTGTTCATTCATCGAGCTGGGCCATTGATCACGATTATGTATTTATATGTATTCAAGCTGGCCCATTCTCCTGTTTTGTTACAAATGAATTTGGGCCTAAAGCCTTAAAAACCTGAAAAAAAAAAAAAAGAACTAAAACCAAGAAAGCTGGATACCCTAAACCCTTATTTTATTTTTCCATGAAAAAACCTAAAACCCTGAAAGCCAAAACCTCACTGATCATGCTTTAATTGGTAGAAGAATATCCCCTAATCAGAAGCCTCCGCCACGTAACAACCTCCTCTACGTCTGCCTTATTACCATCGCTGTGGCAACCAACCCACCATCTTAGCTTCAATCTCCCCAGCGCAACCACAGCTGATTCCGTTGCATTTGCTGCTCTGTTACCGTTTTGGGTAATATCCATTTTTCTCGGAGCGCCCTTTGTTGTTTTTTCAGGTTGAAATTTCTTTTTTTTTTTTTTCACTTGTTTTATTGAATCTGATTTGATGACGTCGGTGATGTTGATGTTGTTGAATCGCTTGTTACACTTAGTTTACTACATTTTGGGGTATGCTATGTGAATTGTTGCTCGCCATGAACGGATTACTTGGTTTTTTAACTGCATATTAGGAGATCCTCTAATTCGTGTCTGTTGCACTCCTTTTAGCTTGAAGCTGGTCTCTTTCTGTATATTTTTGTTAGTCCCATGCTAAATGGTAAAGGGGGGCGCCCCAATACACGAGACCCCTTCTGGAGCCCATGCTAAATGGTTTTTACCTAACAAATGAGACTTAGAGAGATTTCTTCGGTCATCTTGATAGCTCTTTTCAACAAGGACTTCTAACATTGGGAAGTTATAATACCAAAGGTGTCTCGGTGTCAAGTTTGATTGAATATTTTGTAGTGATGGGATAAAAATTATCAAAAGGTGCTCCACGTTCTTAGGCAATATGGGTCTTCTTTTTTTTTCTCAAATTTTTTTTTTCTACTTATATCGGCTTTAGCAGTGAGCTTGTTCCTGATTGTGCAATCTAGCAAGATGGAAGGTGGGTTCCTTTTAGAACTGGTGCTGATTTGTTCTTTTATCTATTATTGTCTTGGCAGGGGATAGGTCAATAGTTTAGGTGATATTTTACTGGTTGCTGCTGGCTTGAATAACATGTTTTTATCTTCGATTGAGTCTCAGATGATGGGTCAATAGTAGCTGGCTGTAATTTGTCGTTTGTATTATATGCTGTGTTTGAGCTTCTTGTGTTACTGCTAATAAATTAAATTGCTAAGCAATTATGTGCAATCTTGTCATGTGGGAAGGAAACCAGAATGCAGGCAGTGCTATTTTTGCCTCACAGAACTAATGAAGGCTGTGTTGAAATTGATGCTAATTAATAATTAATGTCTGTAAACATGAATCTGATCTCGTTCAATGCTTTAACAGCATGCTTCAATTGATTTAGTGGCTTTTGCAGTTGTTGTGGAAGCCAATACACATGTCAGCATCAAAAGAAATGGCTTCCGAGCAAACAGGAGATCAGCAAGCTCCAAGTAACCCTTCTGGCGTCTCAGAAATGGTACTTGAACAGTATCGAAAAATCAAAGAGCATGCAGAAACGTATCCTTTTGTGTGGGCTTCTTATATCGTTGTATATGGTGGTTTTGGCCTCTGGTTTACTTACAGATGGAGAAAACTTCGCAAGACTGAAGAGAGAGTGCGAGCCCTTCATCAAAGCCTGCGCGAACTTGTTGAAAAGGAAGAGCATGCTGGCTCTGCCTCATCAGGCCAAAGCACTCTACCACCTGCCACATCAGCTAAAGAAACTCCACTACCTACTGTGCCATTTCAAAAGGCGCCATCTTCTAACAAGGCTCCTAAATAGCTACCTGCTGAAATCAGATTTTTCTAATGAGATTTGCTTGAGTTTCAACATAAATAGCTTGGATTCTTTGCATCTTCAACAGCTGAAGATTTATGTAATGGATAGCAAAGAAGTAAATGCTCGTCACTGCTGCAAAATTTTTTCTAGAGCTTGTTGTCTGGATATTCTATGCATTTAGACCTACAGATGAACACTGCTATTTGTCTGGCAGTTAATTTTGTTACTGTTTGGCTGGGAAATGCCAGGGTTAAAACTCAAAAGACTTTCCATCAGAGCTTTAAAGGATGTTACAGATGAAGGGTTCGCTCTTCATATGCATCACTTCTCATGGTGCTGTTGGAATGTATCGGAAATGAAATTTCCATTAGATATGTTTCCTTTTCAGGT
Organism: Kandelia obovata; assembly: GCA_021464305.1. NCBI lineage: Eukaryota > Viridiplantae > Streptophyta > Magnoliopsida > Malpighiales > Rhizophoraceae > Kandelia > Kandelia obovata. The sequence continues at coordinate 2,312,065 of CM038472.1, forward strand.
CATAATTATGTTTCTTTTCTGAGTTGTCTGTAGCTAATATTAATACTCATAGCTGACCAAAGGGTTGAAACTCTAATGCCATCTGAAGTTACTGCAAGCTGCCGATTTTGCAGACAGTGCATGGCTGCCTAGTGTCTACCTTTTTGTTTTGGGAGAAAACAAGGTCAAATATGTGACTGCAGCGGCATTGCCCTTGTGTTATGAGAAGTCTTAATATGCTCAGTGATTCATTTTCTATTTGTTATTAGAAATTTAGGCATTTCAACGGTGCAGATATTCTGATGGTGGCAGCCCAAAACGAGTGATTCATTTTTATCGAAGATGAAAAATACAATACATGTAGACAGCTAAGAGAATATTGGAGGTAGCCATACAGACTTCCTAAGCAAAACCACCAAAATCCGTAATGAGCTAGGCTAATTGGCCATTATTGTGTTGCACATTAATCTGACAACATACCCATCTCTGCGTGTCAAATACTAATTGTTACGGTACTTCCATGTACCACAGATGAAACACTAGCTAATCCAACGGTGGAACAACATGCTATTAGATACAATTCTTAATTTGTTACGTCGTTGCATGGTCAACCGTAATTATCAATTAGATGCTTTTAAAAAAAATAATAAATAATGACAACCACAAAAGAGAAAAACAAGAACAATAAAAGGTTAGACATAGATTAATAAGTTGCAAGAAGGACAAGAAATTGAATTATATATATAAAGGTATATATGTAATCTGAAGATCGGTGCCAACTTCAACTATAGACAGCCGTTGGAACGCGGAACCAAACCAAAAGCCATCCTCGACTATTTCATTATTGGGATCGATTGCAAGCCTGACCCCAGATGTGAACTTTCGTTCGGTACACAGGACGAGGAGATTAAGGTTTACTTCTGTCAATATTACACTAGTGATTTGCATTCGTAGTTTGTAGACTATTAATTAGAAGCTAATGAAGTGTAACCCTGGAGAAATTTGGTATGTGTAACAGTTAGTAGTCGCTAACCATAGATGGTATTTTCCTACATTAATTTCTTTGCCATTGAAAAACGACATTCAAGTGAGAGGGCTAATAATGAGAGTGAGTCCTAATATTTCCACCAAGAGAAGCAGGGCAACTGCATATCTTAATTGTGCTTATGCTATTTGATTCTATGGATTTACCAATTGCACAGAAATCGTCAAAAACTAGTAGACTAAATTCTATTGCTTATTCTTTAACTTGGCAGTACTTTTATCATCGAATCTCTAGGAGAAGAATACATATACAAGTAAATAAATACAGGCATACATATGCGAAGAACAGCTAACAACTGAATACAAAAGTATAAAGATATTAGACACCAAAAAGTCCAAGTAGACGCCAGAAAACCAATTGCGCTCCTGCTAATAATAATGTGCTTGCTGGTATATGTGAATTGAATGTAGCAATTTATAAGCATTTAGCCTCAATTTCCTCCAGAGTAAGCCCCTTGGTCTCCGGGATAATGAAGAATATGAAGAGGACAGCAATTACAGCTATTACGCCAAATGCATAGAACAAAACTCCAGCTCCCAACCATGCCTGCAAATACATTATCAGTTCACAAAGCATCTTAATCTTCGTACCAGTTTGTTAAAAGAACACTCAGTTTAGGAGACTGATTTTGACTCCAATTAATGATTAAAAAATAGCAGAAGAAACAGAAGGGGCAGGGCGAGAGAGAGAGAGCTATGCAAAAGTCTTCCAAATCATGCATGGTTAATACTTTGCACAGGGTAAGCAGTAGGATAAAAGATTATCATTATATTCCTCTTTCAACTGCTCCATTATAAAGTCTTTGATAATTAAAGCAGAAATAAGAGGCAAGTAACCATAAAGCAGAAACATTGTAACAATTTTATTTTCATTTTTATTTTAATTTTTGAGGAAACATCAGGAGGATAGAATCAAACTAAGGAACCATAAAAGAAAAATAAATTTAATATCATGTAAGCAACACTGAAACTATCAGTAATACAAGTGCAATAGGTTGGTCCTCAGTATTTAGCATACATCACACAAACTGAGGCAGAATCATATTTAGAAATTTGATGAATATTTCATTATTTTTAAAAAATAATTTATGCCAAAATGGAAGACCTAGTATATTATAAATGTTGAGATGATTAAATATTTACATAATTTCATTAGGACCTGAAGTTTTCTAAGATAATTTTATAAGATAAAACATAATTTTCTAACATAAAGCATTATAAAAGATAAGATGAAATATATAACATTTAAAATAAGACCATAATCTACTTTAGTTCTAATAGTGGCATGAAATAAATTTAATTTAAATTAATTAGTAGATTGTGTTTTACACATATACCTGTATGTAATAAATTTATTACAATAATATTTAAGTCCAACCATACCAAGGAACAATGGATGCATTGAAATGTCAGACAGCAAATTCATTTGTTTAGTTATTTTGCTGGCACAGTGTAAAGGTGAAATTAAATATCATAGAGTTTCACAAAATCTGCTACAATTTAAGCTTTTAGTTAGAAGATACTGACAAGGACGGCAATTTCTGTCTGAATGCATTTAATGTAAGTATATGCCTAGCAACAAGAAGAAAACACCAGCCACTAGGGGCCATATCTTCTGTATTTTTCCGCACGTTGCCGTCACCTCTCAGTTTATGCTATGGCATTACTGCAGACTTGTTGAGTGCCAAATAAATAGCATATTTTATCTTAAAAAAAGAGCAATGTTTGATATCTTGCATTAATACCATTTATCAATTAGGTATTACAGAAGCTCTCATCTAATTTCAACAAAAAGGGACAAATTTTAAACCAAGATTGTTGTGATTGAATTTCAGAAGCAGACAATGATGAATGCCATGATTATGGAAAGCATTGTGGAAGATCTTCTCTAAATTTGCCAACTGATAATTATAAGGTCATAAAAGAGTCTCAAAGTAAGCTAAAAGAAATGTCACATGAACTAGTTATGGGAATACGGAAAAGCTCTATATGAAGTACCTTTAATGGGGAAAATGCAAAAGTCACAAGTGCATTTGCACCAAAGTTAATCAGCACAGCAAGACTGAGCCCCCGTCCCCTTACGCGTAGGGGGAAAACCTCTGAAATCATCAACCAACCAATGGGCCCAAAGGACAGCTACAAATAAATTTCATTAGCCACACAGGCTGAAAATAAAAGATGAAATGCATATTTGAAACGAGATCCATAAAACACACTGGAAAATTATGGTCAACAAGCTAAAAGAAATTCCTTGTTTACTAATTCAAGATATCACTACTTATGTGTCATTCCCTTTAGCAATTTAGAAGCTTTAAATTCTTTTTTCCACTCCTAGCAATCCTTTATCTGAAAAAAAAAAAAAACACTATGATACCACCATTTTTGTGACAGAAACCAAGTAAATTACCTTCCAGAAGTATCATGGAAGCATTAAAAATGCATGTGGTCAAGGGTGAATTATAATGGCTACTGTGTAATCCAATTGTCTGGATAACTGATTATTAACTGCAATGATACTCCATTCAACTTGTCTAAATCTAAATCACAAAGTAATTGATTTAGACCATGTAAGTCCTTATCCCACCATGCCACTGCATAAAAATTCTAAAGCCACATTCACTTTGAGAAGTTAAGAAACAAATCAATTTAACGATTCTATGCAATCATTCCCATTCTACTTTTCCTCTTTTGTATGCACTAATATGCATTATCAGAATCCTGATTCTGTGTATAAGCAAATGTCATATTAAAGCCCAAAATTCTGGAACTCTAAATTCAATAATCAGGAAGAATAAGATATTGATTACCTGATAACACCCAACATACAATAGCAGAGCAACTACAGTGACAAATGGTGCATCATCCAAGAAAAGATAATATGATCCTAGAAGAAACAAAGAGATAACCTGTCGCATGGAATGAAACCAAAATGTATAAGCATAGTTGCCAAATTTTGAATACTATTTGTTACAAGTGTATTTGTTCTTCTAAATGGATCAGTCCTATCATCACTATCTTAACATGTGTGAGGAAAATGCAAGTTTTCTTTTTTTTTTTTTTTTGGGGGGGGGGGTGTGGTTTTGGGGAGGCAGCAGTAAGGGCTTGGAGATCTACCATCCCAGTAACACCACCGAGTAATAAAGGTCTCCTTCCAAGTCTATCAACAGCAAAGACAGCAGTTCCAGTCATAACCAACTGAACAATAAATCCCCATGTCAGAATTCAGCTACTTACACTAGAATGAGATGTCAAAAACCTTTTGAAGGTAAAGTAGTTCATACTACACATAGAACAAAAAAGGGTATAGCAATTACACTTTCTGAACACGTGAAAAATCATGCATAAACAAATTAAATGGAAAATAAGAACGAGATTGCATAACTTTTTTGCTTAAGGCAAAAAAGGAAAAAGAAACGACAAGAATACAGCACATAGACTTTACAAGTCTAAATTTAAATGCAATGAGAACTAGTTCATCCAATGTTATGCAGGATTATAAGTAGCATCTATGTATCCATACAAACACTCCAGTTGCACCAATGTCACAGTATGAGGACAATAAAAGAGAACCTAGCACAAATCGTGAAGCCATAGGACTAGAACAATAACAGTGCCATAAAGTTCCAAATCTAGCAACAGAACAAGATGTAATCTGGTATGAATGCTTCCTCTATCCAAAAAGCTTTACTATAGGAAGTGCAGATAAAAGGGGAAGCAGCTCATAAAGAAATGTTCCAATTTTCATTATCAATCCAAATTTGTATCACCCCAACTATACAGGTCTACCACACAAACAAAGTTTTAGCCTCTAAGGTAAGAGCCTTTAAACATGAGACCATGAATAAATTGCAATCCACATCTAAACCATGTTTCCACATATTTCAGATATTAGACATGTTCATAAGATGCTTTTGATGTATGATCAATATAATAGAAACCCAACCTTCAATAATCCAAGTAGAATTGAGACCCGTGTTGCATCAGATGCTGCAGAAAATCCTGCACTCTACCAGATTATCTTTTGTTAGGAAGGAACTATGCTTCTTCCACTCGTAACTCTTCAGAAGATAAAGTCATCTAATGCCCAGGTAATGGACTAGGGTACCTGAAGGATTGATGCAGCATAATACAGAACACTTGGCTGCCCCGTGATCTGTGTAATTAAGGTTCATAATATAAGATAAAAGGTTGGTAGTTAAGTGCTTTATCCATCTTTTCAGGTAACAATGATACCTGTTGGAACAAAACTAATCCCCCACCAATAATAAGAGCTTTCAAGCATTTTCCTCTGAACATGTCCCTTAGGTTTGTTTCCTTCTCTTCACCAACAAAAGCAAGTTCAGCAAGAATCTCATCTACTTGCCTGGGGGCAGTGTCACCAATAGCTTCGCCCCTGAGCCGGCACAAACAATTTGTTGCACTTGCTTTTAGATCCTCCATATGGCCTTTTCCCTGAATGGCACATAACAGCAGCCATCTAGGTGATGGTGGTAGCCACCACATTCCAAGTCCCATGATCACTGCTAACGGTGTACTGGCTCCATATATGTAGCGCCAACCAGCAATAGTATCAACTAAAAGGCTACCAATTCCATAACCTCCCTGCAAAACAGTTTACTTGTTTACTACTTTCAAACATGAATGTAGACAAATAAAAGCTGGTTAGTTAAGATGAGGCTTCAAAACCCAGATGTTCTTGCCACTGAAACTTGTAAACTCTAAAACAAAGCTAAGGTCTTCTAAACAGATCACAGAACTTACAACCATCCCCAGGACTATAAAGAACTCTTTGAGAGAGATTAGCCGACCTCGTATCTGACTTGGAGCAGTCTCAGCAATGTACATTGGAGCAGAATGCATTGCCTAAAAGTGGAGAAACTAAATGGTTTATGTTCCTCATAGAGAAAAGTGAAAATAAAATAAAATTGTAACAAAGCTCTGATAGTTTAATTTATAAATTGCATCTACTTGTCCTAGATCTACATTTATACAAAACCATGCACCAAGTTGCGGACTTCTGTCTAATGATATCTTTAGACAAATAATTGCATTAAACAATTAAAGAAAGTAGTACATTAGTTATTAGATACTAAATAATAGGAATGCACAAATAGAGAAAGAGCAAAATGTCTTTTACCAATCCTATCCCGATACCAAACACAAAACGCCCAATCACCATAACAGCCAAGTCAGGCGCAAAAGCTGTGACAAGTGCTCCCACAAGATACAACAAAGAAGCAAGAATCAGCTCCCTTCTTCTTCCTGCAACAAAATATTTTCATCTTGACAAGTGCATTGTCATTAAATCTATATTTATAGACCCAAACATAAGCAAACTAACCCAGAAAGTCAGCAATATTAAAGGCTAAGACAGAGCCAATCAATGCCCCATACAACGAGCCACTGGTCTGCAAAGAAGGTGAAAAACAACTGTCAATGTGCAATAAAACTGGTACATTCCTTTATTTGAAACAATGAAAAACAAGCAGGCATTCTGCTAAGAAAATAGAGAGGCAGAAAACTGCCAAATGAAAAGTGAAAGCAGCAATTGCTGGAAACTCACAATGAGGCCAATTTCCACGGAATTCAAATTGTACCATGTAATTCCGCTTAATGTGGATGACTGCAAAAAAAGGGGGAAACTAATAGTTATTTACGCCAATTCCACTGCAGGACATAAAATCACAGTTAATTGATAGCACAAGGCCAAATACACAAAAGATTATGCATTTGAAGCACAAAGGAAAATGTTTATGTCAACATACTCCTATTGTTATTTTTCAGCAGAACACGTGATATATTTATTTGTTTCTGGGTCCAGCAATTTGTGAAGTAGAAGCTTTGGTCAGCTATAAACCAGTATCATTATTTCAAAATTTCAATACGACCAAATAAGTTGCTTAAAAATATGCCATGAGAGGAGGCCACATTTCACAAAGAATGGATATATGAACAAGACATCACATGGGGATGAAAAAAGAATGCACCCAAAAAAAATGATCCTTCTACAGTTCTTCAGTTCATTTAAGCACACCTCAATGGATATGGTAGCAGAAGATGTGGCACCAATATCATAGCCATATAGTAGCCCACCAAGAGCTGGAAATAAGAATCTGAAAATCAAAAAGATGCTCCTTTAGCATGCGTGCATTCATACAGTCAGTAAATGCTGCTATATTTCACTGATATTCACATGATTAGTTAACCAACTGTGATTGCACATTAGTGCCACTAGTAAAAGTGGCTATCATCCATGGAAAAAAGATGAAGGAGAGTTGGAAAGCATGATTTGGGCCCAAGAATCTTTCAACAACTGGTCACGTGAAATAGTCATGAAAACCTTAAGTGACAGAATTCAGTTACAAGCAACCATTTGTGTCTGGGTCATTTCAATAAAGTATCCACAACAAATGTTACTGATAATTGCTAGGAATAATGCAACAAGAACAGATATTTTTTGCACACGCGTTGCTTGACAATTTTAGGTTTTGATATAAAAACATTATGCATTTCCATGTATGTTGCATCAACAGTTATCAAAATATACCAAGTGCAAAGGCAAATTGGACCAGAAAGGCAACTTGTCATAGAAAATGAACAGACGCTCAAAAACTCATCAGGGATTAAACATTCTCACCCAAACCCCCAATAGATAATGTTAAACACAGTATTTCTATGTTGCTATATAAATTCTTCTTGTCTAAATATATTGACTAGAATGGAAAACAGGGTCAGATATATAACTTGACATGGGAAAATGAACACAAAGAGAATGGGTAGAACTAAATTCTCCTTTTCAAATGCCTCTTTTTTGATAGGATTTTTCTTCACCAAAAATTAAATAAATAAAGCAATGTTTGGCCATGCATTAGATAAATACTTTGGCAAAGGCTTAAAAAAGTGAAAGTTTTCTTTTACACAAGCACAAAAATGATAACAAAAAGAATTATATATCCATGGTCATGTTATGCAATCTACATCAAAATTTTATGCTATTCATCAAACTTTAATTTGCCCCAATCACATCAATATAACTTTTCGTGCATTCCAGTCATTAGTTTCACTAAAAAAAATTATTAAAATACAGGCATGGCCATTATTGAAGTAGCCTTTGTGGCCCCATACAACTTTTTATGCCATTTTGGTGGTTAAGCTTTTCCAAATACAGCTGACAATACTGTCACATTAGATGCTGCTAAAACAACACAATTTTGTGCCCAACATAACATTTGCAGCAAGTTCAAGATTATTGGTATAATATACCCTTCATCATTATCCAAACCTGGCGCAGGGCATGGCCCCAGCAGTCTGCAGCCCAATCAGGCCATTGGCCACAAAATAGAGGATGGCTTTCCCCACCCATTAAACCTCCCATCACAAGTGTAGATAAGATTCCCAGGTCTCTTGAAATACACCACTGTGGAATGAAATGAGGCAGAATGATTTTACAAAAGTTCTAGCACCCCCAGCAGTGGCCCAAGTCCCAACTCACACCACCTGCACTCCTATCTCTTTCTGGCCTCTTTGTCTCTCGTTCATCATCAAGAAAAAACACTTTCCTCCCTTCATCATGATTGCTAGAAACTCTTTTCAGTTCCACTTTTCCTCTAAACTTAACCTAATTAAAATTCTCACTCTATTCCTTCATTCCTTTCAAAAATGATTTCTACTAGTTTTGACAATATAGAGTTCTTGTATAGAAATTGTTCAAATAAAAAAGAAAATAAATTACAGAGACTTGCCTCAAGAGGCAACATTAGGCATAAAAAAGAAAAACACAACTTGTGATTGCCTCAGAAACAGAACTGAAAAAGACATACTGGGATCCCATATAAGAAAGCTATGAACTCATACTCTTCTTTGCACAATGTTAAGACAATCCAAATGCAAAGAATTCAAGCAACTGGAAATATGTTCTTCTAATGAATCAAAACAAACAAGGAATGCAGGAAAATATCTTATTTTTGCATTTGGCAAAATTTATTACAGTTAAGGTTTCAGAGTGGCTGTTGAAACACTATGGCCAACCAGTGATACAAAGCCATGATGGTGGTAGGAGATTATATCCAAAGAATAAACCCGCTAGGCATACAACTAATTTTATCATATAAATCAACAGATAAGAACAGCAACAGAAAGAACAATATAGAAGCTCACGGAAGGACTGCAGCGAGAACAGAATAGTTTTCTGAAGGATGAATCCCATTAAGAAGTGGCTCCTCCGGAGCACTGATCTCCCCAGATGACTTTCCCACCTGATAAACAAGAAAAGATTTTTACAATTTCCAGTAATTTCAGCTTCAGGAACCAAAAAGTATTACTTCATTTGGAAGCTCAAAAAAACAAGGAGAAGAGAAAAAAAAAACAATATTGAAGGTTATTATACAACATTTTATGCTCTCGTTTCCACTTTGTTATCAAGTCTCTAAGAAAAATTTTCCTTCAATTTCTCAGCAGCCAAACAGAACCAAGAAGCTTGACAAAATAATGGAAAGAAAACTGGGGTGGAGACTTGAAGGGAAAAAACAAACAAAATGAAATCAGAGTGAAAAAAAAAAAGGAACCTTTCCAAGGGAAGAAAGCGTGGGCTGCTCTGGGTCGGACGCCATTTTTTCAGCTATGAAAACAGATTGAAACCTTTTAGAAAATTAGATTATAAATGGGATTTTGATTATAAAGTAAGCAAGCAGAAGAAAGAAGAAAAAAATAAAAAAAGGCAAGAGCCTGAAAGTCAAGTAATATAGTTAATAATATTTAATATCCAAAAGGGAATTAAAAATATTCGAGCCTGAATCAAGCAAAAAAATTTAAAATTTAAAATAAATTCAAATATTTAACAAATATTTAAATTTAATATTATATATTAAGTTCAAATTTATATTTATTAATTATTTTATTTAAATATTAGTTTTTTTAAATTATAATATAATATTTTTTTAATTACATAATTTATGTATATTTATATTTAAAATTTAATAAAAAATAACATAAAAAATGAAGGTTAGGTTAGAGAACGGGGAATGGCTCGTGAATCATGAGGCTGATTTTGTTTGGTTTCGTACAAAACTGAAAGTGACTGTGACTGTTCTGTTTTCCTCTTCCTCCTTTCTCAGATTTCTCCACGTCGAACTCTCGAACGAGATGAGCTTTTTTTTTTTTCTTCCTGCTTTCTCAGTTTCCTCCACTTCTTACCAAGTTACTCTAATTTTAATTCAATTATTTATTATATTTTTTTATGAGAAAAGTAAACTTATTTTGAAGAAAAAAAAAATAAATAAGTAATATATCACATAAATTTCACCTAACATTTTAATTAATTTTAATATGTAATACTATATAATATAACCACATTTTGTTTAATTATATTGATTAAATAATGTGTCTATTTGATATTTTTTAATAATTAATAATTAGAATATAAATATATAATTAATAATTAAAATATTATTAATTTATTTGTCTTTATTTTAAAATTTTGTTTATGTAATGAAATCCACAACATAGAGAGCATTCTAAATTTACCTTTTTGGTAATTGACTTCAACTATAACTTAAATTTAATATTTTCAGTGCTAAAGAATGCTTTAATACTAATAAATTAAAATTTATTTGATAAACACATTAAATTGTTGCTAAAATATAACCAATCCTTAGATTTTGCTTGTAATTGTACACGTGTATAGTTTCCCGGACTACTCTTTGTGTTTTTTAAGCAAACAAGATGGGTTTTATAAGCATATAAATAATTATATTTGCAGAATAAAATTAAAATTATTTGTTAATATTTTTATTTAATTTTTTGGTGACTCCTTGAGTCGTGCTCCTCGTTTACGTAATTATATCAAAAATTTATACAATTGTTAAGTAAATGTATTTTTTACACTTTCCAAGTCAAAGTTCCAATCTAAACTACAATGAAAAAAGCTCTTGGTGAATCTTTTAATACAAAATGTATTGCCTTGTTTTTTACTAATGTAAATTAGTCGTTAGAATAGTGCAACATCAATCTTAAAAAATTAAAATAATAATAAATAAATAAATAAGTAAAAAGTTATGTTCATTGGTAAATGATCAACCAAACTAATGAGCACCGCCTATAAGGGCCCCAACATGGACCACGACGGCTACTTTGCTTGGCTGCGAAGGGAACAAAATCTGTTGGTTAGGAGTTCAGCAACAAGAAGACAGATGACTAGCTTCTTGGTGCCAAGGGAGTGGGGGGGGGGTCCCTCCATACACTTTGAATCTAACAGATGGGCCCAACCCAAGCAACTATAATGGAAAAAGAAAATGCATATACTGAAAAATTAAAATAATATAAAACTATTTTATTATTTTTTTGTTATAATATGACTAATAATAAAAAATATTAAAATATATAAATATTTAATATTTATAAAAAATCTTAATTTGTTTTTCTATATCTGTAATATAATCTCTTCTTTTTCTTTTTTTTTTTTTTGGAAACTCTACATCTATAATATAATCAATGTTCACAAAAAATTAAAGTTGTATAAATATTTAAACTTTTATAACGTCTTTTCTTTTCTTTTCGTAAACACTATTTGATTTCAATTTGAATTTCTCTTTTATTATATTAATTTTTTTGGTTGAATATTAATATATATTTTTTCTTGTATGCAAGTGAATCCATAAAATTTGAACCCAAGTAATTAGGATGGGTAAGCTACGTGTCTTTTGTTCTTTTTTCGGTCGCCGATCGAAATAAGCTACGAATGTTTATCAAAACACTCTTTTGCTCACGTAGTTAATTATTAAAATTTATATAATTAACAGTTTAATAAATTTTATAAAAGTTTTTTTTTTTTTTTAAAAAAAAAAGTCCAGATAAAACTAGCTACGTCTAAAACTTGTCTTCTCCTCCTCCGCTACTTTGCTGAGGCCCACAAGCGGTCTGCGTAAGTTTTCTTGTCCTTTCAATTTTATTTTCTTCGCGAAAATTCTAAGAGAAACATGCTAGCAGGATTTATAAATTAGAATTAACTATCTTATCTAGATTGATCTGCTTGTTCTGGCTTTTTATCATCCCAATAATGAAATCGACGTCACTTAACATTTGTAGGCTTGCCAGTTGTTACGTAGAAATCTACAAATAAGTGTTTTCTTTCATTTTTTTTGGTTGGCTTTGACAGCAAATATTAAGTACAGATACCGTCGATCTTTGTTTTTTTTGTTTTTTTTTTTCAAAGAGAAACTGCTAGCAGTGATCACTGCTGACCATCAATAAAATCTAACAATATAAAGAAATATTCACTAGTAGCTTGGTCTGGGATTATGGCGACATAAAAAATGTGAAAGGCTTGTGTAAAAATTAACGTAATTAGTATGATGATTAAAGCATTAGTCGTATTTGTTATATGTGTAATTCATATCATTTACCGAGAGAAGTTGCACAGCTCCTTTTCAGAATTACATAATGTAAAAAATTTCTACAGCCAAGTAAAATAACGCCACTCCTTCTAGAGTTAACTCATTTGAACACTTTGTACTTCTATATAAATATATAGATTCTTTTATTGTATACTTGCATGGCATCTTTTGCAGTAGTTTCCATTCGAAAAACACAGCTGTATCTGACTAAAACCAAGCTCAGCTTTGAACTACAACACATCAAATTATTGCTAAAATATCAATTGCTTTGGCCTTCCATTTGGTAAACAGTCAAAACCAAGTTCATCACAATGTAATTGACCATTCAAAGCTCTCCTGTAGCTGAAAGTATGAAAAAAATATCATGGCTGGAGAAAGTACAAACATTTATTCGAGGGAATGGTTCGATAAACCCATCATTTCTGAGTTAAAGGAAGAGGTTGGTTTTATGTATTACTGTGTCTTGGCAGGCTGCCAAGGCTGATACCTGGTCCAGTCTTTCTGTGAAGGGTTAAGGGCATGTCCTTTGGAATGATATATAAATTCTTCCCCCTCTCCAGACAGATTCTGCTTGTGCTCAACCCCATACCTCTTGGGTTTCAACATGAGAAGCTACAAGAGGATATATTTCATCAACATGCATATCTCAATCATATCCAATAAGGTATATATGAAAAATGGCAGACCTCATCGCCAGTGTGATCAGTTATGAAATGTAGCCAACTGTGCCATTCTGCTGGCACTTGAGAAGCATTGTAGCGACTCTTGTCTGCATATTCAACCCATCTGTGCCTTCCTACGCATTACAAAATAAAGTTATGGCAACAAATCAACACTCTTCTAAATCTTCACAAATCCTAAGGCCGTAAATGCATTCACTTCAGTTTCCCTGATTTTATCCTAAATGTCTGCACTCAAGCATGTGTCAACATTGCATGAAGGTCAATAACCATGTATCCTATATGTAGAGATATCTGCATTTTGGATTAATTTTCTGCTACCATACTTATATCCTATTGTCTGAGAAAGAGTCCAATCGGCCCACCCACTCTCACTCTTTTCACTATCCCGTCCACCATTTCACTTTCCCTTCTCCCCAGCGAGTTTTCAGAGAAAACTATTGCATCCTTACATAATCAAGTGTGTCCATGTTCTCAAGTTTGTAGCAAGGACAATATGCCACAAGTTATCAGATAAAAGTGGCCCTTCAGGACCAACATGAGAACACAAGGCAAATACTCAACATGCTAACATAAATAATGTTGGCTAATAATATGAATGGCCAGCTTATTTGAACCAAATCAGAAACAGACAATTAGAAATATTATTTAAAAAAAATAATCACAAAATGGCTAACATATATGCAAATCACTGGGAAAAAGCCCTGAGCAGAAAGCAGACAAGCCTGTCTAAAGATATAAGGTCAGGAAACACATACCTCTACCAAACATTAAACCAATTTAAACAAAGCATGATGGTAAAGTGATCAATAAGAGCAAAGCAGTTAAATGATTGTGCTACTAACAAAACATGCACGCTGAAGTGCATATCCCCAAAAAACCAAGTAAACATTGCAGAAATTACGCAATGCAAATTGCCATAAGTTTCTGATCCTTTCTGAAGACAATGATATAAAAAGAGAAAAAAAAAACATATGAAAAGGAAAACTAACCAAATTGAGTATCTCCAAGTTTCTCGTAATACTTGTTACCAAATTTGTCTACTCCCACGAGTGTTGCCCCAATGTTATGGATTTTGGTTTGCCTAAAATCAGTCAAAACGAATTTTAGCATAAATAACATAATGAAATTACACAAGAAAAGGAAAGAAAAAATAGTGGCAACAAGGATTCATGCAGGGAACACACAACGGAAGGTCAAGGAAGTGAAGAAAATTAAGAAACAATGCAGCTCAATAGAGTAATAAATAAAAGGCCTGCTAAGATCTCAGATAGAGAACCAAAATAAGAAGCGGGGAAAAAATCTTATTCAACAAAAATCAGAAATGAAGGGTGAGGGATAAGATATGCTATATTTTCCAAAGCATGCTTGGACTAGGACCCATAGAGGAAAAGCATTCTAAGTAAGATGGTTTGGCCAAGTCCAAGGAGACCCAGTGAATGCTTTGAGATCAAGCTGGGTGGAGAAGGGAAAGAGAGAAAAAGCCTTAGAAAAGGTGGGGTACAACTATCAACAAGGAATTATGATTACCACAAACTTACGGCCAATCCAAATCATTTTGGCATCAGGGCTGAGTTGAGTACAGAATTAGACAGGTATCAAATACCTTCCACCATATTTTTCCACACATCTTAAGGATTCTGGCTCCAAATGATTGATTATATCATTATGTGATAAATTTATAGGCCTTGTTTAATATAAGCAATGATACTGATAGGTGCAAATACCCACAAATCCGTAGATGCTTGATTCAAATTCTCCCATCTCCAATTCTTCGCATATTAGAAAATGGACTAAAGTTCAATATAGAATGATAGATCCCAAATAACTAACTAAATGGCCCGTATCATAAGAATGCTCAACCAGTAACCATAACAACGAGTAGCAAAGGAATTTAACTTACAAGAGATTTCCATCCGCAAGGCAGCTCCTGAAATTCATTTAAAAGTTAAGAGAATGGGGTAAATGCAGTCGATAAAGTCTCCATATAAACTTCAAATATCACATAAAAACAAAAATTCAAAAACCCCATTACGCTGCTTTCGCTAATCTGTCATAATTTCTAGCAAAAATAAAAGGAAAATAAAAATCGAAACAGAACAAAAAAAAAAAACGAGTGGTTATTCGAGTTTTTCTTCAATAAAACAAGAAAGTTTTTTTATTAAAAGAAAAATGAAAAAGAATAAGAAAATGAGATAAAGAGAAAGCTGACACATAGCCTTCATCCTTGAGCTCACGCAGAAAGGTGCCGAAACCTTTCTCTTTAATCGCCCTGAACACTCCTTTTACCACCGACGATGCCATCTCTCTCGCTCTCTTCCTCTCTGTTTGTACTTTGTATAATTATTTTCCTTTAAATTTTGTATTTTCTTTCCACCCGTCGAAGCTAAACTCGGGCCAGAAAAAGTGGGCCGGAGTCGAACAAATTGTGTTTGTCAGCTTTTAAAACCAGAGCTGAGCTTGGTCTCTGATTACCCGATAAGCCTTAAAATAAAATTTATGTATAAATATATACAAATATTCCTAATAAAATAATATAATAATAAGTTAATATAAAAAATATTTTAAATTTGGTATGTTTTCGTAAATTTAGTTTGATTTTTTTTAAATAACAGTTTTAAAATTTTTTATCACAAATTTAATCATCCTTAACGGATATTAATAAATTTTGATAAACCTCGTATATTATTTTTATACAAAAATATCTAAAATAAAAATTATATATATATATATATATATATACATAACTTAATTTTATGATATTAAATTATTATTTAGCATATTTTTTCTTTCATTTTAACTCATTTTAAATATTTATTATTTATGAAAAATATTTTTCTTTATGATAATAAATAAAAAATGAGGTATATATTAGTCATGAAAGAGCTTAAGAAGGATTAAAGTTTGTTTAGAAGAGAGGCTTATAAAAGGCTGACAGCTTAGATAAATGTCATTAAAAATACCTCAAAGAAACAAATATTTGTGGGTGCTCTTTTCTTGAGTGATAGCAGGTACAAAAGGTACACTGAAGATAAAAATAGACTCCAACAGATTTCTTCTAAAAAAAAAGTTCGTTATTAATGAAATTGTGTGTGCAAAATTTTACAAATAGAGTTTTGATTACACCCATGTTGTTGTCTTGATATAGTTAGCTAGAAAGATGAGTTCTTACGAGAAATATCTTTATAATTCATGATCTTCAATAAAGGTTCCGGAAATTGTAATGCCATTGTAACAATTGCATTGCATAAACAACGCAAAATTTTATTTATTTCCTAGTTTGTTTTTTTTATTCACTTTGGTCTTCTATCACTTATTTTAAATTTAATTCCACATTTTTCATAAAAATGTTGAGACGGGACTCGTACGAGTTTAAAAACTCCAACAATTGATCCCTTGACCTAACTATAAAGAGTTTACTTTATTAACCATGACATCTTAAATATTTTCACTACGATCAGAGAGTTTTGTCTCCATACAATATGGGGTTTTGATATCGCAAGTTCTAAATATGTTGTTCCACTCATGAAAAATATTATGTACATTAATTATTTGTAGGTGGAAAGTAGTGAGCCAATTACACTGTTTACACTCACTTTATGATTAAATGTTTAGGATTTGTATGGACATAGAGATGAAGAGAATATTTAATTTACATTATTTACTTATTATTATTAATTTTTACTCATTATGATAACAAAATTTTGAGGATTTAAATATAAAATTTCTCTACAAATATGAAATAAATTTGTGATAACTTATCCAATATATACATGACAAACTGGAAAGACAGAGAGTACTTTTAGTCTATAACAATTGTCTTCATAACGTAGTCTCTCAATAGTATTTATCCTTCTACTTGTTTGTTTTTTTTTTTAATCTGCTTTCACTATAGATTTTTTTTTTTTTACCTCTTAAAAAAAAATCAAATAATTGACATATTTTGTTTAATCTTGAATTATAATTCTTACCTATTTTTTATATAATATAAAAATATATAAAACATAATTCAGTTGAGATTTGTTAATAAAATTTATTATTTTTACATATTTTATTTTATAATATTTAGTAAACATTTATTCTTCTCTTATATTTAATCAAAATTTTGTCTAGTGAAATAATCATGCAAGCACACCTTGCTCAGAAGAGCAGGAGTTTTCACTCATGTGAATCATTTATTTCTTCTTCTGACTATTTTGATATCATCCCTAGGAGTACAGGAATACACTGGACACGTGGCTCTAGTTTATTGGGATATGTGACGTAGAAAAGAGGGGCCACACATGATGTCTGTATTATCGCAAACGAGACAGGACGAGGGACTGCCCTGGGCTACAAAGAAAAAAACAAAAAGAAAAGGAAGAAGGGCATAAGGATCAGAAATCAAAACGCAATCTCCACTCAATAATTTCGAAAACGATCTCGAGAGGTATCGTATCGCGGTCAATTTCGATGTAATTCGTTTTCTCTTCTTCTCTCTCTTTTTTTTTTTTCTTTTTTGTTTTTCGCCATAGGAGACAAGAAAGCTCATTCTATTCCTTAACTTTTTTTTTAATCAATTTTCTCGCCAGATTTCGTTGAGGTTGAAGTTTAATTAGGGCAAGGAGGACGCCATTAACATCTTCTCTAAGCTAGACTTCTCTAATCCGGTTCCAATTTCGTAAGTAAAACGCTCACTTTGTTTATTTTGGTAGGTATTCGCCGGTGATTGGTTTTTGTTGTTGTCGAGTGCCTCGTGGAAGTTGTTGTTTTTTTTTTCCTGAAAAAAAAAAACATGATAATTGGAAAACAGAGAACGGTCCGTCTTTTTGCTTCTTGTCTATGTTTATTAAAATATTTTGTGTGTAATTGTTTTTAAATATTGGAAAATGTCTGGTGTTCGGTTTATGAAAGGGGAATGGTTGGAAAAAGGAAAGGAGACAGTTGCTGTTGGTTTATATGTTCGTTGGAAACGTAGGAACATGTAACCTAGACTGGAATTGTAGGTTACTCTTTTCGGATACTTAACTGTTTTTATCCTCCCTACGCACATCTATCACCGCATAGATTGTAAGTGCTAAGATTGATGATGGTGAAGCAGCAAAAGGTTTGCTGATTATTATCATTATAGTCAGCAAAATATCATTATTTTCGCATTGGCAGCGCATGCAATTAAGAAAAGGTTTTAGGTGTCTATACTTTATAGCCTTTCCATTCGAATAGTCTATGAAGCAAGTAGCTGTAGCATCACTATTCCTGAGTGGAGTTTCATTCCAGCTAAAATGTGCTTCTTCTTCTTCTTTTTTTTTTTTTGGTTTTTTAATGTCTAATATTGCAGTAGTACGTTGATATACCTTGTACGGTCCAATTTCTCATTTTCAGCTTTTCATGGCAAAGAAGCAAGATAATATTGTTGTACAGATTTTTCTTTCTCTAATTAGTCTCTCATTTTTCTTCCTTTAGAGCTGGCAAGAAAAATAAATAAATAAGACATTAGCCCTTATTTAACATAGGTATCTTTACAAGCATACAAAAACTAAAGTGATAAAGTTAGCAGGTTAATGATTTTGATATTATCCACTGATGTAGTATCATCCTAACTTCCATTTTCTGAATTATACGAGGTACAGCAGATTGAGAGAAAATGATGCGGCTACGTACTTATGCAAGCCTGAGTTTGTTTTCTACCCTAGCAGTTATTTATCATGCGTTCAACAGTAGAAGCCAGTTTTATCCAGCTATGGTTTATCTATCTACATCTAAGATTAGTTTGGTGCTTCTCCTGAACATGGGTTTGGTTATTATGTGCATTCTTTGGCAATTGACAAAGCGGGTATTTCTCGGTTCCCTCCGGGAAGCTGAAGTTGAAAGGTTGAATGAGCAGGCCTGGAGAGAGGTTATGGAAATCCTCTTCGCCATCACAATTTTCAGGCAGGATTTTTCAGTGACATTTCTTGCAATGGTCACAGCTTTGCTGTTAATTAAGGCTCTGCATTGGTTGGCTCAAAAGAGAGTTGAGTACATTGAGACAACACCAGCAGTGCCCCTGTTGTCACATGTTAGGATAGTTTCATTTCTGGGATTTCTCCTCCTTTTGGACAGCTTATTTTTGTACAGTTCTATCAAGTATCTGCTTGAAACGCGTCAGGCTTCAGTGTCTCTCTTCTTCTCTTTTGAGTAAGATATCTTTTCCTAATTTTATTTGTATCTTAATTTATTGTTTCTGCTAGGTTAGCAATTTGCTCTGGACAGTGAATTGCCATGAGAAGAATTAAGGCTTTCTTTTCTTAGTACTTTTAAAGAGAAATTTATGTTGATTTGGACTTGGAAAGTGCATACAAAGTTGCAATGATTAGGTAAGAGGAATTATTTCTGATTTCTTAGAGAGCCAAAGAAGACACTGAATTCAGGATCCTACCAGGTTGTGGAAGAGCTGGAATTTTTTTTTTTTGGGGGGGGGGGGGGGGGTTGTTATTGTCAATCCGCCAAGAAGGGATAAAAAAAGACTTATGATCAAACCAAAAATAAATGAAGAAGACTTCTGAAAGGTTCTCACCTTAAGCCACGTATCATCCCAAAGATTTGGGTTTATTCTAATTTCTTCCAAATCTGACAAGAAATCTCTATGTGAATAGAATAAATGATAATTGATGACAGTTGCAATCAAGGCCAATTAAGTTATCTAGAAGCTCTCATCCTGCTCAATTTCTACTAGTCAACTATTTGTCTACTGTTGTTTAGATCATCATTGCCCTTATTTTAGGTTTTTTTTTGGGAATTTCCAAAGCTCTAATGTCATCTCTAGGTTTCCTTTGTGGGAGCTCCTCGGTGCTGGATGTCTGTAAGCATGAATATTTGCAATTTCTCAGAAAATGAAACATATATAAGTTACAATCAGTAGTTTAATCGTATTGTTTAAGATATGTTACCTTTTGTGTTCTTCTGTGTTTTCCATTTCATTAATGTTTGCTATTTTGCATATTAGGTATGTGATTCTGGCGACAACAACTGTATCAACATTTGTAAAATATATTTTCTATGTGAGTGACATGCTTATGGAAGGACAATGGGAAAGAAAGGCTGTGTATACCTTCTATTTGGAGCTTGTACGGGACTTGCTTCACTTGTCTATGTATTTGTGCTTCTTCCTTGTGATTTTCATGTAAGTAATTGACACTAACCTTGTTTTCTGTTTATTTGTTATGCTATTTACTTTTTACCTTGGGCAATGACATGCATGGACACAATTGGTCATATGCTGTTGGACAATGGTATACAATGAGATTACTGATTGTGGATACCTTGATCTGCACCCTTATGAATAATTCTATAAAGATATCCACCTAGAAGCTGTATTAACTATCATAATTTGAAAGCCAGTTTATTTCCTTCCATTGTCAATCTTTCTTGCTCCACTCCTTTTACAAAAGCTAACTGGCAATGTCTATTGAAAGTGGTTTATTTTTAATTGGTTGGAACAAAGACCTGCTAATACTTGGGAAAAAAAAAGCCTTAATTGTAAAGAGTCAAGTGTTTTGCTTCTGAAAATGGCATTTATTAAATCTTGTTTATCTCTCAAACTAGACAGAGAAGGATGTGGGAGTTGAAGTGTTGGATAATTTGCTGGATTCTTGGGACTGTTTTTTTTTTTCCTGTTTTTTAACCATTTACATTGAAAAGCATGTGAGACTTTTGTCAGCAATATATTAGTGCCTCTTTAACTTTCTGCATCCAACATCTTTTGTATTTAGATATGTTGAATCCTGTACCTCGTGCTTATATGGAAATAAATTCTTGTTTAGAGTGAAGTTGAAAGTAAATCTTGTTGAACTGCAACCCATTAAGCACCAAGCCTAACGTGAATACAATGTTATTGATGGTGGTAAGAACTAAGAATGAGAACTATTGAGACTTTCTTCAAGCTTCACTCTGGATTGTTTGTTTCGCAGAAATTTCTTTTGTTTATCTGGTATACACTCATTATTATGCTTAGTACTTTTTCTGCAGGAAACAATCATTTTTTTTTCTTTTCTTTTTCCTTTTTTTCTTTTTCTGTATACCAAAATTAAGCAAACTATCTTTTTTTTTTTTTTTTTAATTGAATGAGATTGGATTCATTTATGCAGGAATTATGGTGTGCCTTTGCACTTAATACGGGAGCTTTATGAAACATTCAGGAATTTTAGAATCCGTGTTGCTGATTACATACGTTACAGAAAGATAACCTCAAATATGAATGATCGCTTCCCGGATGCAACACCTGAAGAGCTTAGCGCGTTAGTTCTATACTTTTGTTTGCACTTCTCCTTTTTTTAGTTTAGCAAATATCTGTTTGCACCAACATGTTTTATCTTTTGGCATAATTAAGCAGAAGTGACGCCACCTGTATTATTTGCCGTGAAGAGATGACCACAGCCAAAAAATTAATCTGTGGACATCTTTTTCATGTTCACTGTCTGCGTTCATGGTTGGAGCGACAGCATACTTGCCCTACCTGCAGAGCCCTAGTTGTGCCACCTGAAAATGGTGCAAGCACAGCTGGTGGTCAACAAGGATCACAGTCAGATACTCGTCAGCAGGGTAATTATTCCAATATTTACCTTATTTGCTGATATTACGCTTGTGAACCTGGTTTTCTTGATAATCTTTATTTTTTTTGTAAACAAATATAAATTCGTGTAAATAGGCATAGGTTCTAGTAAAGTTGATAATGTTTATTCTCCTTTTATCTCATTAGCACCTTATCTCTGTAATTGTTAATTGCAAATAATGTTGTTATGGCATGTCAAACTAGAATATAACTGTCCATACATTTCATCTCTAAAGGTTAGAACTTCCTTGAAACTCTGTTCTGCTGTTACGTTATCAGTGTGAGGGTTAATTGTCTGTTTTTGCATGTATATAAGTGCATACTTATGATGCATGGGGACACATGTATGTTTGTGTGGCACATCCAATATGCAAAACATTGATAATTTCCCTCTTCTAATGAATTTGCTATTAAAAGTGTACTCTCTTTGTGATTTGCAAGGCATATAGAATAAACAGTGGCATATCCTGTCGTTATTCTTCTATATTTTCTCCCTTCTCCTTTGGTAAGCGGCTGGGGGAAAATAATGTGCTTTAAAACTGCCACTCCACTTTAAGGTGATATAGGTGTTTCTGGTTGTGCTAAGATTTGTTGCTCTTACACTAATATATTATTTTGTACTTCCAAGTTTTTTGTAACCATTAATAAGTACCTTCAAAAAGTGGCAAAAGACCTTATCATTTATTTCTCCATTTGTATGGTAGAGATTAATAAGCGAGTAATTGCATAATGTATTTTTTGCAGATCTTTGTTCTTTCTGAATTCATTGAATGGAGTAATTTTTTTTATTTGAATTATGCTTACAGTTTCCATTGACTTTAATGGGAAACTTGGAGGGAACCATATGCCAGTTTACTGGATTTGAATGGTTATGTTGAAACTACTGGGTGGAAAGATGTAATGGACCTAATCAGCTGGTGAAGAGATCTTCCAAAGAGAGAAAACATGGAAAAAAAAACATATTACTACTTGGTATTAGTTATATTCCTAACCAGTGACAGAAATGTTAATCTATGCAGAAACATAATTAATAATAATAATACCTTTGTGTGGGTGTATTTACCCTCTTGTTCTCTCACAATTACTCAGCATTTCCATTTTCTGATTTGAGCCTTTGCAACAGTTTTGTTTGTTTGAAATGGAGCAGGCAGCTGATCTTGTTTAGTCTAAATTGATATTCACAATTGTTGTAATTCTGCCCAGGTACTGGCTCTGCCACTACAGCAATTCAGACTTCTTCTGGCAGTGTGACTAATGATGGTGCAAATGGCCATCAGGCCAAACTCCAAGCTGCTGTTGCTGCTGCCGCTGTATATGAGAAATCTTTTGTTTATCCTTCTGCAAGCACTCTAGTGTGGTGAGCACTTCCAACTTTTTAAATATCGGTAAATGTATGATGTATGCTCTTTCATGTTGTTTTAGTTGTCATATATTACTTATGTCTTTAGGCATGTATTTACTTGGAAAGGGGCAAATGCATATCACATTAGCTCTGCCATTTGTCAATGGATTGAAATGCAACTGTTCTGAAATGAAATCCTAAAATGCAATTCAAAGAATGTGTTTTGACTCTTTGACAAGGTGAAAAAAAAAAAAAACAATGTGAAAACTAAAGATTTTTTTTTTAATGAAATTTTATTGACTTTGGAGGTTCTAAGGCTTCTAAGGTCTTGTTGGAATTGATGGGATGGATTTTGAATTTAAACAATCTCCATTGCTCTATTGCTAATTGGGATACTATTAGTAATATTCATGGGTTATGAAAATAATGTGACTTGACCTTTTGCTTCTCAATCTCGATTAGCTGTCTCTTTGTGACAGGAAGGATTAAAGATACACGCGCATTGACTGATTGTAATATTGTCATTATCTGTGTTATATTTGTGCCTTAATTCTGTGATGTGGTGACGTGAAAGTTAAATTGGGTAAATATTGCTAAACATGTGGTGGCGATACCTCTCTTTGTTTAGCTGTTAAATAGCATTTTGGTGATACCTCTTCCTAAGATATCGAAAATTTTGAGATTTGTGAAGTGTGGTATGTTATGGTTATTATCATTTGATGCCCTGAAAGAAGAACTGACTGTTTGGGAATCTGTAATTGGTATTTTGGTAATGGGGTTGTTATACGGTAGTGGTGATGGTGAGGATGTTATGTGACATTAATGGCCATTTGTATGTAAGGGTATCCTGTTAGTGTAAAGGAGGAATGTGAAAGTTTAGTATATATTAGTAGGATAATTAAAAGTGGTAAATTGCTCCTTAATTAATATTTTATGGCACTTGTTTGCATCAACCATTGGTGGCAACTGGCAGTTGATGTGGACAGCAAGTGGTGTGTGCAGGCATTGGGCGGACAGCTGGTCTGTTGTTTTCAGACAGAATCCCCTGGGATATGGGCATGTTTATGCATGGGGTTTTTGTGGTTTTGTCCTCTGCATGTGCGGCAATGCATCAGCTTGCAAGTAGGCTGAACATGGACATGGTGCATGGACTCGGGCCATTACCAGCAGCAGTTACCTGCCTAGTGCTAAGCATGCACAGCCAATGGGTGCACACAACCTAGTATCACATAGTCTACTGAGGCACAAATAAAAACTTCCTAATTCACTTGGCAGATAAAAACTTTTCACATAAGTGAACCAATCACATATCCTTTAATACTTTCCCAGGGGGAAAAAATTAGAAGGCAATGAAAGTCAAATAATGTAAATAAGTGTGTTGTCTAAAGATAATCAAATCCCCTGATCTTAAATATCTTTGAAGTTGAGTACTTCTCACATTATTTCTTTCTGATGAAACATTCAAGATAACGTTGCTGAAGTTAATTTTAACATATAGAGTTCTGGTCATGTTACATTCAAGATTTTACTTGTTTGATGCTGTATGTTGAACAGATTGTGGCTGGAATGTTGGAAAGTGTAGGCTTTAGTACTGACTCAAAGTGGCAGCTTCTGCCATTGCCAACCTTAGGTTCCATTTGGTTATGTTGTCAGTTTTTTGCTGTTATTTGTTGTTCCAAATTTGTTGTTTGTTGTCTATTGTCACTCTCTACTTATTTTTTCTTACCAATAATTCTTTTTCTTCTTAACAAGATCTTTTATCAAGAGAGAGAAAGGATAGAGAGAGCCTAGAGATTGAAATGATAGAGAGAAATTGTAGATAGAGAAATAGTAGAAGGGAGATTAAAGAGAGAAATAGTAGAGAGGGCAACAATGACAAGATAAAGAATGGGTAATGAGAGAGAAAACATAAAGAGAGAATGAATTGAAAAGGTGGAGGAAGAGATACTGAATGGCCCTAGAGAATTCTAGAGAAACGAACAACAAATTGAGTAAACTTCATTTGGAGGTTTTTCCAACTCTTTTTATCCAAAATAATGCTTTCAAATTTTAAACAAAAAACAAAAGCAATGGCCAAATAAGTTTTTTGTTATTTGTTTTTTTTTTTTGAAAAAATAACAAAAAACAGAAATTGCCAACCACAATGAACAAACCCTTAATAGTTACTTCATCCCATAATCTCTGTAGATTAGGGCACTAGCCAGTTTGCTGGCTCTACCAGGTGCTTCTGTTCATACTAAGGTAAAAATGATCTTGTTAATGTTTTCAGGTCTCCTGGATATGCCATGCTTTCTCAATCTGAGCCCACTGCAAAACCAGACTCTTCCGGAGAAAACACTTTTCCTGGACCACCAAATCCACAGTTTGCGGTTAATCCTGGGCCTTCAAGTGTTTCACTGTCACAGTTTCCCCAGTCCGTCTTTGTTCCCTTGGGGTTATCTAGTGCCAATATGACCTATGGAGAGAGATCAGGAAGTGTATCGAGCTCTGATTTTGAAGCACAGAAGAAGTATCTTGAAAACCAGATAGAGGTATCTAATTTATTAATCTCAATATGTTTTTATTTTATTTAACAGCCTGGGAATTATCACATTAGATTTCAGAATTGGCTGCTATCTTTTTTACTTTTTTTTTGGTGCTTTATTGCTGTGTTTTTTCTGTGATTAAGGCATTCTTTACTTCTCAGCATTTGCTTGCCGGTGCTTTATGTTATGATTAGGTATATTCATGACAACTGCATTTTACTTGCGATAAGAGATACATTGCATCAGTGATGTGCACAAAATGTTTATGCTTCTGTCATCCATTTTCCCATTTTGGGGTTATAACATTTCAATTTTGAGGGTTATGTTCTTATACAGTATTGTTACATTTTCACACAATGTAAGATGTTCAAAGTTGTTACCTGATCATTGTCATTTGTTTGTAACTCCTTTTGTGAAGCTCCAGTCCATGAGCTTCTGTCAACATGCCCCCCCTCTTCTTTTATTCTTCCAGTGACCAAAATTAAGGATAATTGGAGAATTGTTAGTAGATTAGTTCAAACTCATTTCTTTGAGCCCCAAGCCAATTCAGTGTCCTCTTTCATCATCCCATCACCAAGATCAGGGAAGTTCAAACTCGCATGAAGACAGAGTGCAATTGCATTGTTGCTCGACTGCCACCGGGTGGTAATTTTAACTTTTTAAGTATGATGTGATTGTCAGATGCCTGGTCAACGTGCTTAAGTGAATCTGAGAGTATTACATGCATTAAAGGGACGTCAATAATATCTTTTACTTCAACTGTCTTCCTTGCAACACAGTGCTTTCCTTTTGTTATTTGTTTGTGTGAATTTCTTTGTGTAACTCTTTGCATTTTGAAGCATATAATAAAATAACATAGATTCTGTGGCCACCGGATTGGATATTTTTAGTCATCATTTTGACTTACTTCATTACCCTATTTTTAAAAATAGGCACTTCAAAGACAGATCCAGCTTCTACAGAAGACAAAACCTGAGGAAGTCACTGATGGCTGCTCTACGACATCTTCAGACATTAAAGGCAAGAGCATTCCTTCAGCTTCTGCTTCAGACTGCGATCTCCATGGAGAGACAGAAGAGGCTCAATCGTGATTCTTGAGTTGTAAGTTTATCAAGAAGAGTCCAATTCAATTCAATATATAGGGATAAGGAAGAATGAGGAGGAGAAGAGATCACTACTTGTTTTGATAGCTCTAGTCATTATAGCCGACTACGAGGGTACCTGAACCCCCTAAGCTTTTGTTTTTCCAACTGTTCTAAAAAAACAACTCATGCTAATGCTACATTTCCATTTTCACTCTGCATCAGTGCGGACACTTTTGCCTTACATCTTACATTTTCTTTGCTTTAAGCCTTATTTTCGAAGTCCGTAATTGCTGTAAATCAAGAGAAAGGTTCATCACTAAACCGTTCACAACGGACCGACGACATACTAATTCCATCCTAATGAGTTGGAGTTGCTATGGAAAGGAGGCTTTCTTAACGTGCCGGAAAAATTCCAGGTAAGAAATCGAAATTCTGGAATGCGACAACGGGCATATAAAAGAGAATTTTTTATTTTATTTTTGAAAAAAGGTAAACAGGAACAATGTTGCAAATGCAGCAACAATGGAAGAAACGAACATGAGGAACAACAGGTATCAAACACCGAAATGGGAACTCGAGAATCAATAAAAAAAAGAAGGGTTAAATGCATTGAACTTCTCTATAATTTACCTTTCTTGCATTTTACCTCTATGAAATTTTAATTTATACTATAAGGTTTTTGTGATTTTTAATTTTAGTAACTGAAAATTTTATAAAATTTAAATATTATGAGATTTAATTTTTTCTAGTTATCATAATTATTTTTTTTTTGGAATTTATTTTTTAAAATTTTGTTTGAGTTACATAACTTGAACCATTAAAATTCAAAAAAGTATTAATTCATGATTATAATTTTTTTTTATAATTGAAAAAATAAGTTTAATGAATTTTGAAAAAAAAAATCAATTACCAAAATTCAAAATCACATAAATTTTATAACGTAAATTGGAACTACTGTAGAAGGATAAAATGTAAAAGAAATAAAGCAAACGAGTTTAAATGCATTCATCTCTTAAAAGAACAAAGATAAAAGGTAAGTCTAAGTCCAGACCCTTCTGGAAAGACAAAGAGGAAAGGTGGCAATAGATAGATATTTACATGCCCAATATTTCTTTGTACTAAAATATCATCGTAGGTATCTTGTAACCATTAGACATAAATGATAAATATTAAGGTAAGATTTGAATTTCGCAGACAAAATGCTTTTTTGTTACCATATTTATTATCTCATTTTATATACAGCATATGCAATGTAAATTTGTCTACATTAGTTTTAATGACCATGTAACATTAATTCTTTTATTTTTTTTTTATTATTATTTTGGATAACAGAACAGAGGATCTTCTCTATATTTGGAGTTGGATAATGAAAAGAAGAAAAAATAAAAATTTTTTGTTTGAAAAAATAATAACTTTTTAGTTTTATTCCATGTAATTATTCTCTTTTTTTTAAAAAAAAATATAAACATTACTTTTTTTTCCTTCATTTATTTTTCTCACCTTTCTCTATTTTTGTTTTTTTCAATTCAACGTTATATAAGTGGTTAGTAGGTGACATGTTCAAATTCTTTCACGCAGAAGACATACGTGAGATTATGGGAAGAACTATTTGTCTGAGTTCTAAGTAAGGATGTAAGCAAAGTCGCGTAATTTTTTCAATGCAACCAATTCAATCAAAATAATTAAAAACATATTTAATTTAATTTATATTTTAAGTAAATTATAGTTAATGACTTGGTTGTAATTTTAAGAGAATAAAGATGTCAAGACCAAACAGACCGCTTTTTAATATCAAAATTTTAAAATGCATTTTATGAAGAAATAAATCTCACAAAAAGAAATCTAGTTATTTTATAGTCCACACACATACAAAAGACCTATCCACACTTAACATACTAAATAAAGACATATTATTCACATATATATATATATATATATATATTAATTTCTTATATTTTATCACAATTTTTGAAAATTTACGCTTTTGTTTTTAAGGTTTGAGAGATTTTTTTTTCTTTTCTTTTTGATACTGGTAGTTTGTTGGATATGTCAATAAAATAAAGAAATAAACAATAATTTTATTCTCAATGAGCATTATTAAACAGTAAAACCATTAAAAATGATTTAATTAAATTTATTTTATTTTAATTGATTATAATTTAAATTTTTTAAAACTGTTATTAATAATTAAATTTAAATTTAAGTGTCAAACTAACGCAAATTGATTCGCTTATGCCTTGAACTCCATTACATTGTCATTGAATGTTTCTCTATTAGCCGGATTTTCATTAATTCCATTAAATGTAAGGGATATCATCATTTAATCTTTATATGAAAATTGATGCACAATTGAAAATGTTAATAGGTAAATATTGCGATATGACTTTTTATCTTGAAAATAAAATAAATATATTATTCATCCAGAGAAAAAAATAGTTTAGCCATGTTAATACCGGGTCTTTTTTTTTTAATATAAATCATTTTTTGTATTATCATTATTCTATTGTTTTTATTTCCTGTTATAAAAGTTCTATCTATTAAAAAGATGAACCAACATTAAAAGAGTTATTACTTATGATAGAAAGAAAATAGTCTTTTTTTTTTTTTTGAGAAAAATAAAATATTTAAATATTTATCGATTGCCCAATAGCAAGAAGTGTCCTGGAGGTAACTATAAGAACAACTTTCTTAATTGTTAACATCATTCTAATCATTAGAACATTCCTTAAAAATGGAGAAACAATGTTTACATTGATAAAAAACCTAACGAGATTATTAATATTTATAGCCCACTTGGGCAAAAATGTGTGGAAATATTTGTTAGAGTCTCCAATGATTACCGTTGATCTTGAAAGGTTACATTTGCAAGATAGATGATAGATGGAACTGCATGGAGAGATCGCATCTATTCATAAAAAATTAAGAAGTGTAGCAATATCCCAAATAGTTTCTAAACTTTATGAACGAGCCACAACTAATAACAGTAAATATTAATTAAAAACAAAATAAAATACCCTTAATTTCTTTTACCAAATTCCAAAAAGGAAAAAAAAAAATCAAGGACCCACTTTTTATTTTTCATTTTTTTACATATATTATTATTATTATATGGAAAAACAAAAACTACTATTCCCAGCGTTTCAGTCTCAAAAAGTGCAAACCAAACTGTGTACATATTGTAGCGTTGCAACTCTCCAAGTCTCTCTCACTACAAAAAAAGAAAAAATTAAAACCCTTTCTTTCTCTCTCTCTCTCTCTCTCTTAAGTGCTCCTCTGCTTCAATTGCAAGCAGTCTTTTTATATAAGCATTTTTTTCTACGAAACTCTAGTCTTCTATTCTACAGACATATTACCGTCTCGCTCTCTCCAACTGTTTAATTTTCGAAAGAAAGATAAAAAGAAAGAGGAGCAGCCTAAAACCCTCTCTCTCTCTATCTCTTTGTTCTCTCTCTAGAATTTATCTCTCTATTCCTACTTTCTCTCTCTTAGGGTTTTTGGTACCCACCGTATTGGTGCTAGGGGGTTTAGTTGTTAGTAAGAGGAGGGGGTGGTTTTTTTCTTTTCTTTTGTTTTTTTTTTTTAAATTCCGAAATGGCTTCCTTGGCCATGGCTGCCGAGAAGCTGAGGGACTTGAGCCACCCGATTGATGTCCCCTTGCTTGATGCCACCGTCGCTGCCTTCTATGGCACCGGATCTAAAGACGAGGTGAGGGTTTTGTCTTTTTCTTTCTCTGGAATTTTTCCGTTTGGTTCTCGAGAAAATAGTGGAGGACAATAATTCAACTCGTCAGCCACAAGTTTGATGTTTGCTTCCCCTTCGAGAGTTCCGGTTAATTAGGATATTTGGTTAGGGCTGAACTTCTCTGTTTTTGGGAGTGTTTTGCTAAGAGCTCTTTATGTGACTGTGTTTCTTTCTTTCCTTTTTTTGTTTTTCTTTTTTTTTTTTATTTGTCTATTATTCTTGTTGCATTTCACTGGGATTCTGTTTGATTTTAGGGGCTAGATGGCTGAGAAGACGTCATGTTTTGTTTTAGGCTTCTTGAGACGTTGTATGATTGTCTGTTATGCTCGAATTCTCATCTTCTGGTGAATTCTTTCAGTGAATATTGAGGTGGTTTTTGGGCCAATATTTGAAGTTTTAAATGCCTAGTGTACTTGATTCTTAGGTGGCGTCCTCTTGGTGTGTCATGTAATGCTTTACTGAGCCATTTTTATTGTGGAAATTTTCCAAGCACGGTTTTTGGCAATCATGGCCATAGTATATCTCTTGAAGAGTTCCATTTCTACTTTGTAATTGAATCTTCTTAATGGAAATCAATTAAGAATAAACTGTTTTTACTGCTTAAATTTCAGCTTTTGATGTTGACACCTGATTTCTGGGGATTTAAGCTTAGTTTCTAGCATGTTCACTATGCCTATTAATCATCTATTTGATCTTCTTACTTTATTTTTTCTGTTTCGGTGACAGAGGGCAGCAGCAGACCGGATATTGCAGGGTTTACAAAACAATCCAGATATGTGGCTCCAAGTTGTGCACGTTCTACAAAATACAAAGAACCTAAACACCAAATTTTTCGCATTGCAGGTCAGTCCGAGTGCTGTAGGCTTGTTGGTTTAAGAGCTTAGAAACCTTTTTGTTTCTAGTTTGATGGTGACTTCTTGGTTTGGAGCCGGTGAATATGGTCACATATTACATCTTATTGTTTTGTGTTGTGGATGCTTAAACTTGATATGTTTGTTAGCTATAGGGGCACAACTTGTGGAAGTTCTAATTGACCTATTTTAAAGTCTAAAGTGTGTGCTAGGTACACCAACTATTTATATAGTTGGGTTCTGGTAGATGTTTCTAAATTACCCAGGCACTGTGTTTGATGCAGGCTATTTGCTTGTCTTTCAACCATTTATTAATATAAACTTAAATGTGTAGCATTTTAAGGATATATTCTATTATTTTTTAAAAAATTGACAATTAGCTCATTGGCATCTATGAATGCAGAAGGTAGAAAGTTTGTATAGGACCTAAGAGCCCCCCACCCTGTACTAGGCACAAGGTCTTTTTGGAGATAAACCACATAACTTGCTACATGTGTGTGTGAAAAAGAGAGAGAGAGAGAGATGTTGGGGTCCTTATAAATGCCTGGAATTGTCTCATAGGCCCCTATCTCTGTGTGTGCGCAAGTGAGCTTGAAGTGTCTGGCATTGTCTCTAGGCCTTGTTGAAGATTTGAAGGATCCCTTAAGGCCTTATTGCAGCCAGATTGGAGGAAGGATACGAAACCTTTGTTGTCACATTTCACTTTTCTATTTCAATGAGTCATAAAATTGTCTTCCACAGGAATGAAGAGGTCCACCAATTTATTATACATACTGCAGTCACATTAGGAGAGTTAAGACTTTAGGGCATTATGTATAATGATGCACAGGTCAAATATTACTTTAGTTATTTTACATTATTGTGCTTTCAGGTGAAAATGTAATATATTGATCATTGGTGTAGTTGTTTGGATGATCGCTGACTGAGCTGTGGATATTATATAACATATTCTTTTCTTCTTGTACAGGTTCTAGAAAACGTTATAAAGTACAGATGGAATGCATTGCCTGGTGAACAACGAGATGGGATGAAAAACTATATTTCGGAAGTAATTGTGCAGGTACGTATCACAAATGATTGTCAGTCCCACCCTGTTCAACTAAGGTTTCTTTCTAGTTCTTTCAATCTGTGTTTATATATTTTTTAACTATGAGTTTTGTTTTTTTTTGTCCTTTTCCCACAGCTTTCAAGTAATGAGGCATCCTTTCGAATGGAAAGGCTTTATGTAAACAAGCTCAATGTTATTCTGGTTCAGGTACACCTTTGTCATTTTTGCAAACCAAGAATTCAGAGTTATAGAGTTAGTTTGATTGCACCTGGGGTTCCTTATTTAATAACCGTTTAGTGAAAATGCTAAAGTTAAGTTTTTGTTTATTGATTTTTTATTATTTTTCTTATTGACTTCATCTTATTTTCTTGCTGTTTTTGCAGACATTCTATTCTCTTTGTTGAATTGAAATTTTAGTGGTGTTCTATTTTTCTTCTTGTAATTTTTCCCTAAAAATTTCAATGCGAGTTTTAGTGTTAATGATGCATTGATTCTAATTGATTTTGCAGATATTGAAGCATGAGTGGCCAGCCAGATGGCAAAGCTTTATACCTGATCTTGTTGCAGCAGCTAAAACTAGTGAAACAATTTGTGAGAATTGCATGGTTATTTTGAAAGTAAGTTTGCTGCTCCATTTTCTTTCCAAAGAAAATCTTTTTTGGTGTACATGGTAAATTTTTTTTCCTTTATTTCCTTTATTTCTTACAGCTCCTAAGTGAAGAGGTGTTTGACTTCTCACGGGGGGAAATGACTCAGCAGAAGATCAAAGAGCTCAAACAATCACTAAATAGGTAATACGATTGGGCAATTGCTTCTTAAGGGTCAGGATCTTGTCTATACCCTTTTATACCTTGTAGAGATGAGTTTTTTTATTGGTTGTGACAGTTATTGAAGATATCATGTTTACCAATTTTGTATCAGTAATGTTGATACATCAATGAAAATGAGACTTGCATCCTGGAATTTACAGTTTAGGTAGTTCTTGCATGATACTGGTTATTCCAACTAAAACATGAATTTTATTTTCCTTAAGAAGATGATCCATCTGGTTTTTCTCGGTCAATTACTGAACATTTCTGTTTATTCTTGTTTCCTAGCAAGAATTGCTTCCTAGATGTTTTAAAAGATTATAAGTTGTAAAGCTAATTGTGTTGTGGTAACTGATTGGCCAGGGCTTCCTGTGGTCCCAGGAAGTCTAGGTACCTTCATGATTTTGTTTTGGTTAGAGTGTGTGTCCCTTAGCATAATGGGAAAATAGTTTTCTTGAAGCCTTCTAAAGATTACAGTTATCATTTAAAGAAAAAAGAGAGAAAAGAAAAAGTGTCACAGTAATTGTCAAGAGTTTTACACTTCTTTTACTTTTGTCACATATCATCATTACTGAAACTTGTCAAATTTTCCTACTCAATTACCATGCATATTTAGTGAGAAGTTGCTATGATTAACAAACTAGCATTAAATTAAGATCAACGAGGCAATTCTCTTGATTCTTCTCATTCATCAACTTGTTCCTTTTCCTGAAATCAAAAGGAATTTCTTAAGAATGACTCTTTTTAGGTAATATAGCTCTCTCCAATTCTTGGTGTTGCTATTGGTTAAAGTTATTTAATATTCCGTTTCCTTTCTTGTCACAACCCTTCCTGTTTTCACTGTAAATCTTGTCTTCTATCATTGTGTGAACATCTTGTTTTCTATCATTGTGTGAACATCTTGTTTTCTATCATGGTGTGAACATCTTGTTCTTGCTTATCTTTTATGCATTTGTGAAATCCAATTTTGGTCTATTAAGGTTATGAATCTTAACATTATTGTTGTAATTCAATACAAACAAGGTTGGAACCCAAGTTGTATTTCCTCAGTGTCTTTAAAGCTGCATAATACAGATGATACCTCATGCACAAAAGTGAGAAGGAAGGGGACAGAGAAGAAAAAGAATAAATGCCATTAAATAGTTAGCGAAAAATTATTATGATGGATGTGGTATCAGATTGTAATCCAATGGATGATGCTTTCATTTTGCATAAAAGGGAACTTGTACATGACGAATTTTAGGGTTGAATGCAGCTGTCCTGTTTCTTTTTTGCTTTTGCATATAATTCTCTGATTAATCATATAGGCTGTTGCCATAGTGACTCTTGCTTTTGCATTAAATCTTAGTTTCATGTGATATCTGACTCTGTTTTAATTTGATATAGCATGTCTTGATGCAATCTATTGCTAAGAAAATTGTTTTGTTTTTGGCAGTGAATTTCAGCTCATTCATGAGTTATGCTTATATGTGCTATCAGCCTCCCAACGAACTGAGCTTATCCGGGCAACATTATCCACCTTGCATGCTTTTCTTTCCTGGATTCCATTGGGCTATATTTTTGAGTCTCCATTGGTATGATATTTTACATGCATATTTCTTTTGTAGGAGGATTCTGATTGTTAACTTGCATTTCTTAATTTTTTTTGTTAAAGGAATTATTTTCTCTTGCTATATACTTACACATTCTCCTTGATATGCTGTTATAGCTGGAAACACTCCTCAAATTTTTCCCCATGCCATCATATCGGAACCTTACCCTCCAATGTTTGACAGAGGTTGGTAGCAACATTATGAATTGCTGTATTTTCTTCATTGGCAGGTGCTGATATTTCTTAATTTGATGTTACAGGTTGCAGCCCTCCATTTTGGAGAGTTCTATAATGTGCAATATGTTAAGATGTATACTATTTTCATGGTCCAGTTGCAGGTATGTTCTTATATCTTAGGTCAGAAATGGGATTTCAGTACCATTGATCAAAGTAATGTTGCCTTTCTTCTTGCTATGTTTCCCCCTCATGATAGATTATTTTCTGTATGTAGGCCACTCTCCCACCAGCAGCAAACATACCAGAGGCATATGCAAATGGATCAAGTGAGGAACAGGTACTTTTCAACTGTTGATACAAAGTGAGTCATATTATAGACTTTTTCTTTTAACTAATTTATCATTGTTTTTGCTGTCTCCTCAGGCATTTATTCAGAACTTGGCGCTGTTTTTCACTTCATTTTATAAGGCAAGTTCTGTTTGACAAGTGTTGTCATTCTTTTAGTGTGGCATTGCTGGGCTTAATTAGAAGATTGTGAATCTCAGGGTTCGAAATGAGTAATTTTATACCTATTTTATTTTATTTTATTGTCATTTACTCATTTACCTTGTGGCACTAATTAGTTCCATCTTTGATTTGTTGATAAATTAATGCATAATTTGTTGGATTGAAGGAAACATTATTACTCCTTCTGTTGAAGTAAAAAAAAAAGGAAATGAATGGGACCAATCTG
Source organism: Kandelia obovata (assembly GCA_021464305.1). Classification (NCBI taxonomy): domain Eukaryota; kingdom Viridiplantae; phylum Streptophyta; class Magnoliopsida; order Malpighiales; family Rhizophoraceae; genus Kandelia; species Kandelia obovata. The sequence continues at coordinate 2,347,629 of CM038472.1, forward strand.
GACTTAGGTTGACTTTCTATGACATGTTAGAAATGATGTGGCTTAAGCAACAGCAAAATGAAGGGGAAAATTGTTTTGTGAACATCTACTACTCTGGCCTAGCTAAGTTGAGTGAGGTCCTTGATGTAGGACAGGGAACAAAAATGAAGATCAAACAAGAAAACTACAAGAGGATCCACTTAAATAATAGAAGATAGGAATCCATCTGTAAACCAAATGAGGATTGATGCTTGTTGAAAAAGCTCAATAATCAATATCAATGTCAATAGTTAATATTCATAAGTCTATATGATAAAATAATATAAGCATTAATACTTATAAAACTAAGCGGTAGAATATCTAGGCAATAATCAAATAAAATATCTAACTTAATAGTTATCACATACTTAGAGATTATAATAAATAAAAAATATAAAAAAATCCTAAATAATAAAAGTTCTTGTCGATTCTCCATTAATCTCCCTTGGTCAAAAAAAGATTTTCCTCGAATTTCAAAGTGTAGGAGGATGGGAAATGACTTGCTTCATGCTTCATAACATATTTTGTGAAAGATTGGCGGACAATGGTTCTGAGAAAGGGGTCACACTCCATGATGGTGGCGGTGGACAGTGGTAGTTTGGGTCTGGTGGGTGCAGCAGCAGCAAAAGCTCACATTTTACTCTGAAAGTTTTTCTTCTGTAGGCATTGGAGTAAAAATTTCCCTGATACCAAAATTGATATAGGACAGGAGAACAAACAAGTAATCACATGGGAATCTACCCAAAAATATAAAACAGGAATCTACCTGCAAAGCAAATGAGAATCTGCACTCGTTGGTAAAACTGAATTTGATGATTAATTATCAATGTCAATATTCACTGATGATATAATGTAAACTCTATTCATAGAACTAGACTAAAAAGCAGAAAATAAATATCAATACTTTTACTTCCTAAACTGTCTCCTAAAGTATTTCTTTTCGTATCTTACTCCATTAGCATGATCTGCATCAGTTGTACTTGACAGTCTTAAGTTGTTGGTAATGTAAAATCTGAAAGGAGCTTAAGTTTATTTGATCCAGTGAAAGGAGCTTAAGGTTATTTGATCCAGTCATGCAATTAGGTGCTTGAATTGGGCTATTTGATGAAACTTACAATGAGCTATTTGATGGAACTTACTGTGATTTTCAAAGATGGAGTCAGGTTCAAAATTGTGACCTGATCAGGTTATGGCCATTAAGGTCCAATGCCTGGAACTTTGACTTACATGTCATTAGGTGAAATACATATGGCTTATTTGGTAGGAGTGGCAGAATAATTTCTTTAGCAACAACCATGTTCATATGATTGTGCGCAACATATTTGTTTTCCGCTTCCTGTGCTGCTTATGCATAATTCCAGACATGCATATGTTCTGATTGCTCAAGATAGAATGGGGTATTTTTATGAGATTATGTACTAAATGCTTCATACACTGATCTATAGTAAAATTTCCAATTTTTCATCCCGGTAAAAAAAATGCAGGTGCCTTGCATGTGATATCAATATCTTGCAGTATGCTTTGCAGCTTCTCTTCTAAGAAGGGTTGGCACTTTGCTTGCACTTTTCCCTGCTCAAGTGTTTTTGCTGATGATTTCCTTTTTTCTTTTTTTGTTCAGTCTCATATCCGAGTGCTAGAGTCCACGCAGGAGGGCATATCTGCACTGCTATTGGGTCTTGAGTATTTGATAAATATTTCATATGTTGATGACACAGAAGTTTTTAAGGTACATCTTTCCTCCCCCCTCTCTCTCACACACACACACACTCACACTCTTGCACTCTCTCTCTCTCTCACACACACATACTTGCACAATTCTGACCTTATGCTATAATTGACTTGTGCTACTTGTACGATTTGCAGGTTTGCTTGGACTATTGGAACTCCCTTGTTTTGGAGCTCTTTGAAATGCACCATAATCTGGATAATCCTGCAGTAGCTGTAACCATGATGGGGCTACAGGTATGTTGCACTTTTTTGTTGCCAGATACTATAAGGTGATTTAGAGTGAGGTGATCTGCTGCTTGTAAGATCATGTGGTTGAGGTGTTATACTTCTCTTCAATAATAGATCTAACCTCCGTTTTGACTTTCTCTGATGCTAACTTTAATTGACTTCTAGTCTGTTCTCACCTTCACTCAAAATTTGCTAGTTGATAAATATTTCCCAATGACCTTTGTTTTGAATCCTAGAATTTTTTATACTACCGATCACTTATTTGAATAGCAAACAATGTATCTCAGAAGGACTTGTGGATTTGTATAATAATTGGAAGCAGGGTTGAAACATTTACATGCTCTATTTTGTTGGCAAGCTTGCATCTCTTGCATCTTATTGCTGTAGAGTGAAGTTCATATTGTTCTTTCGAGTTTGTATTCATGCATTTGTTCTTATGCATGTATTAGTTCTTTCTTTGTGTTGCTTGGTTTGGTTTTAAGTTTCTGATTTCTTTGTTTTTGTATGCTTGCATTAAGTTTCTGACTGTGTTGGCTGGATCTGCAGATGCCTTTGCTTCATAATATGGTTGATGGCATAGGTCAACAAATTCTGCAGAGGAGGCAGCTTTATGCTGGTCCTATGTCAAAGCTGAGAATGCTTATGATCTGCCGTATGGCAAAGCCTGAAGAGGTTCTGATAGTCGAAGATGAAAATGGTAATATTGTTCGTGAAACCATGAAGGACAATGATGTTCTTGTTCAGTACAAGGTAATAAGTAATAATTCTTTATTTGGCTGACATTTGAATGTTAGCTAAAATCTTATTTTCTCAAGATGGATACTTTATTTATTTGAAATAAGTTAATTCTTCTCTAGGGCCAGCTAACCATTGGGGAAAAGTCATGTTGATTCTCATTGATGTCTGGATGAGTGGTTTGGTCGCAGAATGCTAATTATGGCTCATGAAAGTTATGGAAATGTCATGGCAATTGCATCGGGAAGATGGTTTCAATTTAAAGATATGAAATGGAGTCTAAATATATTAGCACAGATTTTACAAATTTAAATTAATGTATTTTAAATCTGTCAGCATTTGACAATGAACTTCCTAAATATAGCTATTTGGTAGTCTAATGATACTTATTTTTACCCATTGAAGCTTGTCTGATATAGTGTGCCTGATTTGGAGTGATGTTTTATTACATCTTTTAAATTTGTTTATGCAGATTATGAGGGAAACATTAATCTACTTGTCACACCTTGATCATGAAGACACTGAAAAGCAGGTATGGGTTCCTAGCACAACTCATGGATATAATTTGATTGCATGAGTCTGAGCAGCAATTTTTCTCAAATATGCCTGTCTTATTTGTATATGGTGATGCAAATGGTGTGAAAGATTTATTGTGATTTTGTTATAAGTGACTTAAATGTGGGATCCTTTTCTTGGTTATTCTTTAATATGCTGATATATACATTCTCCCATTCATTTGTATTGTCAGTTTGCTTTTGATGTGTACTGCTTCATTCATTTGGATCATGAATGCAATCAAGAAGTTGAAGAAAAAGGAGGAAGAGAACTCTTGTACAATAATCAAAACAAATCAAATTGTTCTTCATTTTTTGGCATGACTTTTGTGTAATTTGTCAGTGGCTATTTCCTTGTGTGCTTTTCTTGCTTCAACCTTCTTCTTTTTGGCTTTGTAAAGAATCTTTATATACGAAAGGTCATAGACACAACGAGTATGTGAAAGGAAATGGGTAACTTCACTGAGTGAACCTTGTAGTTGCTTGTTAATTTACTTTACTGGTTCCACGTATTGTGGAAGTTTTGTTATGAATTTGCTTTTTGTTCTAGATAATATTTTTATGTGGATGTGCTGCTTGCTTTTTCTGTTATGACAGATGCTGAGGAAATTGAGTAAGCAATTGACTGGTGAGGATTGGAATTGGAATAATTTAAACACTCTATGCTGGGCCATAGGGTCAATTTCTGGTTCCATGATGGAAGAGCAGGTACATTTGTTTTCCTTTATTATTATTGTTATTATTATTATTTTCATATATTTATGTGGGTTAAGCTTTTACCCGTCCATCTTTCTGGATTCATTTTATCACTAATAACTAGTTCACAAGTTAGGCAACTTTATATGACAAGTTTCTGATAAACACCTGGTTCAGCTCCATATTTGCATAATTTGACAAGTTTGTGTTAAGAAAACTGAGACTTTACTTGTATTTTATGTAGAAATCCTCATGTAGTGTAAAACTTTAAAGACTGACAGTTGGGGGGGGGGTTCCTTGCCTCTTTCTTCTAGTGTTCTTTGTTTGATTCTAGATAATCAGCTTGAAGAGTGATTGGATTACAGTTTCTCTGTCCTTTTGATAACAAATTCCAATATACCATCACACTCAGAAAACTAGTTTGAAACTATACACAATTGTGGAAGAGGAAAGGAACACAAAAACAGATGGAACCAGAATAAAACTGGCTAGAGGCATATTGGAAAGCAAATATACTTTAATTTATAATTTAAGGTGCCGGATATAAATTTGCCCAAATAGCCAGGGATATCAAATGATAATTTACCTTTGTAAGATGCATTATTATATAAGCTCATTAAACTTGTGGGCTCATTTGTTTTGAGAAGATTTCATTGAACAATATCATTGAAATCAGGAAGTTCCTTGGAATTGCTGAACTGCTTTATTTGAAGCAAATCAAGAAACCCTTACCAAACAGAACGAATTTAAGTAAACAAACAAGGCCCCTCCCCTGTACAAAATGATTTGCCTCTTTCTTTTAGCGTTCTTTGTTGGATTCTAGATAATCAGCTTGAAGAGTGATCGGATTACAGTTTCTCTGTCCTTTTGATAACAAATTCCAATATACCATCACTCTCAGAAAACTAGTTTGAAACTATACACAATTGTGAAAGAGGAAAGGAACACAAAAACAGATGGAACCAGAATCAAACTGGCTGGATAAAACAAATTGCTTCATACACTATTGAAATGATGGAAATTAACACAATAAATGTGCTGGCAATTTATACTATAATTGCTGTTCTTTTTTGCAATAAAGCTTAATTTGCACTTGCACTATCTTTATGCCTTTTTTATCTGTCTCAAGGAATATGCTCTTGTGTATGTATCAATTAAGAAAGTATGTATTTATTGTATGATGTTGATGTTTGTTCTCTTTTACTATTATTTATTTTCTCGGTTACAAATGTTGACATTTTTTATACCATCTTCACTTTTGGCAGGAGAACAGATTCCTGGTGATGGTCATTCGGGATTTACTGAATCTTTGTGAAATTACAAAAGGAAAGGATAACAAAGCTGTTATTGCAAGTAATATCATGTAAGATTTCATTGTTGATGAAGCTTTGCAGGGAGTGCCTGGTTAAATTAGTCACTTAAAATTTTGCAATTTATCAATGCAGGCTTCTGGCATTTACCCAGTTCTTGATTTTTAAGGAATAAATATATACTCAGATTTACTTATTTTTGTTGAACAAATGCTGTTTTGTGCCAAGATTGGCCATTGCAGGAGCTAATGAAAACCTTATTTTCAAAATATATGTTTTACTCAGACAATTTATTTGTTCTGTTTGCAGGTATGTTGTTGGACAGTATCCTAGATTTCTCAGAGCTCATTGGAAATTCTTGAAAACAGTTGTCAATAAATTGTTTGAGTTCATGCATGAAACACATCCTGGAGTTCAGGTTATGTTCTTTTGGAATGGTTACAACATATGTTTGTCCTGTTGTAAATGTGATCTATTATACTTAATAATGTTGCATGATAGTAATTGCTAATAATGGTGCTAACTGATAATTATTGCATAGTGTGGCTGACCATTTCTTCTCAATATCTTGCAGGATATGGCCTGTGACACATTCTTGAAAATTGTTCAGAAATGCAAGCGCAAATTTGTCATTGTACAGGTGAAGTCATTTTTCTTGGATTTTGTGTGGTGGTTTTATGCATAATATTATTGTTACCTACTGTGTGAAGGAGGGCCAATGTGCTGCATTTCTTGCTTCAGGTTGGAGAGAATGAACCATTTGTATCTGAACTTCTTTCGGGCCTTCCGACAACTGTTGCTGATCTTGAGCCTCACCAAATTCATACATTTTATGAATCTGTATGTCACTCATGACTATATTTCAGATATTGCTAGGGTGTGAGGTTGCAAGTTTTGAGGTATTCCTTCATTTTGCTTCTTCAGGTTGGGCATATGATTCAAGCTGAATCTGATCCCCAGAAGAGAGATGAATACCTGCAGAGGTTAATGGATCTTCCAAACCAGGTTAATGACTTGCCTTTTGTCTCTCTCTAATATGCTCCTATCAAATGGTTGGAACACCCTATAGGCATGTTTGAAATAGCGCGTGTAACTGCTCAATAGTATAAGTGTAAAATTTTGCTCATATAAGCCTTCCTTTTAAAAAAATGTTATCAGTTGTATCAGGCTTGTGATTTCTGAAATATTGATGCAGTTATTGTTCTTCTGTTCCTTCTCTTTGATGTCATTGTATCTTCTGGTCTCATTCCTATTTGCATGCTCAACTGGCAGTGATTTCTGGTTTATGACTTATGCAGAAATGGGCTGAAATTATAGGGCAGGCACGTCAGAGTGTTGATTTCCTAAAAGACCAAGATGTGATCAGGACTGTGCTTAACATATTGCAGGTAAAACTTTTTATACAAATGCTTTATTGTGTCTAATGAGGCATAAAGGATTCATCTTGAAGAAGGTTGATGGCATATATATCAATGTGGAAACAATTTTATAGTTGCTTCCACTTGTAGTGAGTCTTGATGCACCTGCCACTGTGCATCTTACAATAAGTGGCTAAATTAACTGCTGTAATACAATTATTTGAGGTTTTATGGTATTAGACTTCCATTCCTTGGTAGTTTCACAGCTCTGTGGAGATCAATTGCCTTTTTGTTTTTTTAAGTCATCATGGTTTTGCAGACAAATACAAGTGTTGCAACCTCTCTGGGGACGTATTTCCTGTCACAAATTTCTTTAATCTTTTTGGACATGCTTAATGTGTACAGGTATGGTTTCAGTGTTGTTTTTGTCATTTGCTTTGGTTGTTGTTTGGAGTGGTTAGACTTGTTGAAATGGTACAATGTTTTCAATTAAAATGTCATTCCTGATTCCCGATTCTTTTATTTATTTTTCCTGCTGCAGAATGTACAGTGAGCTTATCTCAAGCAGCATTGCAGAAGGAGGGCCTTATGCATCCAGAACATCCTACGTGAAGCTTCTACGGTAAGATCATTATTTTCATTTTACTTGAAGATTTGGTGAACAACCCAAATGTTGTATTATTTTAATGTTCTTTTGGGATGCAGATCTGTTAAGAGGGAGACACTCAAGCTTATTGAGACATTTTTGGACAAGGCAGAAGACCAGCCACAGATTGGCAAGCAATTTGTGCCTCCTATGATGGATCCTGTTCTTGGTGATTATGCTAGGAATTTACCTGATGCCAGAGAATCAGAAGTTCTGTCACTTTTTGCAACAATTATAAACAAGTATGGTTCCTTCTTTTGCCCTGGTGTGTGTGTGCTTGATGTTTATATTTGAAGCCTGAGGCGTGGGCTCAAATATTTCAAGTGTTGAAATAAGCCTTTTTTATTTTATTTTATTTCCTAAGGCTTTAAGTATCATGTTCTGTTACTTAAAAGGCATTGATCAATTGTAGTAATGCTAGAAACTGAGAGGCAATTTAGCTTTCTATTATTTTTTTAGCATTTGTCTGCTGGAAGTGATATATACCTTTTCTGGTATTTAGCTTTTCCTGGTGCTTCTTTTGTTCAGATACAAGGCCACAATGATAGATGATGTACCCCGCATTTTTGAAGCTGTTTTCCAGTGTACACTAGAGGTGAGAATACAGACTGCCAAGTGTTGTCACCTATTTCTTCAGATGTGCCCTAGGTGACAGAAAAAAAAAAAATTCTGTTGTGCGGGTCTTTCCTAGTACTTTTAACATTCTGGGCTTTGTACAAAAGCAAGTTGTGAAGTGGTCTAAAATGGTGAATGCTTGTTAGATCCCTGAAATTAGTAAGTCTATAATTTGCTCATGGAATATCAAATTAGTGAGAGTTCATTGGAGGTGTTTTAGCTTTGTAGTAAAACTCTTGCTTGTGTGATGTTGGCATCTGGCCCATTGAGAAAGTGATGCATATGCCAATCATCTATAGGGATATGCTGTTAGTTGCATTGTTTGGTCATCTGATACTTGTTAGCACTGCTTCACTTTGTGTTCCTATGTCATGCTATAGATGGTTTATGTTTGCATATGATTCAGAGTTCTGCATTTCATTGAATATCATCCATTGCTAGTCATCAAATCTTTAGTATCTATAACTGTAGTCCAAATTCAGTTTATGGTTTGTAGTTGAATTTCAGAATTATGTGATGTATAAAATGTAGTTAATATTTCTGCTTGTTGCATGCTGCAGATGATAACCAAGAATTTTGAAGACTATCCAGAGCATCGCCTTAAATTCTTTTCACTACTTCGCGCCATTGCTACTTATTGTTTTCTTGCTTTGATTCGTTTGACAAGTCAGGTTTGTGGGAACTGCATTAATTGGGCTGCTTGATACATTCTTATGCAAGTTCTTTGGTCAAGAAGTAGAAGCAATTTATGACAGTTTTATTTATGATGACTATTAGAAATATTTCTTTAGGGTTTGAAAATCTCTCTCTCTCTCATGTTACTGATCTCAGAAATTCCAATCCTTGTTTTGCTTATTGGTGCATGTCAGCAACTAAAGCTTGTAATGGACTCAATCATATGGGCATTCCGACATACAGAAAGGAATATTGCTGAAACTGGATTGAATCTCTTATTAGCGATGCTTAAGAATTTTCAGGTTTTTGTTTTTCTAATTGTACTTTTTACTTATATATGAATATTATGTCCTGTGCCCATGCTTATCCTTATATAATTTGACAACTTAACAGGTTTCTGAATTCTGTAATCAGTTCTACCAGACATACTTTTTGACAATTGAGCAAGAGATATTTGCAGTTTTGACAGACACATTTCATAAACCTGGGTTCAAGTTGCATGTCTTGGTTCTACAGCACCAATTTTGCCTGGTGTGTTCCTTTAAGTTTATTTTTCTCTGCTTTTATGAGGAAGCAACTGTAATAACAATGCACATTTTCAGGTGGAAAGTGGCGCCTTAACAGAGCCTTTGTGGGATGCATCAACAGTTCCTTATCCATACCCAAATAATGGAGCCTTTGTGCGTGAATTTACCATAAAACTTTTAGGAACATCATTCCCCAATATGACCACAACAGAGGTAGATTAGAAAATGGAATCTTTTGTTGCTTCTTCTTATTTTCCATATTACAGTACTATGATACCATTGTGGATTTCATTAATGTTGGGAGACATTCAGGTCACTCAATTTGTGAATGGACTATTTGAGTCAAGAAATGACTTATCTGTATTTAAGAATCACATTCGAGACTTCCTTGTGCAATCAAAGGAATTTTCAGCTCAGGTATTGCCTAGAACTATAATTATGTTCCTTTGTTGCCATTTGTTGCTTTTACCCATAAGAAGAAATTAGCTGACAGTGAATAAAACTGCCATACCTACCATACCTACGACCTCCATGGGAAAAGGATTTTGTAGGTCATTTTATATTACATGGTAATTTAACGTTCTTACTTTTGAAAGATAACACCAGGTACGACCAGGGTAAAGACTGATTATTAACCGTGGACCTGCCTTTTTTCATCTCTTCAACAATATGCAGTGTGTGCCTGTCCAATTGTAATGTTTGGCTCTCTCTGCAGGATAATAAAGATCTCTACGCTGAAGAAGCTGCTGCTCAGAGAGAGAGGGAGAGGCAAAGGATGCTGTCTGTTCCAGGGCTTATTGCCCCTAATGAGATACAAGACGAGATGTTAGACTCATAGGAGGAAGCTATTTTGGCTGCTGGAGCTAATTTGATGACCCTTAACTCTAATGGAGTTGTGGACATCTGGGTTCAATTACTTGTGAGTGGGTTGATGTTAACAGATACAAATATTATCTCTGTTCCCCGGGGTTTTTCCTTAGTGTTGAAGCTAATCGATTGGAAGTGCCGCAGAGAGAGAGAGAGAGGTTTGGCAGTTGGCTGCACTACTTTGATGTCCAGTGGCTGAGTGTAGAGCATTTAGATGCTAATGTAGGAATATATGGAGTCATTTTTTTTACAGTTTCTGGACAGTAGCCGATGGGATCAAACTGTTGAAATGACTCATTTTTTGAGTGTTTAGAGATTCGCCGATAGGTGTACCGTGTTTTATTACCGTGTTCTAGTGCTTGGTTAAGTCGTTTAGGGGCTCAGTTTTTAGTTTCCCCATATTCATCAAATGTACACCGATTGTGTTTCTAATATATATGGGCTTCATTTTTCTTGTCTAGCATTTAATACGTGCTTATTCGTGCGCTAACCTTTGCCACATCTGTTGATAATATTTTCTGTATGAGCAAACTGGGGAGAATGTTTTGAAGTTTGATTTCATTGTCCAGACCCAATAAAAAAAAAGGTAGTATCATTTTTTCATCAATCAAACTTCTAGATTAATTGTAACAAAAAAAAAAAAAAAACTTAATAGAGAATCTTACGGGACATACAATTTTAGGAAGACTGATTTTTCTTGGATACACGGACAAGCTATTTGAGCTGAACCAGACAAGCATGTTCCTTGGAAACCCTGTAACTTTAAGGTTAACAGTTTTAATCTTCACTGCCACTACAGGAGTCAGACACCAAAACTGACAATGCAGTAAAATTATGGGTAGAGCTCCCTTTTGGTCCGCTGGCAGTTCTTGCGAGTTCCCGAAGTGCTAAAATATTCTCCCTCGCTTTCTTCCCTTTTTCTTGTGAATAAATCAGATCCAGATTGTTGATAGCTCTGTTCTTAGTGAAAATCCCACCCTCTACTTTGACACCAATCTCCCACACGTCCTCGACCATCCTTGCATTTAACATTTGATCACCAAAAAATGGCCTGCAAATCATGGGCACTCCTGCTCCTATACTCTCCAGCACTGAGTTCCAACCACAATGTGTTACAAACACCCCAACAGCACTATGTGCTAATACTTCTATCTGGGGAGCCCATGGGACCACAATTCCATGTGATTCTGTTCTTTCCAGGAACCCTTTTGGCAAATTTACCTTAAAATTTTTCTTGAGTGACCAAATAAATGGTACCCCACTAGCTTCCAAAGCCTCAGCCAATGCTTCAAGTTCATGGGGTGGTAGAGCTGCAACCGAACCAAAGCTGACATATGCCACAGATCGATCTTTTTGCATGTCCAGCCATGGCATGCAACCGTATGTATCTGGTGCTGACGGTGGTGGAGAAATCAAATTGAGGGGTCCAATGTTAAAGAACCTTTTGAATCTAGACTTTAAATCATTTGTCATTGTAGGCTCTAGATCTTCGAATGAGTTTATAAACACTGCGGCTGCCTGTGGTAACATTACTCCCATTTTGTGCAGCATGTTGGAGAAGAATGAGTCCAAGTGCCCAAAGACTACTCCTTCAGGCAAATCACGGACTCGAATCTTGGACATGCTTGGTATCATATTGAGTGGTTGATCTTCCCGCCCTACGATACCTGTACTTATATCAGTAAAAGTAGTCAGTCCAGTACACATATTTAAATATATGCAGTTCTTCACTTCGAGTGAGCCTGCAGTAGAGGGGAGCTACAATTTGAACAGCTTTTTATACTTTTCTATTAAAATTTGCTTCAAGTTATGTCAAATGTAGAAGAAACTAATCAGAAGCAATAGTACTTAAGATGCCAATTAAAAAGGATGTTCCCGATCTACAAGACTCCCGCCTTTGGGGGTCGTTCAGAAAAAGAGCATATGTGTGTAGCCTTATCCTTGTTTTTAACAAAAAACTTGGAATCGTGACTTTTGAATCATTACAAGTCTGGCATTTTAAGACGCTAATTGCAGGACCAAAATTAAACAAAGGAGACACCAGATGTATGTGGTGGTAAACAGGAGCTATACACTGCATTATTACTTGCACATGTTTTTTAATTATTGCTACAGGGACATGAAATATGAATATTAGCACAAGATTGCAGTAGAGATTCATGCGGCAAAATCATTGTTTGTACTCATTTATCTCCTGTCCTATCAATCACGACTTATGAAGAGTAATAATTTATTGGCCTTTGCGCAGAGATAATTCTTATTTTACTATACTGGGGTAAGAAAAATTATTACCTCCATTTCCAAGAGTCTCCCTGATATAGTCAGTGTAAACATGAGCAGAAAGTGAGTTAGGCCCTGCAGTCCAGAAAGGGACCCAAGCCACCCCAATGTCCTCCGCCATCTCGGCTGCAAACCAGAAGAAAGCATCAGTGACCAAACAAGTAACCTTCTTGCCAGTTTCAGCCACGGCTGCCTCCATGCCCTTCTTGAAACTCTCGGGAGCATTCTTCATGAACAGCCCAATCTGCTCTTGTGGCTTCCCCACAAACGTGTAACCCTCTGGAACACCATCCCACACATCATATGCCTTGATGTATTTTGTGACGTTATCATCATTTTTGTGTAGCATGTTGTGAGAGGAGAATATGGAGTTGTTGGAAGTTGGGGTGCTGAGGAAGGAGAAATGAGTGTGGTTGGGAGACAAAGCTGCCAGGCGGTGGACGACGGCCAGAAGTGAGGCGGCGTGGCTGGAGAAAGGGAAGGCTAGCACCGCCACATGGGGGTTCACGGTGGTTGTGACGGTGGGGGTGGCGGTGGTGGTAATGTTTGATGCCATTGTTGTGCTGGAAATGTAGCAATGTGGAAGTAGGAAATTCTGAGAGACGACCAGAACAGCGGTCGTGCTTTGTTTATAGTAAGTGGCGACAAAACGACAAGTCGTATTGACGAGGGACTTGGGGGTTACCACGCCTCCCATCCTCGAGCTGGTGGTGGCAGATGCTTCATCAAGAAGTCAACGGGACCAACTGTAAATCTATCCTCGATTATAAAATTATTTTACCCCAATTACTTATTCATACGAAAAAAAAAATCCCTTTTTAAGATTATTGATTAGACTGCATAAAACTTGAAGTTTTTTAATTTATCATGAATTAAATTTACATTAACTTGGGTCTTCGATTAACTATTATTCTAATCTTAGTGCTGAAATTTGATCATTTAGCTACCTAGTATAGGCATACCACCCTAACGTAAAATTCAAAATTATTACCAATGAAAATTTTAATAAGAATGGCGACGTAGATAATGAGATTTTTGAATGGCAATCTGATGCAATATTAAAATTTAAAGCAAAAAATCAGTCTTAAAATATAATTTGTTGGAACCAAATTAAGTTTATGTGTCAAAAAATCACAAAATTTTATACACATAGCATATATATATATATATATATATATATATATATTGCCCTGATAAAATTTTCCTGCCAGCCCTCCGAAACTTTGCAATTGAAGCTAAACCCCACCTTTTAAGAGCTTGAACCAATTACTCTGCAATGGCTGGAGAACCCATTCTATGAGTTCCTTCTTGTCTAGCTCGCCACAGTAAGTTGCATGATCAAATGTATGCTGAAGTGTTGTTTTTTTTTTTTTTTGTTGATTTGAATACACAAAAACTTGACAAGAAGATCTTAAAGACTTGTCATCATGCAACAAAGAGTAGTTGATGTGATGATGACTCGCAGGTACTGTGTGTACAACATAGTTTAAAAACTAGATTGAAACTCATTGTAGAAAGGAAAAATTGAATTGCTGAGCAAAATTGGGCCAAAGGTTTACAGCTCGTTACAAGAAGTGGGCCACCTAACAAAGCCCAACCACATTCACATCAACCGAAAGGATTAAAGTTGGCTTACAGTATATCACCAAGCTTTTTTAGTTCAATATTTTAAATTTGACTTTCAGTTTATGTTAATAATAATAATAAAAAAAGTTTAAATTGCAACTCATTGTAGATTCACTAGACCGACAAAGAATTGTAAAAGCAAAGGCAGAGTTCCAGGTTGTATGTCAAGAAAGCTATGCAAATTTTGGTATTCTGATGTCAGAAACAGTATGTTGGCTGACCCACATGTTATTTTTCAGGAAATTATCACAGATCCGTTCATGCTAAACAGTGTCATCTTGGTGCTTACCAACAAGCAGGGCATGGTGTGTTGTAAGAAATTGCTTTAGATTCACTTTCCCGCCTATGAATGATAAAATTCACTCAGGGTTGAAGGCAATTTTCTGAATGAGACCTGCCAATACCTTTTGTATATGGGAGGGTTGAGAACATTGCATGTGCAATTTGTCGTTCTGCACAGATGTGAAGTGTTTTGACATAGCAATCTCTTGAAAAGGGACAATGCTGTACCGGAGATCCTATAATTTTGATGTTTAGAAAGTGGACATTGAATAGATCATGAAGGTCCAGTGCAATTCAAAATTATGAGAACATGGTAAAGACAAGATAGTCACATGGAGACTGACTTCTAACGATATTAATTTTTCTTCCCTTTTAGTCTGGCTTTCTGATATGTGTTTTTACATGGCTGAATACATTACCATTTGCTTATGTGTGTTCAGTTAATTTATAACTATGCTTCATACTTAACGAAGTTGCTTGGTAGTTCTGTTATTCATTTCAATATGCCTAATATTTCTGCAGGCAGGTGCACCGCAGTTGAGTGATCATCTGGTGCCAGACATGATGGGTTATCTATGTCATTAATATACAGGACATATGTAGTCTTAGGGTGTTAACATCCTTTAGTTGGTTTATTGGGTTGCTGTATACCCCTACAAATACATAGTCAGGTTTCCTATGCTTTAAGGAGCACTCATTAATTGAAAGAATTTAGTGTGTTCTAAGAGATGACATGTTACTTGAAAAGGGTTCATAGCCTGAGTGAAACTTCCAAGTGAGTCTTATTGGTTAGAACTGGTGAGTCCTATTGAATGTGAAGGAGCAAGTTATCACTGCAATTGCCTTGCAGTGAATTGCAGTTGCTATCATGACACTTAAGAGTTTGATTCTTTCCCATGTTCAGAAAGGAGCAATGACACCTAGGGAAGTATGCGAAGGACTGGGTCTCTTTGAACTCAAGAACAGAAAGTGGCACTTACAAGGAATATCTTTTGATCATTACTTATCGATAATACTCCTTTGCAGCCTTTATCGAGCTCTTGAGGGTTGTCTTGACAGAGCTGGAGGGTTTGCTAGCCTTGCGTTTCTTGGGAACCCCATAATAGTAAACACACGTTCAATAGCTTGCTTACCCGTCGTGGTCTTAGATACTGATTCCTCTGGTGTATAGAAATGCATGGACAAGAATTGATGTAGTCATATGTCATGTGGGTGACAAATTCGTTGGAATATCCATTTGTATGCAAGATGAATGAATGTTTATATGTTCCCACTCATTTATGCATGCGACTGCATCTTTTTTGTTTGGGAAGATTGATACTGAGAAGATGTTTGCAGGGTGCATAAAGTGCATAAAATTTATGTGTAGCTAAATTTATATATTAATTATAATGTGTGAGATTACGCAGCTGTAAGCTCTTGTAGCTCAGTTGGTTAGAGCACCCGTTTAGTAAGCGGGAGGTCTTGAGTTCGACTCTCAACAAGAGCAATTTTTTCTAATTTAAGCATTCTCGCACTGCCTTACTGTCCTATAGCCAATTAAGAAGACCGATTCCTTGCAAAGCAAGTCAAAGGTGAAGCTTTGATTTTGCTGCTCCTGCAGAAGCTGGAACGAAGTCATATACTCTCCATGTGATCTATGAGTCTTACCTCTGTTGTAATTCACTTTTGATGTTAATGTCAATGAAGCTGCAGCGCACTATGAAGATAGTGGAAGCGACTAAAATTGCTGGTGAGAACTTTTGCAGCAAACTTGCTTGGCAGCTTTAACGAGGGCTCTTCGCAGAAGGAAAACAAAAGGAAAAAATGGACTGAGGGAGAAAGCCATTTGAGATCTTACTTTTCATGTACTCCTTTTCTTTTTTCTACTTTGCTGCACTACTCTGAAAAAGTAATGCTTTACTCTTGCACGTCTCTGGCCTGCTGCATGGTTTTGTGCCTCTTTCGTATTCTTGCTTGTGTTTGTGCTACCATGTGGCTATAAGATCTTTTGAATTTTTTTTATTTTTTATTTTTTAAGTTAACTACTTGTTACTCGAAACACCCAAAACATGTTATACTGTAATATAAAATTATTTTGTATCCATTTAAATTCATTAAATTTGTGTCTGCTGTTTTTTTTTTTAATTATTATTTTAAAAATGACATGAATGATGACATAAAAGCATACCTAATGGAAGTTTCCATTCAAAAATTAATGAAGAATAATATCAAATGTAAATTTGACATATTCTTAATTTTATCTAGAAAAATCATAGAGCGGCCAAATTGATATTTTATTTCATGAAAATTAGAATTTTTTTTGGCGGAACAACTTTTTATTTTAATTTTATATTATTAATAGAAGAACTCTTCAAAAAGGAAACAGATATTAAATATGTAGTCCGGTTGCTGGACTACGTGTACCGAGTTTGGAACAGAAGTGAGTTTTTTTTTTTTAATTATTTATTATAATTATGAGGTCAAAAAAATTTAAAATATAAGAAAAAGAAAATATTTTGGAAGGAAAACAAAAAAAAAGAAGGAAAGCATGCACAAGTCTTATAACCACCACCACACAAGAAAGTAACCGTCACTCTCAGTCTCCCACAATATTGTAATTACAACGGTCAGTCTGTCTCCTCTCTCTCTCTCTCTCTCTCTCTCTCTCTCTCTCTCTCTCTCTCTCTCTCTCTCTCTCTGTGTCGCGGTGTCGATTTTAGATTTTTGTTATTTTAAATTCTGGTTTTTCGATGCCATTTCCGTCCTCCTTCTCCTCCACATGCGACGCCCACACGTCCGCAATGCTCGCTCACAGAACCTCTCCTTTCATCCACAAGCTCCACCAGCGCCACAGCCACCACCGCCGCCGCGGAGGCGTCGATTTTCAGTTCCGTTTTCGTCCAAATATTTTGTATAATGAACCTTACAAATTCCGAAGCATTCTCGACCCTGTTGCTCCCAAATTAGTCGTTGTCTCCTCCTCTCTCGGTCCCGTCGCCAACGTCATCGCCGCCGCCGCCTCCAGTTCCGGCTCCGTTCACGGGGCGGTTTCGTCCACCATCACCCAAGTGGCCGTCACCGCCGTGGCTATTGCCTCCGGGGCTTGCCTTTCCACCAAGGTCGATTGTTTGTGGCCTAAATTGGAAGAACAACCAGGTTCCTTCTTTTATTATTATTATTATTATTTCTCAATTCTTGTTTGAAAAAATATGAAAGAAATTAGAGTAATATTCTAATTACTAGGGTTCACCTTATCCCTGGTGTGGGCAGTCAAGAATTCTTGAGCCACTCCTTTCTTTGTCTAACGAAACAAAGAAAGAAAAGCGAAAGAACAAGAAATAAACACGTTTATTGAAAGGAACAGAGAAGTAGGGTTCAAGAAATTGGTGACCGTGGATTATCTCTATGCTGGGTTCATTTCTTTGGGACCGAAAAATAGACAATTACAAAATGTTTCTATTTGTAAATTCTTGGTTACGAATAGTACCTTTTTGCTCAATTTTGTATTTCTTAGGATACTGAAAATTCACAGGAATCTCATATTGCTCAGTTTCCCCTGCGATAAGAACAAAATTTCTGAGACATTGGCTGTGTGCATATATGTTTATATGTTTATGTCAAAATATCTATTCCCTATTGTTTAAACCATAAAAATAGTGATTAATGTCTTAAAATTGATTTATTTCTTTATTATTATTTATTTATTTTTGTGCAAAGAAGCCACTTCCTCCTCGCCCTACCTCTTGCTTCTTCCTAGTTTTGTTGACTATGTTTGTGCTATGATGGGTTGTTTTAATGTGTTTATTTGGATGAATTGGGCACATTCAAACTGGTTTTGTTTTTCCCTCATTAGTAAATGACCTTCTTTCCGTCCTCTCTACTTTGCAGCATGATT
The DNA here is from genome assembly GCA_021464305.1 of Kandelia obovata. Classification (NCBI taxonomy): domain Eukaryota; kingdom Viridiplantae; phylum Streptophyta; class Magnoliopsida; order Malpighiales; family Rhizophoraceae; genus Kandelia; species Kandelia obovata. Next base: position 2,365,651 of record CM038472.1, read on the forward strand.
TAACCAACTTCTGATACTTATCATGATTGAGTTTTTCAAGTTATGCCTCATGTGTTTAGTGCAATTTGGTGGATTTGTTGCTCCCCTCCCCCCAACAAGAAAAAGGGAAAAAAAATTCTGATTGCATTTACCAATGTGGCACAGGGTCCTTTATTCTCGATGGAGTTGATGTAACTGGGTATCCTATATTTAATGATGCAAAGGTTTATCATCTTTACTTGCCTCATTACTGTTGAATTAGTCATCCTCCTCTAGCATTGACATGTCTTAATCTGCAAAGGCAGGTGCAAAAGGCCATTGAATTTGCAAAGATAGCACACAATGGGCAATTTCGGAGAACAGGAGATCCTTACCTAGTGCATTGCATCCATACTGGAAGAATCTTAGCTATGCTGGTGCCTTCAAGTGGCAAACGGGTATTCCATTCTGCTGCTAGCTTTGAGTTTGTTGTGTTTGTATGTTTGTTGTCTTCTTGTGGGAATTTTTCTTACATCCTTTTTCAGTAAGAATGAGAAGAACTTGCATTATATTATTAGCTTGTAAGTAGTGTCATGCCACTCCCCACTGCACCAAAAAGGGCACTTTGGACAGTCATTTTAGCTGCAGCATATACCAAAAGATGTTAGATAATTTGTCTCATCTGGTTGATAATGAATTCATTGAGTTACTTATGTCAACAAGTGCAACATTGATGCAACAAGTGAAACTTGAGTGCATGTTATTATTACTAGCTAAGTGAGATCAGCTGTAAATTGCTCTAATTTTTCTTTTTTGGCTGAAATGGGTGCCTATGGAGTGCTGTAACAAGATTATTAGATAGCAATCATTGATGATTGGAGAATGCTCTTGTTGTTGTTTTGGATCAATGTGCATGTGCTGAAATCTGTTGGGATTATCTTCCTGGCCTTCAATGTTGACAAGATTCTTAAATGAGCACTATTTGGTTGGTTGGGCACCATTAGAGAATTTTTTGGCTCTTAGTCTATCAATATCATTATATTGTTGCCCTGTGCTCTTAGGTTCTGTGTGTGCAGCATCTTATTGAATGAATGTTGAACTCAAGACTAAATTATGTGCAAAATACCAATTTGATGAATTTTTGATGACATGAATTTTTTTTTTTTTTTTTATGAGTGTTGCTTTCTGCTTCTATTTATTTACTGAGATATTTGAATCCACCACAGGCTATTAACACAGTTGTGGCTGGGATCCTTCATGACATTATCAATGATACAAGTGAAACTCTACAGAGTATAGAAGAAGAATTTGGTGAAGATGTAGCAAGGCTGGTAGTTGGTGTCTCCAGATTAAGCTATATAAATCAGGTGGTAGACTGGATATGTTGTTTAAGTTTTAGTCATGTTCCTGTTCATTATCATCATCTTCTTATATTTTTACTGTTTATTAATGCTTTGAGTGCATATTCACTGGCTGTTGTTGGCAAGGGTTATTTTTATTTTGCCGACAGAAGAGGCAGGGCAGAAGAGTGCTCTGTCCCGTTGTCCAGCCAGCCAGATGTTGCAAATTGATTTTTTTTTTTTTCAAAAAAGAAGAAAAAAAGAAGAAGGAAATGTTAGAGAAAGCATCCTATGCAGTCTTCTCAAATGCAATGTGGTATTTCATTAATGGAGAGATAATTTGATAAGCTAGAAAAAATGAGTGCGCCCTAACTTCTAAAATAATTTCTATGATGAGTGCTATGAACAAATAGCCACAGGGGTAGCTCTTGATGTTGATTGATTTGGTAGTTTCAGAAACTAGATCTCCACAATGGCAATATGGGTATTGATTATATGAAAAAGGTTAATGGAAATATAGTATGCCTCATAATTTTCCTCCCTCCAGATTTTTCCCTCTATTTCTATTGTGTTATGAGAGGTTTGTTTTTGGGTATCTTTGGAAAATTAGTTCAGTATATTTCTCCATTTGATTGTTTTCCATTTTGCTTTATCCCCGTTTTTGAAGACTGGAAAGAGTTTTAGTTGATTTTTCCAGTTGTAGAATTTACATGGGCTACATGTTTTGCTTGAAGGTGTTCCCACCTGGATAATGGCTGTGGTGGGCTATGGTAATTATCTGAAGTAGAAATCTCGAATTTCCAAATTCTAATCCATTTTGCAAATCTGATTCTCCTATTGCTCAGGGTGACTGTCTAACTACCTTAGTCTTTTTTTCTGGAGTACAGTTGCAAGCATATCTGTTTTTTACTTGTTTTTCTTCATCATGTCATCTTTTGCTTGTAATTTCTAGTTTTCTGTCTGACTTTCTAATGTTTCACATTTTTGTGATGTTAATCTTTATGGATGTAATGATTTTTGTTGCAGTTATTACGGAGACATCGCAGATTAAAATTGAACCAGGACTCTCTTGGTCATGAAGAGGTACAGAATCCAAAACATAATAATCATCAAGAAAGTAATGGACATGGTGGCAATCTGTTCTCTCCTAATATTATTCAATCACATAGTATATTCAGAATTTTTGTTCTGTTTGTACATCATTATGAAAATGTGTGGTCCACAATGGCTTCCATGGATAAATGTTGAATGCATGCCATTCAGTTTTATATGGCCTTCCAATGATTTGTAACATGTGTTCAATCTTTTGACTTCACTATTTCTGCATTTCTGGGTGATTGGTCAAGTATTCTCATTTAGGGTATTGTTGGTGTTGGAAAGAGCTGACTGCAGCAAGTGTGCCATAAACAAACTAACTTAAGTTTTCTTCCTTCCAGGAGAAAAAAAAACAAAAAAAGAGTGTATAGTGAACTGTTTACTAGAATTTAGTAACTTCATGATTTCATTATCTTTTCAAAGGCTAATAAGTTGCAAGTCATGCTCCTGGGCATGGTTGATGATCCGAGAGTGGTGCTCATCAAGCTTGCAGATCGTCTTCACAACATGAGAACCATGTACGAGGTTTCTCTTTCTCGTTTCTAGTCATTTCATGCTTAGGACAATTTCTATACCTGTTTGTGATGCTTTGTCATCTATCCTCCTCCTTGATACTTTTAACATGACATTCCTAACTCTCAAAAGAAGTTCGTGACTACATCCTACGATGCTTTAACCCTTGAAATGTACCTCACTTGACTGGGCTAAATTCTACATTTGTAATCTTATCATGGAGCAACATAATATATGGTGAAAATTCTTTTTCATGTTGCAGTTATGCTCTGCCACTGCCCAAGGCTGAAGCTATTGCACAGGAAACTCTACTTATTTGGTGTTCCCTCGCTTCTAGGTTGGGTTTATGGGCTTTGAAAGCTGAATTGGAAGATCTCTGCTTTGCAGTTCTTCAGGTGAGTCTTAAGTAGCTTTCACAATGTTATTTTATGCTACTGTTGATTACTTGTCAATGCCGTGAGGGAGGGAGTTTGCCTTTAGATCTAACAAGGCAACATTTTGTTAATAAATGTTACTGTCTTATTGATCTGGTTTAGATGGTGTCCTTACTGGAATATGATACTGATATGTTGGAAAATTTGAATAAGTTGATTTTAAGCATAACTTTAGCATATGTGACCATGTAAGCCTGAATTTTTGAGGACATGAGACATGGACCTTAAGAACTGTCAAAAAATTCACAGCAATTTTCTCCATTTGTGGCTTTGTCTATAATGAGTGTGTGGAACATCCAACTGATGGTTCAAAGGGGCAGGCTAAGTTATGTGTGTTGAAGACCATTAAGTTTCATGTATGGGGATCCATCTGGGTAGAAAACCTCAGATTGTAGTGGGAAACTGGACTTCAGGGTGGTATTTCATTCCTAGGCATATCAGATTGATGTGGAGAACTGGAATTCAGAGTCAAGGTTCAATTTTAAACATATGTGGTTGTCTCTCTAATTCCACGTGAATTCGTTTTATATGTCATGCAGCCTCAATTGTTTCTTAAGATGCGGGCTGATCTTGCTTCCATGTGGATATCTGCCAACAGAACTGGATATCCAAGGAGAACGCCTGTAAAATCAAGCTTAAAATCCTTAGATGGGAGGCCTTTGACTTGTTATGATGAGGATTTCAGGGAAAGGGAGAAAGATATTCCTACAATGAAGGTATTCATCTATTGTTGCTGACAAGTTACATGCTCCTCCTTTTCCTTCTTCCTCAACCATTCCACCTAAAAAGAAAGGAATGAACAGCAAGCAAGAGTGACCCTTGCCCTTCCTGTGCTTTAAATTTATGCAGAACAGGTCTTTAAAGTCATTGACTATGGAGAAAATGGCAGACTAATTCTTCATTTGTCATCAATTTATATTAGTTTTCTTTTTCTTTTTCTGAATGTGATTTTAAATTAGAGAAGCTTAGCATTTATGCCACTGCATTTGTGAGTTTTAAGAGTATACTGTTTGGTAATTGCAAAGGCATTTTTCTTGTCCTTATTTCCAAATGCAGCTTTCTTGCACTTAAAGGGGTATAGGATGAATGACAAAGTTTCCCTATGGTACTAGTATTTTTTGTGTTATTTCTCATTCAATTCCAAGTCTTTTTGCCTTGATTTCAAGGATTTGACCCAACTGGAATGACATTTCTTCCAACAGTTTTATAGAGTACTCAAAAGAAAAATGAGAATTGTGATGCAGCTGGATGCAATGGCTGATATTTGAAGTCAAGCTATTATAAAAATTTTGTATATGCAGGATCTCGTGGAAGCTGTGGTGCCTTTTGACATATTGTTGGATCGAAGGAAGCGAACTTTATTTCTGAATAATCTTGGAAAAGCACCAGAGAATCAAGCAAAACCAAAGGTCATGCAGGATGCTGTAATTGCTTTAGCATCTCTTGCTGTCTGTGAGGAAGCACTGGAACAGGAGCTATATATAACCACTTCGTAAGAATTTCTTCTCCCATTTAACGTTACTGCCTTCGGCAACCATTTAAGTTTTGTGTTTTAATAACTTAGAGCACAATTTCATTCTATGGCTGGGAATTTTTATCAGTTTTTCTGAGTCTAATAATTCTCTTTCTCTTGCTTGCAGTTATGTTCCAGGGATGGAAGTTACTTTGTCTGGTCGACTAAAGAGCCTGTATGGTATCTACAGCAAGGTATTGTTAAAGATTTGTGGTTTGACTTCGGCCTTGACACAGTATAGTTGGTCAATCACCATTTTTTCCTCCATGTAAGAATTGATGGTTGTGCATATGTAATGTCAATGGAAGAGCATGTTATTGTCTCAGGTTTTATAGTTGTCTCTGAGCTGTGATAAATACTAGGTTCTAGATTCCCTAGATATATATATATATACACATATATATATTATTGTTAATTGGCTTCAACCAAAACTCAAACTCAAGACCTCTAGCCCTGGAGATGAATCCTGATATTATTTTACCTATTAGATTGCTTAATGTTGTTTCCATTCAAGCTGTAAACACTTTATGGATCAAAATGATCCATCATAGACGTCACAGTGTAATCATGGTATTTTCATTAATGAAAAAGATACTTCTGTATTTTAAATGCTTTAAGTGGACTTGAACTTAGGAAAATGAGAAGCATACCAGTTGAATTTACCCTATTTTACGCTTCTTGCTGTATTGTTAACCAAATCAATATGAATGTAAGTAGTAGTTTCAGACTATGGAACTTGTTCTAATCATCACTGTGGAACAACTTTTTTTCTTTGATTTTCTTTAGATGAACCGAAAAGATGTTGGCATTGATAAGGTGTATGATGCTCGTGCACTGAGGGTGGTTGTTGGAGACAAGGATGGGACTTTACATGGACCTGCAATTCAGTCTTGCTACAGCCTTTTAAACATTGTCCATAGGTACATTAACTTGTTTGTATTTACTCATTCTGCATTTAAATAAACTATTCTTGGAAGAGTCATCTGGAAAACAGCCTGTCACCAACTGCATATTGTCATGTTTTGTTAACAGAATTTTGCTTTATATGTCATGAGTGTGTTTTTGGTTTGCTTGTTAAAATGGTCTTTACTAATTTTTGTTTTGTTTACGAGAAAAATGTCAAAAATTTGTGTTTGATTGTACTATACAATTACAATTTCTAAAAGAGAGCTTAGAGCATTTTTTAAAACTATAGAGACATCAACTTATTGGCATTGAAATAAGAAAGTGCTTGAACATGATTTTTTAGATTTATGAACTCACAACTTTTTTTTTTTTTTTAGATTTATGAGCTCACTTTTTTTTTTTCACAATTATCCTTTTTGCTCATTTTTCTCTGGATTAAAAATTGAATTCAAAACAATGAACAAAACATGCTCTGTATCAGAAATTATTATTGAATCTGAAGGAAACTAGATCATTTTTTCGAAGCCTCTTAACAATGCTATGCTTCATTTTTCCCTTTCCATACAGGTTATGGAGCCCCATTGATGGTGAGCTTGACGATTACATTATTAACCCAAAGCCTAGTGGCTATCAGGTGATGTTACCATTCCAGGGAGTTGTATGTTCTCATTATTATTCATACGAGGGGATGCCTCCTTGCATTTCAGTATACTGCACCTAACAAGAAAAATGAGATACTACGGAAAGTTACTTAATCTTCTGTGTTAAATAAAATCCTTGAGGACTCTTTAAAGAATAGTCTTGTTGGGTACGATTCATCTTTTCTCCATAGAGCCATAGATGATTAGTTAGGATGTTGGGTATTTTTAGGTTAGGAGGGGGGTTGTGTTTTTTTTTTTCTTGTTGGGGGTTTGAATTGGTTTTTTTGATGGTTATTAATTCAGTCAACTACTTATGCTTGCTGAATTACCAGTGCTACCGTTTCTGATGTATTTTCCTCTAATTTTGATTGTTTTCTCTCTCTATCTGGTTGCTATGCTATCAAAGGGTGAGCCTTGGTGTAATGTTAAGGTTAATCCATTATCACCTGGACATCATAGGTTCAAGTAGCAAAAAAATCCTCTATGTGAAAATAACTGTAAGGCCAAGTATATTTGACTCATCCCTAGACCCCACAGTGTAAGAGCCTCATGCACTAAGACGGGGTATGTTGAGATTGTTGGAAAGGAGCCTCTCTATTGTAGGCCTTTTAAAGCTTAACATTTCCTTTACTATTTGCAGTCTCTGCACACTGCAGTACAGGGTCCTGATGGTGCACCTTTAGAAGTCCAGATAAGAACACAGGTGTGTGACCTATCTCTTCTTGTACTATCAGAAATTCAGTTTTCTCCTTTTGATTAGCTTGTAGAACTTTTTGGCTTCATTTTCCAGAAAATGCATGACTATGCTGAGCATGGACTTGCTGCACACTGGCTTTATAAAGAAACTGGAGACAAGTTGTCCTCTGTAAGCAGCATGGATGAATTTGAAATGGAAGCATCTTCCTATCTCTCCAAAGATACTGAGGATCATAGTTCAATAGAAGATGACCAGTTTTATAAATATAAATGCCTAAAAGTGGGGCATCCGGTCCTTAGAGTGGAAGGAAGTCACTTGCTTGCTGCTGTTATAAGCAGGTATGCTATAATTTCATGTCTGTCTACAAGTAAATATCTCTATAAACACAATTCACGAGCTCTTGTCATAATTTTTCATTTCAGAGTAGAAAAGGGTGGAAGAGAGTTACTTGTCGCTGTGAGCTTTGGATTGGCAGCTTCTGAAGCAGTAGCAGACAGAAGATCTTCTTATCAAATTAAGCGGTGGGAAGCTTATGCAAGACTTTACAAAAAGGTTCATTTTCTTACTCCCTGTTATTCTCTCAAGGTCATTAACTAAATTCATTTCAAATAGATTTATAATTGTGGACATCTGTGGAGAGACTGTCTGAATTGAAATTGTGGTGGGGAATGGTCTTTCAAGAAAATTCCAAAAGTAAAAAAAAAACAGGTCACAAAGTGGTTCAACATAAAATTTACCAGCTGTTGAATTTTATTTGATCTTTCAAGTTATTGAGAAATTAATGCTCGGCATTTTTGACAATTATCCATGTCTTCAATTTATTTATTTTTTCTTTCTTTTAACCATTTTCATTTGGCGAGGTTACAAAATTTTACTAGATACTATATTTGACTTACATATTCATGGAGAATTGGGCTGGTCTGATCATAAAACTGCAACCATGCATGTCTTTGCCCTAAACTATAACAATACTCTGGACTATGATAAATTCATTTGCAATTGTGGTGCAAACATTTTTTGGATATGATACAGGGTCAGCATAGAAATAAATGGAAGAAATTTAACTAAAGTCTGTCAGAGTATGGTTTGTGATGTGGCACTTTGTCCTTGGATATTTATCTATCTTTGTGGCACAGATCTACTGATAATTTAAAAACTCAAGAATTATATCCTGATCTTTCACTTAGGAAAGTTGTTCTGGAAAGTAACAATATTTGTTATCTTCAAAGTGGCAGCTTAAAATTACATGAAGGAAATATGATGCATGGGAAATCTTGGGGTGCAAATACTAAAACATGCCTGACCCCGAGCAATTAGAGTGAAACTAGATTCTTAGGTGTCAAATCTCACATTCTGTCATATTACATCTCCAATGAGTAATTAAAGCAGGAGAGTTCCTTAAACATAACAAACAAGATCATATAACATTGATTCAAAAAATTGGTGCATTTTTCTACTACAGGTAAAAATTAGCTTGACCTAATTAGTTGTGAGAGGTTTCCTTGTTTTGCTTCAACTTTTGGCTTTCCAGATCTCAGATGAGTGGTGGTGTGCACCAGGACATGGGGATTGGTGTACTTGCCTTGAGAAGTATACACTTTGCCGCGATGGTATGTATCACAAGGTATGTGTGTTACAAACTTGATCAAATATGTAAAAAATTGAGTTCAACTCTAATGGTCTTTACAATCTATCATCATACCAGTGCAGATGCAGTGCTTTGTTTTTTACACAAAATCCACACTAGGTTATGGAAATTTTAGTGTAACCAATTCCATTTAGATTAAAAAAACAATAATAATAAGAAGATTAAAACAAAGATTAGTATACTACATTTCTTGTGAATTCTAGAATGGAGTGCTAGAAGATTTATGTGGAAATAGGTAGGTTAACAAAGGTCCGTGACTGTCAACAATGTAGAATCCTTTAACATGAAGTGAGATATAGTGCACAAAGTTACAAGATGGGGATGGAGATCTTTCATCAACTAATTTGGTTCCGTCTGTCATAGATTTGAAAGAGTAATTTTTCTTCTTATTTTGAATAATATATTAGACAATAGCTTTATAGATGCTAAACTTAGTAAAAAGGGAAATTGATGAAAAAGTAAAAAACTCATTAAATCCCATAATTTATGGAAGACCTTAAAAAACCTACCTAAATTAATTTATTTCTAAGGATATATTCTAAAAAAGCTAATTATGCACAGGCCACTAATCAGGTTTTCCCACACCATCTCTTAAAATGTTCATGCAAACGAAATTTTGTTTGCCGGTAGTCTTTTCATATAATTTCCAACATATTCACATCTTTTGAAATGCTTTTGAAGAATTTTTTTTTTTCAATACTACAATGAGATCTGTTGTTAAAGGGCAAGAAGCCTTAGTTTCACAGTAAAGTTACTCCATTGTGACTTGGAGGTCACGGGTTCAAGTTATGGAAATGGCCTCTCTACAAAACGGGGTAAGGTTGCATACATCTAACCCTTCCCCATGAGTCTCTTAAAATGGGACAATTTTTATTTTTGATAGAAACCTGATGACAGGATAGAGATACATAGTAAATTGAGGAGAATGGAGGAAAAACAAGAGAGAGTGTGGGGATAGAAGAAGAGTGTCGAATATTAACCAAAAAAAAGAAAAAAAAAGGTCCTCAACATTAACTAGCCCACTCAATTACATAGCTACCCTTTTTATAAGTACTAACTACCTAAAATATAGCAAACTAGTTTGGAATGAATTAGAATTCCCTAATTAACGTAGATGTCTTACCGTAAGATATCAAATAATGTAAATATTGTTATAATTATAAGATCTCAATAAAATTTTAATTAATAAAAATATACTCCTCTGGATTCTTTATCAAAACTGTAGCATAGTGGAGGTATAGAGTTCACTTGCCCTGACTTTATTGACTTCAGTTTGTTGTTTTTCCATTAGTTGAATGTGCAATGATTGCATTACAGTTCCCAGTTTTCATATTATTTTCTATTTAGCTGTTGGCTGTTGACATATTACAAAAATTTTCTGGATATTCTTAGCATCTTCTATCAATGTATTAATGTGAACACCTGTGGGAATAACTAGAAAAACTTTCCTACTAATTCTGCCATGCCTTTTGTATTACCATGTGCAAGAATATTTCATATTTCCATACACTTTTAAATCAGTCATAGACCCTTACCTCGTGAATTGGAACAATTGACTTCAAGATTAAAAATAAGGGAGAAGGTGTATATTATGCAGACTACTCGTTTATATTGACAGATACACCATAATTATTGGTTTGAATATGTTATATTAGTCATATTTTTGTTTTGTGACTTATACTGCAATGTAAGTGTTGAATTTTATATTATTATCTGCAGGAGGGGAAAAAAAATGCAGAAGGAACATAAATTACTAGAGCTTGCCCCTAACATGATATTTGTGTGTAAATTTCATGTTTTGCCTGTTGGCCCTCCTAGAAAATCTGCCATGGAAGCTGTAGAGGAACTCATTAAATGGCCATGTTTTCATGCAGGAAGACCAATTTCAGCGTCTATTGCCGACCTTTATCCAGATAATAGACCTAACAGAGCAAGAAGAATCTGAATATTGGGCTGTCATGTCTGCTGTTTTTGAGGGCAGACCCATTGATTCTATTGCTTTCACATCAAGTGTGGACTCCATTGCTTCTACTTCTGAAGAAGCTGAGATTAATAACAAGGTTGGTTTTCAATCATCTTCTAATTGCCAGGGTTTTGAAAACTGGTCTGGACCGGCCAATTCAATTGGTAAAATTGGGAACTGGTCTGGTTTTTGGGCCAGTTCTTTCTTGAAATGGCTGAATATCAGAACTGATGCATAAACCTGTGAACGAGACTAGTTCTCCCTTAAAATGGTTGAATATCAAAACTGATGCAAAAACCTGTGAACTGGACAAGAACTGGTTTTCCAGTTTACTCAGTTTATGCTTGGGGATGTGGCACATTTTGGATTCGCCACATTGCATTGAAACTTAAAAGTAAAAATTCTTTCTTCATGGGACCTCAAACTCACCTGGGAGAGAAGTCCAAAAACTACTTTAACCACTACACCAAGGCCTCAAGCTTATAAAACTGTGTCATGGAATATAGTTATTGTGTACTTAATTTTTCTTCCTTTCTTTGAGGAAAATAATTTGAAATGTTTTTATCTTATATACTTATTTATATTATATTTTTTATTTATCCTTTAAATTAGACTATATTTTTTTTGTTAAAATATTTTGTCTCTCAAACGAACATGATATATTAATTAGTTTTTTAATATTATCTTATATTAAATTATAAATTACATATGACTAAATCTTTCAAATTAATATTATAAATTTATAATACATGTAACACATATTTTTTTGTGTTTTTACATTTTACCTGCTAGTATTTGTTATATAATGTATATATATGTTAAATCTTTTATGTATTTAATATTAGATACTGGCTTAACTAGTTTAAATTCCAGTTGAACCAATTAAACCTTAATCCTTTGAACTTTCTGGTTCAATAACTGGTTTGGTTCTTAAAACTTTGTTTATTGCTAAGCTCATTATGTTGATCACTTGGCAATGGAGCTTCATTGAACATTCTAGTATTCATCATTGAAGCATTATAGTGTATGATTTCTACCAGTTGGGCATGTTGCCTGTGAACCATTGTGACAGTCATCAACACCTATGTATGCCTACGTGCACTTAATATGCCTTCACCCTTGTAAATACACACATTCACTTATGTGCATTTTATAAGATATAAGCATCTTTATATGTACACTTATGTTTGCATATGCATCATACATATTTTTCAGGTATTACACTTGGTTCCACAAAACTAAATTTAGAATCTGGGACAGCTGCCTAAAGTTTTTCAGCATCATTAGGGCTTGGTTATTGTCATAAGAAGCTTGGTTGCAGACCAAGTTGATTTGTAAAATTAACATCTAAGCCTTTTGAAGGCCTCATTACTGCAATGATGGAGACTGCTGAGGAGTCAAACACTCCAATTTCTCCTCCGACAGATACAAGAATTCGCCTTGCATTTTGTGGAACTTTCAAATACCAATAAAAAAGAAAGGAACCTTGACACAGAAGCTGGGGGAGCTACCTCCTCTTCTTATCACTTAGAGATGTTCAATTTTGAGCTGCATCTTCTTAGGTTTGGTGTTGATCTTGGTTATTAATTATTTTGGAAACTCAACCTTCCAATCTGATATTGACTAAAGAATTCAAACCCCATTTATTCTTGAGCTAAGCCTTAGCTCAGCAAGGTACTAATTTATGCCAAAACGGGCATTTGACATTGGCCAATGGGCTTTTAGTGGATAAAAGAGGGGATGTTCTTTGCACAGATGGGAATGAGGTGACCTATCTAAGTTGTTATTGCATAAATTTTGAACTTTGTTTCAATCTAGCTGACAAAATAAATGTTCCATTTTTGTGTTTGCCATTGACTGCTTAGGTCCATACAGAGTGTTTTGCTATTGCATTTTGAGCTATATATAGTTCATCACAGCAGGCTCTAATCTATTTCACAGTTACCACTGTAAGGTAGACTTGCAATTTATATAGGTCATCTAACACAGCCATTAATGGCTAATTTCTATTTTGTACTTATTTAGGTGCGGCTATTGAGAACAATGCTTCAATGGGAGGAGCAAATACGCTCTGAGGCTATTGTTGGACAAACAGAGTATGACAGCAAGTCGTATGGTAGTCCAGATCCGGTTGCCTTTGGCGAAGTGGTGATTGTTTGCTGGCCCCATGGTGAAATAATGAGGTTAAAAAGTGGGAGCACTGCAGCAGACGCTGCTAGAAGAGTAGGATTTGACGGAAAGCTGGTTTTGGTTAATGGTCAACTTGTTTTACCCAATACAGAGCTCAAATACGGTGACGTGGTCGAAGTCAGACTATAAATACATCCCCCACATGCAACAAGAGTAGCGTAAATAGCAAGTTAAGATGGAATTCATTGCATTCTATTCATGGCGTCTCAAACTAGGGAGGTAATTGATGTAGATAATCCAGTTGGGTGCAAGTCCCACCGTTCATTTTCATGCTTGGAGACATCGCTGTAAAATATTGATTAGTATTTACCGTGGCAATAAAAACGAATTAGGACTGTCCTTGATAAGTAATGTGTGGAAGTTTGTGAATGGCATTGTCCTTCAATGATATACCACATGGTCATGCATATCACGTAAGTCTTAAATCATCATTATTTAGAATGAGTATCAATTAAAACATCAGGACGGTGAAATGTGTAGTTGGATTAAGGCGAATTTCATTTCACTTGTTTCTATACCAAACGGAGAATAGTTCGGAATAAGCGTCAAAGGTTGAATTTTCATAAGCACTTAATTTCCACGTTAAGGCGAAGAATTCTGAAAATGTGCGAGACTTTTTGGTAGCCAAGCCAGATTGCTTTGGAGACTTTATTAAAATGTTACACAGTAAGTCTAGAGGAAAAGGCCACGTCTGGTCCCAGGCTCCCAGTGGGTGGAAATAGACGTTCCTCTTCTCCTATTTTCTTTAGTCTCTTTAATATGTATGCGACCTTTCCTCTGTCTTTTTTTTTTTTTTTCAATGAGATAAGCGGTACATAACGCACCTTTGGTTTGCCAACAAAGACTGTTAAGACTTATGGGTACACACACACACACACACACAGAGGACTTCCATTCCATTCGGAGAAAAATTTGTGATCAAAAGATTCAATCAGATAATATCTAGGACGGGTTTTACTAAATAAAATAAATAAATATAAATAAATAAATATATAAATATATATATATATTAAAATTTCAATTGCTCATTAAAAATAATAGACGTATGATGACATAAGTAAAATATACAACAATAAAATGTGTAACTCGTTATGAAAAATTTATTTTTTGTTATATATTTTTTTCTTATAATTACATATTTATTAATTTTAGACAAAAAAAATTAAAATTTTAAAATTAAAAAAATATATATATTTAATAAGACTCGTATTCTTGATAGATTCTTATTGAAAAGGCTCAGTCACAATTTTGTGATTACGAGCTGCCTTTTAAGAAAAAAATCTATAATTTTTGACACCACAATATAACTTCTCCTTAGCATAATTTATTAGTGGCGTTTAGTACGGCATATCATAGTGAGAAACACGATACATTAGTTAACAAATAAAAGTCAGTAAAAATGTTAAAACTTTAGCATTATTCTTTGAATAAATGTTTAATTCTCATAAAGTTTAAAGGGTTAATACATATATATATATATATATATATGCATGGATGGCCCCGACACATAAATGCCTTTTCATTTTTGTAGCAGTTAAATCCGTCTTTTATTATTATTATGGAGATGGAAATAAATATTTTTTGCAATGAAAAAGGCTGACAACATTTTTATTATATATATAAAAAAAAGTAAAACCTTTTTTTGTTGTTTGTTCTTGCGAAAGTTATTCTCTGAATGCATAATTCAAACTCACTTAATCTTTAAATTTCCTTTAGAAAAAGGATTGAAAAACTGATTAGTCTTCCAAAAAAAAAAAAAAAAAAAAAGAACATAGATAAAACATTAATGTTAGAATGGAGAAGGAAGTTGATGAAGAGAAGTAAGTTACCAGCTCAAACCTGTTGCATAAAATTAAAACCATGAGAAAGATTTTTACAAAAACATTTAAGCACAGACAACATCCAATGCGTTTAACCAAAAAAAAAAAAAAACAAAAAAGAATTATTAAGATTAGTGGAAAACAAATTTCCCTGAAAAGAAGAAAATAGATTGTGGACAAGATTGAAATCCTAAGCCAGGCTTAGTGATTGGCTATTCTCGAGCCTCAAGTCTCCTGTTCATGCAACTTATTGGAATATATATTTTTTGTTGCTTTGTGGATTATTTGATGTGCCAGAAATCAGAAAATCTTGAAGAAAAACAATTGAAGTTTCTCTGTCACGGCGATTGTCTTCAATCGCCCAAGTTTACAATCACTAGGGAAAAAACACAGCCAATACCAATCAAATCAGAATAAATTTGCAAGAAAAATCAGCCACATAAAAAGTTCATTTAATTCCCATTTTTTTATAATTGACTCTCTCTTAATGCGTTAAACAATAAGAGGAGACCAGCCTCAATATTTTCCACCGGCCGAGAGATGGATGCAGCAATGCTTTTAATCTCTTGGAAAGTTTCCATCTGTTAACTCTAATTAAAATTAATGCGGATAGAAGCTCTCCATAATCTTACACAATTATGATAATATTAATGTGTCCATCACCATATGCAACTAATTAAAGTGTTTTATGTGATCACTTTTTCAAAGGGAAAAGCATGTTTATTTCTAACTTGTTGGGTGTCACCAAATAAGCAATGCTTTAAAATGTAAGAAATGTGCATGTTTGATGAAACAATCAGACACCTGACAGAAGTAAAGTGGGCTTACCTCTTTCCCTCAAAGAAAGAAAGAAAGAAAGAAAGAAAAAAAGAAATAAAGGAAAAAAAGAGCCCTATCTCTCAATGTAACCTCTAGTGGCACCAATTGGTCATTGTCTATTTATTTCACCAGCCAGTCTATTTAGAGCCTCTCAATCTAACCTCTCCCTCGTTCACAAGCTCCTCCACAAGCCCAAAAGGAGAAAAAAAAAAAAAAAACATGGAAACGGAGTTCATAGCTCTCATGTCCATTTTCTTTTGTGTACTCCTCGCATCTATCTTCAGATTACTTGTCCAACCCACCAGAAACAGAAAGCCTACAAACAAGCACAAGCTTCCTCCAGGACCCCCAGCTATTCCAATCATCAGCAGCCTGCTATGGCTCCTCAAATCTTTCTCTGAAATTGAGTCTATCCTCAAAAATTTACGCATCAAATATGGCCCCATCATTACTCTTTATATCGGTTTTCGTCCTGCCATCTTCATCGCTTCTCACTCCCTTGCCCACAAAGCATTAGTCCAAAATGGTGCTGTTTTTGCAGACCGCCCACCAGCCCCGCCAACTCATAGACTCTATTCTTGCGATAAGCGTAACATCAATTCTGCCTTTTATGGACCAACCTGGCGTCTGCTACGTCGCAACCTCACCTCTGAAATCCTCCATCATTCCCGCACAAAATCATACTCTCCTGCGCGTAAATGGGTGCTGGAAATTCTCATCAACCGCCTCAACTCTTATTCACAATCTAGTGACCATCATCGTCATGTTATAGTCAAAGACCATTTTCAGTATGCCATGTTTTGCTTGTTAGTCCTCATGTGTTTTGGAGACAAACTTGATGAAGAGAAAATTAGAGAAGTAGAAGAAGTTCAACGCAACAGATTGTTGACCTTTGATCGCTTCAATATACTGAATTTCTGGCCTGGATTGACAAAGATTTTGTTTCATCGACGCTGGAAGGAGCTCTTCCGGCTGCTCGACGAGCAGGAGAAGGTGTTGGCTCCTTTGATAAGAGCAAGACAGGATGCAAAGCATCAGAAACATATGAGTAAATCCAAGAAAGAGGAGGGCTTTACTGTATGTTATGTTGATACTTTACTGGATTTGGAAATCCCGGAAGGAGATGATAAGAAGAGAAAGCTTAAAGAAGGGGAAATCATAGCTTTATGTTCCGAGTTTCTTGATGCAGGCACTGACAGTACATCAGCAGCATTGCAATGGGTTATGGCAAACTTAGTTAAGTACTCTCATATTCAAGAGAAGCTCTTCACAGAGATTAATGCTGTGATGGTTGCAGAAGAAGAGGAGGTTAAAGAAGATGACTTGCAGAAGATGCCATATCTTAAAGCAATAATTTTGGAAGGATTACGGCGACACCCTCCGGCCCACTTTGTGTTGCCACATGCAGTGACACAAGATACAATCTTGGAGGGCCTTTTGATTCCAAAGAAAGGTATCGTTAATTTCATGATAGCAGAGATGGGGTTGGATCCTAAAGTATGGGAAGACCCCATGCAGTTCAAGCCTGAGAGATTTTTGCATAATAATAATGGTAAAGATGAAGTGGAAGCATTTGATCTTACTGGAAACAGGGAGATTAAGATGATGCCTTTTGGGGCTGGGAGAAGGATTTGTCCAGGCTATCCTTTAGCAATGCTTCATTTGGAGTATTTTGTGGCCAATCTGGTCTGGAATTTCAAGTGGAGAGCTGTGGATGGTGATGATATTGACCTGTCTGATAAGCAAGAGTTTACCATGATTATGAAGAATCCACTTCAAGCAATAATCATTCCAAGGAAGATTGCTTAATTGCTCAATACTACAGGAAACAATAAAGCTGTCAACTGTTTCGATCATAAAGAATGTGTAATATGTAGATTTTGTTTCTTTTTAAGTAATAACAAAAAGTTTCAAAATTAATTTGCTCGGTGAGTAAGAGATTGTTTTCATCGTATGACACCAACATCTTCGTCATGTCTCTCTAGCTATTCATTTGAAATGGGGTTTGCAAGCTGCGGCAGGATTTGAAACGGAAGGAGAAGACAAGAGCCACGGCAGTAGAAAAGATGTTTCTTTTATTTTATATGCTTTAAGCCGTCTTTTTCCTTCCATTTATGAAAAACCTATAACAATAAGGACCATATATATGTTATCCGATAATCTTGGAAGGCCAATTAGAATTTTACAAAATCACCATCCTTAGTTGGACCAGAAGATAAATTTAACAAAGATATTCCCCCATCAACATGAAACCCAAAAATAATTTTCTTTTTTAAAAATCTATTATAGGAAAAAGAATTTTACTCTTTATTTATTGACATGTGTAAAATAATGCATGACTACTCTTTTAACTCAGATGAATTTATTTATTTAACATTTACACATTTCTATATTTGATAATTTTTTTTTTTTACCTAAAAAATATACTTACTATTCTTACTTACAATTTTTATAAATATAACATACACATAATTTTATACTATATAAATTAATTTATTTGATTAATTTGCTTATAAGTATCAACCTGACCTAGACCGTTTCGCTGACACCCTTAGCCTTCATGTGTATATATATATAGCCATGAACTACCAGAATAATCCAGCACTCCCTCGAGAACAGCACCCCAGTTTTTCCGATCTCACAAGGCTCACAATAATTAGTGTCCCACTCACCTCCATCGGCCCCTATCTTTTGTCGGAGTGCATTTTACTCCTATCTTTTGTTGGAGTGTATGCAAGTAACGATTACAGTAACAATCTCTTGTTGGAGTGCATGCAAGTAACTAATACAATAATGCAACGCGATTCTATATTCATACCGAATCTATTCACCCTCGTGTCCCACAAAAGACTCATCTCACTCGTTCTCGAAGGAAACAAAATAATTATTGAACAAAGAGAATTTGTCCGATCGGATACAATACAAAACTTATTGACCTATTCAAATGAGAAGACCACCACGTGGATATAAATTAGAAAGATATAAGTTAAATTTTTTTTTCCATAATTTTAATTAATTATTTAAGAAAAAAAAATTTAATTGACACTTTTACGCAACTCTTTAAAAGTTAAACAAATAAGTGTTTTTTTTTTCTTCTAATAATGCGCTTCGCTGGCCAAACTCTTGAGCACGTTCACACATTCATGCGTATTTTGTTTGCGTAAATTAGATTAAATTTCAAAATTTTGGGAGACCATTTGATCCCAAAATTCAATTATTTTTCCTCCGCTAAGGCATAAAGCACTTCACTTAAGCAGCAGAATAGATGGGGTACATGTGTGTGTGTGTGTGTGTGTGTGTGTGTGTGCGCGTGCTGAGACAGACAGAGAAAGAGAAGGGGGGGGGGGGGGGGGGGGAGAGCATTGGAAACAAGAAGTAAAACAAGCTCAATCATCTTTCTCATGTTAATAGAAAGCAGACACTATTGAGAACAATCGCGTTGCAATAAAGTCTAACCCGATTTGGCATGCATTCAAGCTTCATGCCACCTTCTGGAAAAGCAACTGTTGAGAATTTTATCATATTAGTGAAACGCATTTCCCATAATCACAAGGTACACAAACCGTGGGTAGTCCCTCTACCCCCCTATAACACGAATAATTTTGATCCATGGCCTTCGAGCCTAATTGCAGCAAGCCATCACACTGACTGAATTGATACTCGCTGAAGCCTTAAGAATTTGTAATTGGCGTAGAATTTGTTTCTGATGATCCAACTATCTCCTCAAAGGCATCCATGTCAATGGTCATGTCATCCTCAATTTCCGCCTCGTCCACCTCCGTCATTATTTCATCCCTGTCACTTGCAGTGGGCTCCACCCCATTTTGAACTGAGTTGGATTTCTGTTGTGATTCTTTGTTTTCTTTATCTAGGCCATCCGGCTCTTGAGTCACTTGAGCATATGGATCGGTACAGACACTTAACATAGAAGTCACCAACAAATTCTGAAAACACAGAATTTGGCATGTACAACTAAGCATCAAAATACACTGAATAAATTAGAAAATCATGCACTGTAAGCATAGAAACCCTGTTGGATGCATAAGGTTAGAGAAATATGTTACAAGAAGACGGAAAACAGTTGTATCAAATTACCTTTTCTAGTGCTAGGGCAAGTTTTGAGAGATTTGGATAAATGATTCTCGCAGCCAATAGGATCTGTTTTGCATCAATTTAGACAAGGGTAGCATTGTAATTAAGTACTTGAACTCAGAATTAGATATCTATTAAGAATCATGAATTAAACAGATATAAAGCAGTGATCAGAGAAGCATAGTTATTAAATCAGGTTGAGCATCAATTTACACATCTACTAAGAGTTGCAAGATATTCTCACCAATCAAAGTAGTTGTAGCAGGTAATATTCAACTACATGGCAGGTTTAATGCCATGTAATCTTTTCTAGATACTATGCATATCTGGACATTAAATAGTTAACTCATTCAACTCATTCATAAAAATATAGGCGAGAGAAAGCAACTTTTCCAACTTCCCATTCTCACAGCCAATACCATGATAAAAGTATGAAAAAAGTCATACATTGAAGAGACTTTGCTCTTTCTGTTCAATGAATTCTTTGAGTCCTGGTGAAAAAGTGTCCACAATGGCAACAAGGTTTCTATATATAGCCCCAGTGTGTCTCAAACTTTCACATGAAGGCACTTTCATTAGTTTTAAACAATTAGGGCTCTCTAAATGCTAAGTACAAGAACAAAAAATTTAGTAGGCATGTTTATCTACCGCATTGATATGTCATGTGTCCATAGTGGACCATCAACCTGCAACATGTTTACTCATGCTACAAAACCATATGCCCAGGTGATCTTAAAAAAATTCAGAAATAGCCAAGCCCAAGTCAGAATGTTTAACAGCTGTTTAGTGACCAACTCTCAAGAAGCATAGGCCAACTATGGAGAATCATTTTAGAGGGGTATATGGTAGAAGCGTCAAAACAAGAAGTAATTGACCTCATGTGCAATGGTCAATCATAAAGGAAAGAAGAAACAAAAAAGCCATGAATAACTTAAGTTGGAAATTATCATGGTGAAGTACATTCATGCAAAAACAGAAAAGCCAGAAGAAACATCAAAGAACATGATACGCTTAAATCACCTCGCAGAGCCTCTGAAGTGTGAATGGGGGACCTTCATCAAAACTATGAAGAGCTGTAGAACAGGAACAAATATTATAAACAATTCCGCTTAAAATAAGGAGGGAAAAAGGCCAACATTGCAAGATTTACAATGCCCCATTTATAGTAAGCAATCACTAATCAAAAGTCTTTACTTCATATAAAAGCACCAGCTAGCAGATACTTTGCTGTGTCAATTTCAATTGAAAACAGCGAAATTATCTCATCTAGCAGTGAAAACCTTTTGCCAATTAATTCCAATCAACTGAAACCATCAAGGCAAAATAGCTAACAGACCCCATTTGTTGAAGCACCTGCCACATCCATGCCTTTCTTAATAAAACCACTAAGACTTCTCACTACAGTTACAAGGAGCTCATAATTTCTATTGAAGGGTTTTCTTAGTCCTTTTAGTAAACCCTGACAAATATGAAATAGCAGCAAACCCAAGGGAATCAGAGAGGAGAGAGGATAGAGGGAACAAGAGTGAGAGAGAGGTGAGAGAAACCAGAGGAAACAACATTCAAGAACATGACATATCTATGCCCATGGTTCAACTCACCCATGTCAAAACCCAACAATGTCATACAAGCTTGTCTTGACTCAAATTCCCCCTCTTCCCCACACCCCCCAACCTCTCTGTATTTGGCAATTCAACAGTTTTCATACCACAAATACATACACAAATAGTCTTATAGAATGACAAGGAATAAGAAAGCAAGGTGCTGGAAATACCTTCTTCCAACCTTTGTACAAGGTCAGAATAAGTTTCTCCCAATGAAGCATTCTGCTCATCGTTGGTCTTTTTTGCCTCAGGATACTCTGACAAAACCTTAATAAATTACAGGAAGAAACATTACACAGATGTTGATGCACTTTCCTGAGAGTATTCAACATCCGTAACTGAATAGCATAAGCTAATAATGAGAACCACATGCTGCATACCTCCCCATACCTGCTTCAACTGAAAGGATAGCATGGTCTTCAATTTGTCCCAATTATGCCTATTAGGAAAGCAGGCAATAATGACATCAACAGGAGTTCCTTTTTGTTGGAGTGTGTTTTTTGTATGTGTGCAATTTTTTCTGTGCTTCTCAAATCATACATATTAATTCATTATGAGATAAAGGATTGATCAATTCTTCAGCTCTCTCAAACACTCTCAAATGAGGATGGTGTCAAAACAGTTGCAATTCTAGTTGAAAACCAAAATTTTCAAGCCGTCACCCCAAGCCACCATCAAAGGTCATTCCCCAGGGGTCTGATTGATCAGCTTGTTGATAATTGATAAGAAATAAAATCTGAGTCTGCTGACAACAACAACTATACAGTCTGTTAATAAGACCCTTTTCTACATATTGGCAGCCTAGTCTATATCAAATTGAGTTCTTACTATGTTCTTTAGTCTCCAAATTTCTATTCTCCTCTCTTATAGTTTTCTTATCTCACCAAAATTTCTCTTAAATTCTCCCACTGTTCCTTCCTGCCATATTATTTGGTCTAGTTACCTCCTTTATTCTTTGTCTTGCATTATACATCCATCTTCTCTTATGAATGTTTATAATTAGTTTACATTAAAGAACATGTCAAACAAAAATTAGGTAACAAATCCCATCATCAAAGATCCAAAACGCATACAGGCATTTTTTTGGTATAAATACAGAGACATTAATTAAGCTGGAAATTACCAGAACTTCCCAGTAGATGCAATAACTTGCAAAATGCCTTTAACTCCTTCTTCAGTGATCTCAGGTATAGAATCTGCCAGCCTAAGATCCCAAATCAAAAGTTCTTCAGTATAATCTATACTCAAATCTATAAGTTAAAATAATTCTTCATGCAAAAAGATCAGATACCAACAAGACAAGAGAAAAGGAGTGATTCACATGAAGAGGAGAAAGAAGAAGAATGGGAGGAAAAGGACACCAACCTAGGTAAGCAACAATAACAGAAAAGATTAAACTGTCAATGCTTACAAAAATGGTTTTATAATTAAGACAAAACAAGTAACGCACTTGGAAAACCCTTCACAGTAAATATAGGTTAACTTCTTTTCATCTTTTGGATTTTTGTCCAGTGAACATTATGTTGTGCGCTAATTTTGCCTCCTTCCCTACTTTCTTAACACAAAAATCCTACATTCACAAATTCTTGTCCCTGAAACAGAACTAAAGAGCAGAAGCATCTCCTACATAAAAGGACTGCCTGCTGCACTGAGCACATATTTAACACCAACAAAAATGTATAGCAGACTTATATGAAAATGGAATGCTCCTATCCAATGTAGAACCATGCATGCAATCAAATCACAGTTATTAATAACCTGCAAAGGATCAAACTTGAGGAGCCACAATGTTACAATAGACAATCAAGCACAAAGTGAGGGGTCCTTGGCTAGTAGGCCTGAATTTCCATTTGGTCCTAGTGAAGAAGAAAACATGAAGTATAGGTGGTTCAACAAGGGAAATGCACGATTTCCCCACTTTATTCTGCTTCTTTTGTCAAAAGGTTGGTTCTCTGGCACTTCCGCTTTGGTACACCTTCCTTATAACATGCATAAATTTCAGACCAGACAAAAAAGATGGGGAAGAAGATAGTTTTATGAAACTTTAACCTATTCATGAATACCCAATGGTGCATGCATAAAAGCAAGCATATTTGTTTATGAATGCATCATGAGCATTTTACAAACGTAAGGAAAAAATAAAAATAAAATATCCAAGACCCTGGTAAGATGTCTTGGATAAATACAAAAGTTATTGTATTTCCAAACACCATAGCTACGACGGAACAAGTTAAAAAGCAGGAGAAGCAGAAAATGTTTTTATGAAAATATCAGGACAAATGCTACAAGAATTTGAGGAAAATTCAATATCTACAACTTGATAAAGGTAAAGACAGACTCATCAACCCTGAGTTTCACATGGTGGTTGCACATCAATCCAACTTAAAACATTGGACTAAGTAACAATTTGAAAACAGTGTCAAGAGTCAGAGAATCCAATGCAAGGTTCACAAAAGAGACAACATTAATGGCCAATAACCTATACAAAGCTTCACATAGAGCTCATTTCTAGTTTTTGACAACAATATTTGCAAAAAAGAAGTAAAACAGCATCAAAGGCTGCCAAGGGGATGCCCTCCCACTTGACAATCAAAAACCAAAGGTTGATTCATGTGAAGAAAACCATGTGTATGGAGCCCTTAAATTCCTCCCCATCCAAAAAAATTCATGACCTTTGTATTCAAAATAATGAGAAGCACAAACTCTTAATTCTTATGATTTTTTTTCTTTGATTAAATCCCAACCAACCCAATTTTATTCCCCCCATCCCTACCACTCTATTACAATAAACTCCAAACAAATAATATCAACAACAATAATAATAATTATTATTATAAACAGTCTCAACACAAATTTTCTAAAATATAGACAAGGATACCCAAAATACAAAGAAATTCGAAATTAAGCGAACTTAGTTCAAAAATAAGCTTCACTAGAATAATATATATATATATATTAGGCAAGCATAGCTTCAGTGGCTTTTTATTTTTAAAAAGCATCAAAATGAAAACTATCTAGCGGATGCAAAAGGTAAAAAAATAAAAAATATATATACATATCTCTGCAACCAATTATCCATTGAAAATACCCGTGATTTAAAGCATCAGGAACCGTATCGCCCTGGACGTGCTGATCGGCGTCTTCGGACAGAGGAGGAGAAGTGTGCTCTGAGTTTTCGTTCGGCGGCGGCAGTGGCGGCGGCGTCGCCGTCTCCATTCCAAGCTATCCACAGTCCAGAGGCCTAAGAAACTCGAAATCGGAACTGTAATATTCCTTTTTTAAATTGACAAAGTTCAGTGAACGCAACCATGTGCTTGTCCACACGACATTTGGTTAAGTTGATTTTATATTTTTTGTTTTATTTTTTAATGGTAATATATATATATATATATATATATATATACATTTTTTTTTGTTAAAAAAAAGGTTAGGAATATGTTTTGGACTTTTTTTTAATTAGATATAAAATTAACTTTTACAGAAAAATAAATGATTAACTTGTAAACTCAAAAATTAGTTTTTCAGAAGAAAAATTTTGAGATTGTAACATTTTAAATATTAGTTCAGTTAACTAAACTCATAAGCTGAAAATTGATTTTAAAATTATAACTTTAGAAAAGTGCATCCTTATCATTTAAAATAGCAGACCCCAGATTCCATTACTTTTCATTTTTATGCCAAATATCATAATCTCATATTTCCATGTACATAGAAATTGTATTGTGATTTGTTCCGATAATCTTCTAATATTGATTGTATTCTTAGTTGTAAATGAATATATTTTTAAATTTAATCAATTAATTAATTTTATGACAATTGAATTAGTTTAGTTATTATATAATCATTATTAAACTAATTCTAATATATAATAATAATAATAATAATAATTTATATTTAATATTATTTTATTTATTAAATTATGATTATATGATTTTTATTTTTATTTTGCTTTATATTGTGAGTGTCAAAAAAAGAAAAAACTAAAAACTGTAATCCACCAATAAATGATAATAGTGCTTATTAAATGGTACTACATATATATAACTAAATCAGTATGTCATTTAGTTTGTCGGAGTAAAAGTTGTGTTAATTAAAATTAAGATGTAAAATTTTAAATCTAACCACGCTCACGATCACGGTAGTCACGTGGCTCTAAATAGAAAGAAACAGTGTGAACCCAGGACCCGATCCAGCTTCGGCATCCACTAAGCTTGAAAATACGTATAAGCGGGAAAAAAAATTTATTCTTCATTTCAAATATCCCTCTCTCTCTCATTCTCTCTCTCTCTCTGTGGACTGTGCAGATCGATATTTTCTTTGTAAATATTCTTGTTCCACAGTTGTAGTTTGTTTTTCTCTGCTATTCTGCTACTCTATCTCCCTCTCTCTCATATTTTCTTGGTAATTTTTTCTTCTTGCCTTTCAGTTGTATGCTTTTATTGACTGTAGCGCAGATCCTAGGGTTCTCGTTTTTCTTTCTTGTTTTTTTTTTCCCTCGATTTCGTTTAAATATTTAAGATGCATTGAAAGAAAGGAATAAAAATCAATCACAAACGCTGTTGATTTACTCTTGTTTTGCTCCTGTTCTTCCAATTGGATTATTTGCTGAATTACAGGTTTTTTTTTTTTGGCATAAAAGGAGGGAAAATCGTCCAACGGTTCTTATTTTAAATTCATTTTGTTGTTGGTGATCTGCTGTTCTGCGCGCAGTGTCATTGTTTTGAATTTGGAGAAAAAGGAAAATGGGAGTGGATGACTATCATGTGATAGAGCTAGTGGGAGAAGGTTCTTTTGGGAAAGTGTATAAAGGAAGGCGCAAGTATACTGGCCAGGTAATTTCAATTTTATTCCTCTTTTTTTTTGGTTTTAAATTTTATTTTACGTGAGAAATAACATTAAAAAGTGTTTCTAAAATGTTGTTATTGTTTGTAACAGACAGTGGCGATGAAATTTATTATGAAGCATGGGAAGAGCGAGAAGGATATACAGAATCTAAGACAGGAAATTGAGGTTAACTTTTTGAATTTATCTCTTTTCCCCTTTACCATTGTTAGTGATAGATTTCGAGGATATGATTGTTGGAAGTTCCTTAAAATTGCTTAACAAACGCTGAGGCCAAGAGGGTAGTCAGCATGGGGCAAGGAGACGGATATAGTATTAGCAAACACGAGGGAGAAAATCTAGTTTAAAAAGGATGTCCCTAGTGTACGAGGCTCCTGCACTGTGGGGTTTGGGGGGGGTCATATATGCAGAAAATTTATTGCTTGTGCTTTTGCCACAGTGAATTGTTGTAATCTTTTATAAGTTCTATGTTTTGTTCGGTGCATTTATTTCTTGTTGAAACTGATTTGAAATTTGAATCTATGGAATAATGCAGATACTTAGAAAGCTGAAGCATGAAAATATCATTGAAATGCTTGATTCCTTTGAGACCCCTCAAGAATTCTGTGTTGTAACTGAATTTGCTCAGGTAATCTTTTCCATTCTCTGTAATGCAAGCATATGGAGCTGAGCTTTGTGGTGATTGTTGTGTATTTCAAGAAAAAGAAAAATGTCATTCTCACCCAAGAATTGAAAAACTTATCGTAGAAAGGTTAAGATCCATTCTGAGTTTGTTCCATTTGTTGACATGCAGGGTGAACTGTTTGAGATACTGGAGGACGACAAGTGCCTTCCTGAAGAACAGGTCCAGGCCATTGCAAAGCAGTTGGTATTTTCCCCTCTAATCATCAAGCACAAGTTCATGTCTGATTGTGATTTTTTTTTCTTTTTATTCTGCGGGCTTCTAGTTAATAGTTTCCATAATTATAGGCATGTGCTGATTTGACATTTCTGCTGTTTAATATTGTAGGTGAGAGCATTGCATTATCTGCATTCCAATCGCATAATCCATCGAGATATGAAGCCCCAGAACATACTCATTGGTGCTGGGTCAGTTGTTAAGGTTAGACGTGGTACCCTACTCTCTGTCTCTCCCCCCCCTCTCCTTCCCTCCCTCAGAAATTGATGAAGCTGGTTTATCTGTTCAAAACCTCTAATGAATTTCATATTGAGCCAACATTTTCATTCAATATGTTAATTTGCATGGTTAGAAAAATTATCCTGTTTTCTGGTCATCCTTTCAAAATATTTTCAAAGAGTATGACTAATTGTGAACTTTTATGCTTTTGTTAATCTTTCACAGCTCTGTGACTTTGGTTTTGCACGCTCAATGTCTGCAAATACTGTGGTTTTGCGATCAATAAAAGGTTTTCCTTGGGCACAATAAATTCTGTTATCATTTCTGTTTTAGATTTTGAAAAATTTGCTTCTACTTTTCATTTATCAGTTCTGCTTTTACAATTGTTTTCTAGGTACACCGCTTTACATGGCTCCAGAATTGGTACGAGAGCAACCATACAACCATACAGCTGATTTATGGTCTCTTGGTGTTATACTGTATGTGCAACTCCTCTTCATATCCTCTAGATGTGAACCTCACATTGCATTTTACTTTGCTTCTGCCAATGAATTTATTGCTTAGTTTAACATTTCTTTCTGATTCAGTATAATGTTTTCTCTTTGAAGAACAGGTGATATGGTTTTCCACCTTTCTATTTAGCTTTTGGCATCAGTTACCAAGTTAATTGGTTGTGCCTCACAAATTAAATCATTTTTTTTTCTAACATAAAATGTTTGAACCAAACTAATGAGATTCTTTGACTTGAAACAGGAATTACGCACATGCACACACACACCTCTTTAAATTTCTAGATAAAGGGGATCCATAATTTTGTGGGTAATCAGGGATATCTGAACAACTTTTTCGTGAAAGAATTAGGGATATCTAATTTTGTGGCATCAGTATTTTCTACCTTTTGTCTTTATTTTACATCCTCATTTTATTCTAGTGTGTCATAATTGCACAGGTATGAATTATATGTTGGCACACCCCCATTTTATACAAATTCGGTTTATGCATTAATACGACATATTGTCAAGGTGCGTTACTCCAAAGTGTATTAGGTACCCTTTTCAACTTTCTAGCTGCTATTGTCAAAGAAGCTAAGTTTTTGGTGGAATATGCCAGGATCCAGTTAAATATCCTGATGACATGAGCACAAATTTCATAAGCTTTTTGAAGGGGTTGCTCAATAAGGTTGCTTCATGCTTGCTCTTTTGAATAGTTTATCTAAGTTTCTGGATTTTATGTTAATATCGCTCTGGACATCATGCTAAACAGGTACCACAAAATCGGTTGACTTGGCCTGCTCTTCTTGAGCACCCATTTGTTAAAGAAACTTTAGAGGAAGTGGAGGCCAAGGTACTGCTTTCTCACACTTTAATGTTTTGTTTTCACAGTGATAAAAACAAGAACTGCTAATACTTAGTGTCTATCTCTCTAACATCGTGGGCACCATCTGCATGAGGAATCAGCCTTTGCTGCCATTTTTTCAATGTAAAAAATTATGTTACTGATCTTTTGTGGGTATCAGTTAAATTTTTTGGTGCTGGCAAAATGCCTGTAGGAAATACGAGCTGCAACTGCCGCAGCCAGAGGATGTAATGCAGCATGGAGGGGTGAACAAAATGTGGCCCAAGCTGCAACTGATTCCGCTATTAAAAGTCCTGGAGGTATGCTGTTCACTGAATACTTTAGGATCATGTGCTTCACTTTCCTGATTTATCCAATTTTTTTTTTTAAAAAAAAACCATGTTGCAGGTAAATGTAATTCTATTGCTGCTTCTGATGAGCATACAGCATCAAAACTTCAAACTGGTGCCAAAACAAATTTTCCAAATGGAAATCTTTCGCCAAATGAGGGGTTCCCTGGATTTTCAAGTCCTAATGATGTTAAACAGCTAGGTAGGCAATATTCTATATATGGATCATTATTGGCATTCTGTTTTTCCACTGATAGTGTAAGAAAGAAAAGTGTAGGTCCATGATGGTGGACAGAACATGGTAAAAGAATGTTTGTAATTTTTTGTTCCGTACAATCCTTGCAGTACTGTCTCATATAGTTGCTATCAGATGACTTCTGAATTTCAGTCTATGATAAATACCATGATTTAGTCAGAAATTGGCTCTTCATTTGTGGATTTGTCTGTTTGCATGCCCCACTGGTGCCGTTTTCTTAGATTGTATTTTCCGTGCCATCAATTGAATGATCTTTTATGGGAAAAGTGAAAGGACACTTGCTTAACTCTGATTTCTTTTTTCTGAACCATCACTTGTTTTGTTGTTGTTGATGCAAATCCAACTTCCCTGGTTTTCTATTCAAGGTTCTAATATATCTGTTGGATTGTATCAAGTTGTTTTTTTTCCCTTCATCTTCCTAAGGGCATGAGAAGAGCTTCTAACAGGTTCCTGGAGACCAAGCAATAAAACTCTTTACTTCATCAGTTAATAGATACTAGCATACACTCATGTACCATATTTAAAATTGAAAATCTAAATCTACAAGAGAGGGTGTTTCATAATACCAGCCCTGTTTTTGTTTTTAGCTTTCAATCCTTACTTTTGATCAAACCTGGAAGGTATTTGTGTAATTGTAATTATCTCCAAAACTGCTTGAAATCATATTGATGTAAAATTGTATACTGTTTACAATCTCACATTGGAATGTGAAATTATTGTTTTATCTCTTCAGGTAGCCAGCAACTGGACAGATTGGAGAACAACTCCCGCACAGTTAAAGGTGCACAAATAATTGGTCATGACAACGAAGCATTAAAACTTATTTTGCTACCTCTGAAACAGTGGTCAAAAGAACAGCAACATCCTTGCAGGTTATCTTTGTTGCACTATTTTGTATTCCTAATATTGAAAAGTTGGATTAAAATCCATGGGCAGTTTTGTTTAGAAAGAAATATGACCGACCTTAGTTGAACATTACATTAATGCATAAACTTCTCACTATTTTTCATTTTCCTTCATACATTTTGTTTGAAGATAAACTGCATTCAAACATCTAACATCTTGATTTGAAACTCTATTTGTTTATCTTGAGGTGACTTTTCTTCCTCCTCTTTTTGAAGTGACAACATCGTTGATCCTTGCATCCAATTTTTCCTGATCACTTCAGCATTTAATCCTATTTTCTATCCTGGATTTTAGTGGATGAATTGGTCAGATTACAGCATAGCATACACTTACAAGCAGACAGGATATAAGCTTTTGTACAGCCACTTGACAGTGGGTGCACCTGGTGCTATGCTAATGGGGAAGCTGTCTTCCTTAGATGCTGTGAGATATAGTCAATCGGAATTTCACATGATTAACATTTGAATGATTATTGTGTTAATGGAAAGAAACTTACCATCATTTCTCACTCGCAATAACAATTGGAAACTTAGTGCTTCTTAAAGCAGACCAGCCAGTCTAACCAGAAAAAATCAGGAGCCAGTTCTATCCATACCACAAGTAGTTGATATGTACAGCCAATTGATGATAGTGGACCTATCAGACTGAAAAGGTCATTTGGTCCATCAATAGCTGAGTGGCATTGAAGATGATGCCATGTGCTTGTCACTTATCACCAATCATTTAGGCTGTTGTGGAAAGAAGTGAACATTATGATTAGATCAGCATATTAGCAGAGTTGGCACTGGAAATGATGCTGGGCATGTTAAAATATCCACCAGTCCCTTAGGTGGCTATTCAAAATAACATTGTGGATGGACTTGACCCAATCATGCATAAGTCATAGTTTTCTTAGAGTGCTCTTCAAAATGTCTTGTAATGTTGTTTGGATCAAATATGTGACCTGTTGCATATGTAAGCTAGCACTTGTCATCCAGTTATATTTGATTCTAGGGTCTATAGATCAACTACTCTATATTGTAGCATGAACTTATTTATTTTTTCCCTTTTATATATTACATATGCACTTGTAAATGAGAATATAATGTTTATCCAATCTCATAGGAACAAGATGGCTGTGTGGGTTAAGCAGCATATGAAAACAGAATTAATTCAAAAAGGGTGGTAAGGTCCAATCAAAACCATTGAAATGCCAAACCAAGTTCTAACCAGAGGTGATAAAATTTGCGCTTCCATAAACGTCTACAATCACTAAGAATATGGTTAGAATTTTGGCTCGTTTCTTTACTCCTTGAACTGGACACCGCCCTAATATTCCTAATCTATATGCTTCAAGGATTCATCAGTAGCTTAGCTCAGTTTGATTAGGACAATAGCCTTTCATGGTTGTAATGCATAAGAAACCATGTATGATGCTAAAGCTTCTTGGCAACCAATGAGAAAAGGCTTGGAACCAAACAAAAAAATCAAAGAACAAATGGATATGCACCATACACATAGGTCACCTGTTTGAAATGACTCATATATTGATATGTCTGAATCAATCACAAACACAATTTTCTTGTGGTAAAGTTACCACTTCTTTTGTATAGAGCCAATGTCAAATGAAAAGTCTTTAAGAAATTGAAACAATTTGAGCACAGTTTGATCAGTTCATGGCATTTACCATATCAGGATCAATAGAATGTCTAAACCCGTCCAATGATTATTATTAAATGAACTGGAAGAAGTATGATTAATCATGCCTCAGCAACCAATAAAAGGCTGTCCCAGAGACCTGAAAATTAAATGGAATCCTTGGAGCTCAAATGATCACTTGGTGTGTATGGCATTATTGTTGTAGTTCTCATTGTTAAAATTGTTAACTGACTACTGTTGTTGTTGTTGTTATCATTTAATACAGTTCGCTGATATTGTTTATTCTAATATGTTCTCTGGATATATTATAACTTTGGCTTTTTGTTATGGTTCTCTCAACTTATGTAATTTCATTGTAGTACTCTGGCTTCTGCCTTAACATAGTGCCATCTGGTTGGTATCCTTGTCTAAAGGGGTTTCAAACTCATACAGGGACCAAGATGGTCTTACTTCAATCCAGTCACTGAGAATTCTTTCAAACTTAGCTGCAGCTGGTGTGATACATTCTTCTAACCTGTTTGATGAGATACTATGTGAACTTCTTGATTTCGCTGCTGTTACAGTTGGCTTGAAACATCCTGAACTTAGTGATTTGATAGCTAAGGTAAACCAAATTTGGATTTCATGTAGATGCTGCAGGCTGTTTGAGCTCCATGTATGCCATTGCTTATATTGCCATAACATGGAGTTTTGTCAGCTATGATTGTATTTCAACTTGCTTCGTGGAATAAGTTTCAAGTTTTAAATCAACT
This sequence comes from Kandelia obovata, assembly GCA_021464305.1. Taxonomy (NCBI): domain Eukaryota; kingdom Viridiplantae; phylum Streptophyta; class Magnoliopsida; order Malpighiales; family Rhizophoraceae; genus Kandelia; species Kandelia obovata. The sequence continues at coordinate 2,398,080 of CM038472.1, forward strand.
TATTGACACATATTTTCTACTTTTTCATTCTGGTTATAAACACTGTGAGGCTATTTTCTAGCAAATCTACCATGCATATTTCCAGAAACAGGTTTTTCAGTTAGCCTTGGACATTTATCCTTTTGTTTCTGACATACATTTTTCAAAATATTGTAAAATTTTTTCTACTCAACTTCTAAAATATACCTATTCTATTGTGAAATGTTTTTCAGCTTGAAAAGCTGCATTTATTCAATCTCCAGTGCTGTGAGTATCACCAGCTTTTGCTTTTGACCTTGATGATTGTTGGTGGCTGACATAAGTCTTGTTTCTTAATTTTGCAGAGTTTCTCTATTTTAAAACTCTTGCTAGATAATAGTGGAAGTGGCATTGCTAGTTCATATTTCACACACTGGGTTGCCTTGACAGAAATCTTTTCACAGGTAGTCTCTTGAAATGGTGTCTGTTCTTGGTACAATGTATGTAGCTGTTCTCAGATATCTTTTTCTTTTAAGTGTAGGTTGTTGCCAGCAACGAAGATGCATCTGGAAGAGTTCTGTATGAGGCCAGTGCTTGCATTTCAGTTGTTTTGACCAAGGTTTCTCAGATTTTCAGAACTTTCACTTCAGGTTCAGGAGTAGTTTCTACCCATGTGGGAAATGAAACAGCAAAGCAGATTTTGGATCATGCTAAGACCTGTGGATTAGTTGAGCATTTGTGCTTTTGCTTGGCTACATCAGGCTCAAGTCTCATTTTGGGTTCTTCAAACATGTTGCGTGCTGCTTGTGAAGCTTGTAAGGCTATTTGGTCACTGATTGATGCAGCGGAAACTGTTTACATGAATGGAAATGTCCATATATTTCCATTGTACGCCTTGAAGAGTCCTAATTTACTCCAACTTGACATTCGGGATCATGAGAGAGGTTCGTTGGTTGGAACAGATTCAGCAAGAATTACTGATGAATTGACAAGGGCATTCCTAAGATCTAAAGCTATTCAGGTGGCTATTTGCTATTGCCTTCATCAACGTATGGAGGCCGTTCTCTCTGCGTGTATTCAGGTGCCTCTTTTGCCTATATATCCTTACCTGCCTGCTGCAGATCGAATGAGCATTGTTACACAGAGCCATTTTTCTCTGATTATTTATGCTGTTCTGGTGCTTCTAATTTTTTTTTTATTATTTAGCTTCTGTGTTCTGTGTTTACTTGTTTTATATAAAACATTTCAGCTCTTGTCAAGATGCTGCCTGCATAGTGCAATTATTCCAGGTGTTCTCTGTGGCTTGCCTAGTTCTCTTCCTGTTACTACTGTTGTCAGTGGTGGAGGGGATGGAACTATTGTTTCAGAGATATTTGCTGTATTATCTACATGTTTAGCTTCAAACAAGGATCCCCAAATTGGTGAAATGAGTAACTTGAAGAGCAAATTTACAAATCCTTCTGCCTTGGCTTTCCATGCATGCCTTATCCTTGCAACAGTTGCTCAATGTTTGAAGTTCACAGGAAGAAAGTCTGCATTGTTTATGCTTACAACCTCTCCAAAGAAGCAGTTGTCCCGACTCTCAGTTCTTGCCCACCAGTTTTCACCTGATGAGAAAATAAAACTCTCTCTGCAACCTCATTGTGCATCAGCCATGCTTGCTCTTGCATCCATTCTATCACTTGAAAGTGGAGCTACTGTTGAGTCTTCCATCTCAGAAATTGCAGTCCCTTTGATTCCTCGAACCACCACTCTCTGTGAACACCTCAAGATTTCATCAAGTAATGAAAACGAAGTAGGCTCTAATAGTGCAAGTGGTGTTCTCTCAAATTGGCATGGTCTCAGGGATGGATGTGTTGGATTGTTAGAATCTAGACTGAAATGGGGAGGACCTTTAGCCGTACAACAGTTGTGTGCAAGTGGTATTCCTATGCTTCTGATTGATTTATTGGCCAACAACCATTCAGTTACCTCTCCTCAGGCAGTTGAGAGCACAATAAATCATGTTGGACTATCCCCTATTGGGGTTGTATGGACAGTTTCTGCCATATGTCACTGCCTTGCAGGTGGCACTCTAGTCTTTCGACAGATATTAGTCAGAACTGAAAACATTAAGCTCATTGATGACTTGATATCTGATGTACACCTCAGGCTTGTAAAGAGCTGGGGAGGGCCAGGTGGAGGAAAGGATGGAGTAAGGGATGTTGTAAATGCAGTAATTGATCTCTTGGCATTTCCTTTTGTTGCTGTACAAAATGCTCCAGGATTACCATCTGCTACAGCTTCTGTAAACAGTGGGTTCCTTCTGAACATGGGTTCACCTGGTGGGAGGATATGCATGGAAGACAAGGATATGGCTAAAGCAATTGAGGAGGATATGGGGAAATATTTAAAAGTCCTTCTGGAGGTATAATTTATCTCTTGGTTTATGAATCTTTTTTGGGGTACATGGGAGGGCTGCTGCTTGGTTCGTAAATGCTATCATAATGTTTGACTTTAAGTTGAAATTGTGATAATTATGAATTTGTATAACTAGTTCTTTCTTGAGTTACCTCTTATAGTATTTGTTTAGTCCTTAACAGCATTTGGACTTAAAGTTATACAAATTCTTGCTCTGTCCTATTCTTATGAAATCTTATGCTGATGCACATTTATGTCCTATTTCTTACTCTGTCTTAGAACATGATAAAAGCATCCGTACTGAAAATCTGTGAATATCTCCCATCAATTGCTTCTGATCTTTTCAGGTTGGACTGCCTGGCAGTATTCTTCAATGCTTGGAGCATATAGAATTAAAAGATCTTGGAAGGCCAGTTGCCCTTCTTGCTAAAATGGTGGTGCACCGACCTCTGGCAGTTCAACTTGTCAGCAAAGGCTTGTTGGAGCCAAACAGATTGAGAAGATTACTTGATAACTCAAGTCCAAGGGAGGTCATATTGGATGTCCTGATGATCATTTCTGATCTAGCTCGAATGGATAAGGTTTGTTTTACTCTTGGCTTAGGATCCTCTATTTAAATTAATGAGTCATCTAACTTGTTTCTTACTGGTAATGCCAATGCACAAGCAATTGCAATGTTGTGCCTTTTCCATGTTTAGCTTTTATACGGTCCTTTTCCAATCACGTTTTTCTTTGCTTTATTCACCATTTTTTCAACACTTTTTTGGCTGAAACTTTCTAGCACTTAGATTTTTGTTAGATTTTGACTTTGTTCACGAACAGATTTAAAAGGTGTCTCAGTTATAGGCCTCACTTCAATCTCTCAATTTTTGTCCCTTCTGATCTCTGAGTTCTTGGATTAAGTTAGCTGTACTGTTAACGTTCTTTCCTATTCACAGGTTCATGTATTCACATTGTATTCTGTTCCTTCTCTTCAGGGTAGCTTTCCCTTGTGTGCTTGTGTCCTTAGCATGTTGCATCTTATCCTTGCATCATCTTTATGTTTCTTGCCTAATGTGGTTAAAATTGAGAAATACATTTGACCTTTATGTGGACCATAAGTGAGGCAATCTACAGTATAGCTATGGAGGAAGTATGTGAAAAGACATTTCCACTCTCCCCTGTTGGTTGAGGGGCATGCATTACTTCAGTTTGGTACACTTGGTTACAAAACATTTGAAACCAGATAAACTGAACTGGAACAAAAATCCAAACAATTGAACTAAAATTATCTATTTGTGCAGTTCTGTTGAAATTTATGTGAGTTTGAAGTGGGCTTATTAAAAATTCAAATGATACACAATTTTGGGTCCAAAAAACCTATAAAGACAAATATTCAGCATACCTTTCTTTTTTTTTTTACAAAAAAAGGATAACAATTATGATTTGGTTTATTCATTTAAAAATCGAGCCAAATAAATTATACTGTGTTTGGCTGGTTCAATAAGTTTGAATCAAATATTGCTCAACCATAGTTTGCTACTTGCAAAATCATGCATGTTTTGATGAGTCCAATATCTTGATAGGTATATACACTTCTGGCTTAGGACATACGCTGAACTGCCCAATTATAACTTTTCTTGCAGAGTAATTCTGAAGAAATAGATTGTTCTATCTTCCTTTGAATCTGGTTAATGTTGAATTCTCAAAAATTTACTGTCTGCAGGGTTTCTATGACCACATCAATCGGGCTTCTTTGTTGGAGTTCTTGAAAAAATGTCTTACACATGATGATCCAAATGTTCGTGCAAAGGCATGTAGTGCTCTAGGAAACATGTGTCGGCACAGCTCCTATTTTTATGGCTCACTAGTAAGTACTGGAAAAAAGAATATAGCTTTTGTAAGATGCAAAAACATGTGGATACTTCCGCATTGTTTCTATCAAATATTGTATTTCAGTTTTGTTCTAGTATGATTCAATCTATAGAGTGCAAAACTGAGATTAACTGACAATTTTTGTTCTATAGGCTAAGCATCATATGATCAGTCTTCTCATTGATCGATGTGCTGATTCAGACAAACGCACACGGAAATTTGCATGCTTTGCTGTAAGATCTTTGTTTGTCTATCGCATCCTTCTATTGTATTTGGCATGGTTAGTTGATCTCTCTCTCTCTCTCTCTCTCTCTCTAGATTGGAAATGCAGCCTACCATAATGACACATTGTATGATGAGCTCAGAAGATCCATACCTCAATTAGCAAATTTACTCCTCTCAGCAGAAGAAGACAAGACTAAGGCAAATGCTGCTGGTGCATTAAGTAATCTGGTTCGCAATTCCAACAAGCTCTGTGAAGACATTGTCTCTAAAGGAGCCATGCAGGTTTGCTCAAACACTGACATGACTTTCAGTTCCTTTTTTTCTTGTTTTCCCGCAAATGTCGCCAAATCAAATCCCTACTTAATCACTATTTGGCTTCAATGGAGGTGCAGGCCTTTAAGTACTTACGTCATTATGTTTAGAAGTGACTACCTTTATGCCAGGAATAAAGGAAATTTTAACAATTTGAGTGAACCACAATTGTTTGAACTCTGAAGCACCAATTATATAACATCATGAAGTTAAAAGGATCATTTAAGAAACATTTTATACTTTTCTGCAGTATGACTCCATATTCCAATTTACTGTTCCAGGCTCTACTGAAGTTGGTATCAGACTGTTCCACGGTAGCCTTGAACCCAAGTAGGAAAGATGCTGTAAATGAGTCACCATTAAAGATAGCTCTCTTTTCATTGGCGAAGATGTGTTCTCATCCTCCTTGCATACAGTTCCTCCGTTCTTCAGATTTGTTTCGTGTAATTGGACGGCTGCGGCAATCCCCAGAGTCAACAATCGCCAATTATGCCTCGGTTATTATTGCTAAAGTCGGTGATTCTTGAAGAGCACCATAACAAAGGGAAAAAAGAAATGGAATGTCAATGGCATGATCTTGCAAAATTGCTTGTTGGCGGTAGTTAACACATGTTTGTAATGTCTTATGTAAATGTGTGATGATCGTCTGAATTTAAAATGACGAAAAAAGTATGCATCAATTTCTTTTTTTTTTCTTTGAATTTTATTATTATTTCTGTCTAAACGAGGGTGGTTGCATGCTACCCAAAACAATCGGTGGATTTTATCATCTTTTTTAAATTGCTACAAAGCTCCTTAAAATGTTGAGCCGAGGATCTGCAAAATTTAGGTCAATCAACTAACAAGTCTTGGCCATGCCGAAGGTGCATTGGACAAGTCGTAGAAGGAACGTGTTGGAAGAAAGGTGGAATTACGTGAAGTGTGAAAATGGGACATGATAACAAATATTTTGGGGGAATTCATCTCTTAGGAAATGGCATCTTAATGTAATTATATTTGGGGTTTTTTTTTTAGCAAATAAATATGATGAAAAAGATAAAAAGTAAGTTGGGCTTATTATTAATTTTTTTCTTAAAAAAAAAAAGGTTAAAGAAGATCTAATGTTGCAAAACATAAATTACATGTTAAAATGCTAATTGTGATTGCTATGATGATTAAAATTTTGGAAGATTAAAATATAATTTCATTCAATTTGGTATATTATTTAATCCAATTAATAAGCACTATTAATCTTTAATTTAATTCAAGCAAAGAGCGCACAAATTAAAACCTTTCCCATGATTCACTGCCCCTCTCAAAATTGCTAATTTCAAAAGGCAAAAGTCAATAATGCAACTTTCTGCCTCCGTTCGAGCGATTCTTTTGAAACTTATTTGGCATAACCCTCAGCCATCCACATTGTTGAAGAAAATAAAAAATAAAATGAATAGTAGCCAGCCACCATTTCATTCTTTAGAAGGCATTATTGATAAATCCATGAAAAATGGGGAAATTGATACATGAAGAGAATGTACAATCATGTTTTCTACTCCGAACCTCCAGGTCTTGAAAAGTAATATAGGCAATTTCATTGAGCAAAGAATCTTCACATAAATCTTTCTCCAAAACATTGGGTAACAAGATTAATTTAAACTGATTTTTGGCTCATACGGAAATAAATTACCAAAAATCCACCGTAGCGTTCAGCCGAGGGTGCAGTTCGAAGCATTTATTACACACCTGGATATAACGTTCAGGCTTGCAAGAAGCTTGCATACTTGGCACCTAGGAAAAGCCTCTGGATACAGAGAAGGGCATTTTTCGTCACTTCAGCATTTTCGTGGTTCATCAGCTTCATCACTCTTTCTTTAGCCTTAAGGTCCGTCAATATAATCCGTCCAGCAGGATGATGCTGGATAAACTGGGAGAGATCAAAACAAGCAACTGCCAGTGCTCTTGGGTCGCTAGATGTTTCCAAAATTGTTATAAGGACCCTTAGAATCTGCAGCAGAAGATTCTTATACATTAGTGTGTATTAGCAAGATGTCTACTTTTGGAGCACAATACCAGACAATGTTACCCTGCTGTTAGTTTTCATGTAGCTACCCTACACCCTTCTCATATTGTAAAAATAATCCCAAATATATATTAACTTCTATAAAAATCTAGAGCAGAGGGATAGCTGCATCTAATTTATTTGCTTCGCGGTGATTAACTCCAGATAGACTAAAGTTCATTGTCAAGCAGCTTTTTTTTTCCCTCATTTGTGTCTCCAAGTGTTTTTTCCAAAACAACTAAATCAATGAAATTCTTAAAGGCACTATAACATCTCCTGCTGGTGTCACAATCTCTAAATGTCTAACCCATAATAAACTTGCTCTTATATATGCTTGAGAAAACAATCTGGCCTTCAAATCATTCCTGAAACACATTCTCAGTCATATCTTGGCTTCTATCAGGATTGCTGACAAATATTACTCGCCATAGTAATGCCACAGAAGGAAGAACCAGAAAATTGAAGATTGCTAACATCTCTCTCTCTCTAACACGGTCTACAGTTGTCCTCCATGCAGAAGCATGAATAATTCCAATTTCATGCTTCTTAAGAACTCCTAATTAACTAGGGTAAGATAGAAAAATCTGGTTTTGATGTTCTAACTGCCAACACAGAGAGAAGGAGAGGCAGGATGTGCAAGGAAGTTAGAAAATGTCACCCATTGGATCTGAAGGAAACAGCAAAGATCTCTCTGGCTACAAAATTGGTTACAAGGATGGACATGCTACAAAGTGAAAGGTTAGCCATCAGACGTCAAGTTTGTGTGCTGAACACCTAATTGGTCAAAAAAATGGGGCACAATACCTAAGTCCCTACTAACAGTAAAGGAAGCATGTGGGAATGAGAACATTCCATTTTTCCTTTTGAGTCCTTTTTTATTGGGAGGGGGCTTAGCTATTTTAGCAGGCAGGTTCTCCCATCACAAGATCCTAGAACTCCCCTTAGGCTCAGCTAAACCTGACAACATAACCTCAGATCATGCAACAAAGTCTAAGCCATTAGCACTCAAAGCCATTGCTGAGTCTCAAAAATCCAATCTTTATGGGATTTATGCATTTTATGAAGGCCCCCTCAACACTTTGGAATGTTCAATGTAAAACAGCCCACAAACATATGTTACTAAGAGGACTATTAAAGCACTCAAGTGTGCTTAAAAACATAAACACAAAATACCTGGAAATCATTCTCTTCAAAATTTGTAATAGTCTCGCGCCAGAATGTAGGATCTTTGTGCATAGGAGACCAGTCCAGATGCCCAAGGAGGACTTCCTGTTTGTACTTATCAAAAGAACTCAATTTCTTGATGTTGTCCCTCAGTCCATCTTCCAGCTGGCTTAGGGCCTCCAGTAGGTCCTGGTGACCATTCAAAGGCATCACCACTTAACAATATTTAAGTACAAAGATTCCAAAAGAAAATCACTATCTTTTTCATTTGAGAAACTATATTTGTAAGTAAAATGAGTCTTACATTTAAACTTCCTGCACTATAAATCTAAAAAAAAATAAAAAAATGAAAAAAAAGAAGAAGGTTTTCAACTAAAATCTAGAATTTTTACCAGAAATAAATCATAAATATAGCATAATGAAGTGGAAAGAGATGATAAACAAAGGAGAAATTACATTTTATATCTTGAGTTTAGGGCATAATTACATTTTACATCCCAAGTTTTTAGAAATTACATTTTACATACCCAGACTAACAGATGTCAGTCAATCTGGACGAAAACCGTAAAATAACTACAATACCCTCATATAAAATAAAATGTCAAATTCCTCATTTTCTATACACAACCCGCTTTCTAAAGCCTTATTCCCAATTCTTTGAAATCTCTCTTTCATCAAATCTGTCCTTGTAAAACTAAAATTCGTATGTAAAATTGTAATTGGGTTGCATTATATCTTGTTTTCTGCCTTTAGTGTTAAATATTTTGTTTAGGGAGTGAGTGAGAGAAAAGTGACGGTGGGTGGGTGGAGGTGGTGGCGGAGGAGAGAAAATATAGATGGTGAAATAAGATTAAGATACATAGAGTCTTAAAGGAAGAATGAGAAAAGGGTGGAGGAGGAGGAGGGAAAGTAGGGTGGTGAGATAAGATTAAGATAGATAGGGTTTAAAGAAAGAATGAAAGAAAGGTGGTGGTGGAGGAGGAGGGAGAGTATTTTGGCAAAAGAAGATTAAGATAAAGTAAGTCCCAAGAACAACATAATAACTGATCTGACAAAAAAAAAAAAAGGAAAAACTTATAAGAAGACCAAGGTGATAGTTGACAAAGTTTATCTAACATTAAAGAAAAAAAAAATGTGCCTTTCCTACTCTGCTTTATGTTTTAACCTCAAGAATCTGTTAAATAAAATAAAAGCTGCAGCAATTACTACCCTTACCTCATCACTCCATGCTTGTGCCTTCAAACTTTGCACAATTTGTGGCAGTCCAAGGTCTACCATCTGAACACCGAAGGTACCTTTTGAAAGCAAGTTCCTAAAGATCAGGACAATCACCCTGACGACCTAGCAGAAGCCAAGGCAACCATGTTTGAAAAATTAGCTGCAGTGTTTGACTGTTGCTAATTGCTGACAAACAATGTGCCATGGAGTTTAGCAATCATAAATGTTCCTTGTGTGTATCAACTCGACATAGGGAAAACTACAGTTCAAGAAGTAAAGGGTGGGGAGAGAGAGATAGAGATTGAGTGCATTACATGTCATTGATGAAGGCCAACAAAGTATATCACTGCACCCTAAAACACATTTTACTTGAGGAACATGAAGATGAGCCATATGAAAGCATGAAGAGCTCACCTTCTCTTTTGTAGAAGCCTTTACGACCTCAATAAGTTGTAGCAAGGCTCTAGAAGTAGCCAAATATTCAATTGCAGGTTCATAATAAGACAACAGCCACACACACAGACATGTTTCATACAGAAGCTGTATCAAAGAAAAAATGAAAATTAGAGATTGCCAGGCTCAATACAGGGCTTACAACAGTTCATCAATATTCTAGAGTTCAAGGCTTTTGAGCAAAATATCACAAAAAGAAGTCCAATACTTATTTGCATTGTCAGCTAAAAGGATTAACTAGCCCAGTGTACAACACTAGGCAAAAAGAATTGAATAACAGTGAAAAAGCCTTGTTGTCAGGCATCCAGAATTTAATACAATTACCTGGATGGATTGCTGGGTGGATGCAGGTGAGATTAAAGGAACTAGCAACTTCACCCCATCTGCTTGAACAAATGATGATCTGACAACAGGTTCCTTGAGTAATGTTGCTAGACAATTAACAGCAATTGGGATAGCACGACTAGGATGTGACAGCTTCTTCAGCTAGAAACCATTTTTCATCAAGCACAAAGTGTGAGGTATCTTTTTTATCAACAACTATCCCATATTATAAAAAATGCATGCCTACCTGAGCACAAAGCCATTCAACCAATCCTTTCATCACATCATCAATGCTAGTGGCTTTTCTCTTTGAGTTAGAGGCTTCTCCATTTGAAAGCACACCATCATAGGCTTTTGGCCTAGCACTGTAACATACAAGACTTTCAGTTTCAGGGTAACATGACAGAATAACTGCTCATCAGAATTCAGGAGAAAAAAATTTTACATACCTTACTATCAAAGCTAGTGTCTTGCAGCTCTTTTCTTGAATGAACCAGTTACCTTTCCATAGCAATCTGAGAGAAGAATATGTATGAATGGCTTCAATTTTTATTATTTTAGGCAACAAAAATTGACTAATTTTAGGATGTTTTATGGCAGTCACAGCCCAATATGAGAGAAAAGCAAGGAAATGCAGACAGCATGGTTCCAGCAACTAACTATACTTAAGATATCTATCTGGCGAAATATTCAATGACCTTACTACAAACTATGCTTTTAGACAGAATGCTTGCAATATTCTCCAGCCTAACATCTATGAGGTGATTAACCAGTGAATTCCCTGACCCGGCTTTATTGCCATCAAGCATCAGTTAATATTGTAATGTGGCTGCCAAAAAAATAATCCACAATTGTCACGAGTGACACTAACGTCATAAGGAGTTTGTCAAAGAAATTATGTTCTCTGCATCTTAGACAAAAGTTTGGACACCATGGCAAACTGAATTTAATTTTAGCCAAGCTTTATCACAAGAATGGCTACAGCCATAATGCACAACCATTGTTTTTCTTTTCTTTCATTCTACCAGCATCAAGGAGATCAACTACTCAAATCAAATGCCAAATAGATTCAGAAACTAATAATTCTAAGTGCATTACTGTCAATGAAGAAGAATAAATACTCAACTTAAGAAAGTTTCATAAGGGTCTTCATTTGCAAGAGACTTATCATGGAATAGTCTGGCTCTTTTTGGATTTGCTGCCAACAGAAACTACCAATAAGCTAACTAGCATAAGCAGACATACAGATAAGTCAGCAACAAAAAAAGCCAAAAGGTCTTGCAGTCACCTATTAGCATTTCATCAATTAAAGCCAGAACATATTCAACTGTCTCCTCCTTATATATATCACGCAGAATGCTCGCAAATACTCGAACATAAGCCGGACCATCCTGTAACAAAATTCAACCAGACATTCGCCCGAAGGAGGAATATAACTAATTGAACTTATAATAAATAATAAACAAAATCCTTAAAGCAGCTTTACAACTAATAATTTGAGATTAATAACCGAATTACATCATCTAGCAACTGCGCCCTGTAAATTTCAGATCTATTATCGTAACGCCTTAACAGCTGAAGGTCCGTTCCGGAAATCAACCGAGTAGTCATGTAAGTCTCCCACGGGATGTCCCTCTTCAGCACCTATCAAAGAACACAAAGAACATAGGCTCAAGCCAATCAATCCAAACTTCAGATTCACCGGCGAGCAAGACTAGTGACCGGTAAAGCAAAATTGGAGAAAATTGCTTTTTGAAAAAAAATAAAAACCAGACCTAAAAAATTGAAAAACAAAAATAAAATAAAATCACCAGTTCAAACTGTAAACTAACTACTACAGTTTCTTGAATTATAATAGAGCACAAATTGATCCAGATCACAAACCTGCTCCGTTGTTAGCTCGGCATGGTCCATTGCTCACTGAAACAACTCGAACACAAAACGGCACCGGATTACGCCCAATTATAAGAACTGTAACGGGCCAACTTCAATGAATCTGCGCCATAAGGTTAAAGAAAATGACAAAAGAAAAAAAATCGTGAAATTGAGCGAAAAAATAGAAAATGAGAGCGCCACTGAGATCGCGTACCTGATTGAAATCTGTGCCTAAGTGCTCTTGTCTCGGTTTCGTTAGGAGAACGCTAGAGAGGCAGCCTTTTTCTTTTTATTTTTATTTTTTGGTATTTCTTAACGGGATTGGAGTGGGATGGAGAGAGAGGTGATCGGCTGCTGTGCACATTATTGTCTGATGCTAACTTTAGATCTCTATCGTACAGGTGGCGCGATAATCGACAGAAAAAATGTTTAATAATAAATATTTATTTATTAATGAATAATTGAAACGTTATATAATTTCGCTACAAATTACTTTTAATCGTAAATTCAAAGATTATTGATAAAGTGAAGAATTTATTAAAAAAATAATTTAATTAGCTAATAAATTTTAGTTTTAATAATTGAATTATAAATTAGATGGCTTTAAAATACAGTTACAAGTTTTATTTAAATTTGACAAAATTTTAGGGGCATATTATGATTTTTAGCATTTCTACGAAACCATCCAACCGGAAATTGGACCAATTCTGTCTCTTTTAGTTTTTTTTTAAAAAAAGGTTAACAGAGAATAGTTATTGTCTGCAACAAGACAAAAAAAAATTGTCAGATAACTGTCAGGAAAATTCAACTTTTAGTCTTTTCACAACAAGCATTGCCGGATAAGCAAAATTGACATTATTTAACTCGTACTGAAGGGCAGCAAGATGTGCCAATAACGAACTTAAAGAGGGGAAACAACCCCACCAGATAATTCTGATAGTCAGCAAGAACACAGAAGGAAATCCAAAAAGAATGCAAGCAAACCATGGTTTGTATCCCTTAATCCATCCAACCTATAAAACCCACACACAACAAAATCCTCAAACCCACAGCCAGAATCCCAACAGTGGTCTAGAGTTTGGTCGTTTATTGCTCTTCCCTCCTTCTCTTATAACATCTCTTATCATTCTCCATGTCTCTCAGGTAAAAAGATCTTAGTTTTTCTGGTTCTCTGGCACAGTAGCAGAAAGCATGCAGTTTTCTGGCAAAGTTCGCAAGGCCATTCTTGTCTCCTCTACCACCTGCCAAATCGAAATTCTCAGTAACAAACATGATGATAACCTAGAGAATGGAAATATTTTTTACTGGCAGGAAAATGAAGATTTCTGCTTAACCTTGGTGGCTTTGTTCTCTTCATTCTTCTTGTTCCCAATCTCTAGTTTTTCTTTCAACATCTTGCTCAGCATCCTTAGACTCATGTCACCTAATGCCTCCTGCCCAATGACATTTTTCTTCAGTTTCTCTTGTCCACTCTCCATTTTCCAGCCACTGTTAATATTCTCCTTGTTAATATCTGAAGCATGCTTCATCCGCTGCGTTGTTGGCAGGCTCTTCGTTGAAGATTTCCTGGGAGTAGTTTCTGTTGGCCGAGGGAACTGACCCTGAAGTGTGTCAGCTGCAAATGGCAAGAAGGCTATTTCACCTGCGACTTTGCCTCCAGAAACAGGTAAACTGAGAGGCTCATGAGAAGCTTCTGAAAGTTCTGGCATCTTTGAACTTTCCATGACATTAGTTAGTGACTGATCAGGCAATATGTTGCTAACACTAGATTGAGATACCAAGTTGTCCGAAACTTCCTCTCTTATTTCATGCTGAAAGACAGTCTTGGGACTCTCGATTTCATTTATGCTTTCAGACTGCTCCAAATGTAGTTTCTCGGTAAGAAGCAGATCATTGTTTTGGACACTTGCGTTATAACCTGATATTGTTTCAGAGAAAGTCATGGACCTTTCAGGTTCATCTCTGCTTTCAGACTGCTCCAAATGAAACTTTGAACTTTCCATGACATTAGTTAGTGACTGAACAGGCAATATGTTGCCAAAACAAGATTGAGATACCAGGTTATCTGTAACTTCCTTTCTAATTTCGTGCTGAAAGACAGTCTGGGGACTCTCAATTTCATTAATGCTTTCAGGCTGCTCCAATTGTAGTTTCTCAGTAAGAAGCAGATCATTATTTTGGACACTTACATTATAGTCATAGTCTTGAACTTCACCTGATATTGTCTCAGAGACAGTCATGGGCCTTTCTGGTTCATCTCTGCTTTCAGACTGCTCCAAATGAAACTTTGAACTTTCTATGACATTAGTTAGTGACTGAACAGGCAATAAGTTGCTAATACAAGATTGAGATACCAAGTTGTCTGAAACTTCCTCTCTTATTTCTTGCTGACAGACAGTCTTGGGATTCTCGATTTCATTTATGCTTTCAGACTGCTCCAAATTTATTTTCCCAGTAAGAAGCAGATCATTGTTTTGGATACTTACGTTATAGTCATACTCTTGAACTTCACATGATATTGTTTCAGAGACAATCTTGAGACTTTCTGGTTCATCTCTGCTTTCAGACTGCTCCAAATGAAACTTCTCAGGTTGGAGTAAACAATCATGGGCTAATACTTTGTTGTCATTTTGTTGTACTTCAGCTGATATTATTTCATTGCATTCATCTTGAATGGAAAACTCTGTTTGAAAATCGTGATCACAGAGCTGCTCATCCTCTGTCAAGTTGATATTGGAGCTCTTATCCAAAAATTTGGATCCCTTCGTTGTCAGTGAATCTGTCATTAGAGACTCTACATTGTTCACTTTGCTGATGGTCTCATGTGGTGGGAAAACCTCTGAAGCAATAATTTGTTCCATGGCCTTGGCAGAAGTTTCATCTGGAACATTTGCACCAGATCCACATTCTGATTCTGTAACATAAACAGAACAATCACTAGCAGCGTCTGTAATCAGCGAATTCTGAATTCCATTCAAATCTCTTTCAACTGATTCCTGACTGTAATTGAGAGCTTCATTTTCATCTGCAGGGAAAATACTTAATTTAAAAACTTTGCAGAAACATAGAGCAATAGAAGACCAAATGAACATTTGCTCTTGATGCAAATAAGGATGAGCAAAGTAGTCCTAAAATGAAGAGCAATGGAGATGAAAATGTACCATTTGCATCAAGAGGTTCATGGCTCACATCCACAGCATTCTCCAAATGTTCAATTTCAAGTTCGGATTTGATTGAAGTGTTAATAATGACTACATCTTTTGCTTGAGACCTTGAAACTCCGTCCAAGTTGTCACATTTCTTGAAGCCTGAGTCGGCATTCATATGATAATCATCAACTGCGGAGTCATTACTCTTTTTATCCTCCTTAAATTCATTTGTCGTCTCAGATTTGTTGTCCAGAGATTGATCCAGGTCGCCAAATGAATGATCTTCCGTGTCATTTGCTTTCTTCAAACTCTCAGTTGAAATCTTCAACAGATCAGCTTCTGCATCCAAATGTCAGAATCAAAGACCAAAACCCAACCACTAGTTTCTTGTCAAATTTTGTTTCTAGTTCCCTTTTTCGAATGCTCAACGTTGTGTTGGTTCCGTCAAAGATTTGTGACAATATATCAATGAATCTTACTTAGCTATTCCTGCTGCAATAAAATTCAAAGTACAATACCTTTCTACGGTTCATTATTCTTGAGTTATGTGCGCCTCCCATAAACACAAATATATAGTCCAGACAAAAAAGATACATAAAAATTGTTGTTCCTGGATAATAAAAATACTCACCAGGGCCGTCAGTCTTCTCTTTGGCATCCTCCATTTCATTGCTCAAACCATCTATTTTCACATGCTCGACTCTCAGTTTCTCCATCAAGCTCAACTTTGCCATGTTCTTCTCCAACAACCTGACAGATTGCCTTGTGCCATACACCCTCGGAACTGAGTTTCCCCCATGTTGCCCTTCCATTTTCTTTCGAGTTGAAGTCACTGGAGCCCTCCTGCGGCAGCTCTGCATTGCCGGAGTCTCTGGGGCATCATTGTTTTCTTTCTGCACATGTTTCTCCTCCCCAACTTCTTCCATCACCGGTTTCCCCGCCTTTCGACAAGCTGAGGCTGCTGGTTTCCTCCTTCGAGTGGTTGAAATTTCTGGTGTCTCTGGCAGATTGACATTGTTGTTTTCCTCATTAGCCTCCGCAGTAACAGCTCTTCTTGTTGTCCGGCGAGTACGAGTCAAGGTTTGCGAGCTTTCCGGCTCATTACTATCATTCCTCCTCCTAGTTGAGGTTCTTCCTGTAGTTCGAGGAACATCTGGCGATCCCGGAACAGTTCTCTTGGGGGACAGCTGGGAATCGGATGTGAGTGCACGGGTGATTTCATCAAGTCCTTCCACCTGACAAAAACACAACAAAAACTATGGATCAAATGATAGAAGAAGCAGTGAATCCAAGACCTTAAGGCTTTATATATAAATTTAAGTAAAAAAGTAAATCCGTTATGTACTTTCTTCTGTGTATTTTCCCGACGACCAAACAGAATGAGAAAATTTTGATAGGTCTTCTGAGGCATGATAGTACGGTTCAGAAAATTGTGAGATTGGGCATCAAAGATTCTAAAAGCCTCACGATTTCTTTTCTTTTGTTTTTTTTATTTAAGAAAAAATAAACCTTTCATTTATTACAGATGATTTCATACAAATGTTCGGATTTATCAGACAGATCAAATTGCGTTTCCTTTGTCATTTGGTCCGAAAACATATGAAATGAAGTGTAATAATATTTGCAATGCAATGCAATGCCCCGTTAGATTATTCAAAGTTTGATTCGATATTTCAGATCTAAAATACAAATGAAACGCAATTTCTCAACTAACCAAAAATTTCAAGAACCAGTTAAGATTCATTTTCTCGGCAACCGAACATTACATCTACGTATCTATAAGCAGAGAAAACGAAAGGGAAGGAAAAAAGAGTAATTACGTTATCAAGAGCACGGAGAGCATCGGCCATGGCGACGTTGGTGAGATTAGCTGGGATCTTGTTCTTCTTGCAGAGGGCTTGCAGCTCTTTCCTTGAAAGGCTGTGGAAATCCATCTTCGATTCCATTGGATAATGGCTTCTAAGGCAATCGAAAAAACGAGGTGTGTCAGATTGTGGTGGTTTTGAGCGTTGGAGGAGATCAGCGGACCTCTATTTATGCAGGGGGCCGGTGAGTGCGTGAATGTGTAAGAGCGCAGTCAGCAAGTCAAAAACCCTACGTAAGAAGACCGTTGGAGCGTGAATTTGAAATTTGAAATTGTTCTTTGTGTTAAATCTAGATTCTGCATGTTAA
The DNA here is from genome assembly GCA_021464305.1 of Kandelia obovata. NCBI lineage: Eukaryota > Viridiplantae > Streptophyta > Magnoliopsida > Malpighiales > Rhizophoraceae > Kandelia > Kandelia obovata. Next base: position 2,415,219 of record CM038472.1, read on the forward strand.
AATTGTCTGCAAAGTCAAAAGTCTTGAATTCAAAATTCAATTAAAACTGATTAATAAAAAAAATAAAAGGAAAAATGGTAATTATTGTGAACAGGGAGGTAAATTAGGAAAAAATGGTTTGCATATAAACAAAAAATGTACACATACTTTATCTGAGTCTGTCAATGCAGTTATCTAATTTCACTTGAAAAACTTATTAATATTAATAACATTTTCCTACAAATTATAAAATATTCAAAATTGTTCACAATGTTATTATAAAATAAAATATCACTTTTTGATAATGATTCTTCGCGATCTCATTTAAAACATGTTCCATAATTCATACAAAGGGGGCGTGACTCTTGAAAGATCACTTAAAGCACAACCTCTCACACACTTCATCCGCTAGGGCGATTCATAAATGCATGCATGCATGCGGGATTGTTTCTCCCTCATGTTGCCACCCCATAATATCAACCCACAATGTTATGTAGTTCTTTCCATGTACATCACATTTATTTGTATAAATGATTATATTTAATAAATAATATTTATTATAAACTAAAATTAATATATGAAATAATTTTAAAAAAATAAGGCGAATTAATTGTAAAAATTTACTAACATAATGAATGAAAGTAATTTTATTTATTTATATATATTTTTTAACTTTTAAGTATACTCATCTCATTGATATTTTTTAATAATCTCAAACTTTTTTTTATAAGGCCCAAATGGAATATTATGTTTTATTTGAAAATAAATTTTGATTAACATTAGCAATACTTATACACAAGTCATAAGTTGTCCAAAGTAAATTCAAGTTTCCTTTTATGCATACATGTAATATTAATGTAATTTAATATTATAGTAATGTATCTTATGACTACATTTAAAATAATATAATTTAACAGTAAGAAAAAAGTGTATAATTTATTTATAAGAATAATATTACTCAATTTTCAATAATTAAAAAATTACTTTGAATCAAACAAATATAAAATACTCATAATGTTACTTTGAAAAAAAAAAATTCAGAGATTTTAATTATAATTGTGGATTATAAGTCTTTTAAATGTAAATTGTCCTATTTATTTATACAATAAATTTCCAACCTTGGGTGGGAGGAAGGTTGGAAAAATACCTTTTCATCTTTTACTTCAAAGTTTTTTTTTTTTTTCAAATATTCAATTACCAAGACATATGGAACATGTTATTAATCCTACTTGCCAAACCAAAACTAAAAAGTAAAATAGTGAAGAAAAAAAAAATCTCAATTAAACAGACCCAATCCAAAACACAAATTTGCTTTAATTTTACAGGTTTGCCGTTTGTTGTTCGCTCTCAAAAGCAATAGATAGAGTGCGTGCTATTATTTTGCCGATCGATAAGGAATTAGAATAATTTAATTTTATTGTTGAAAAATTATCTATAAGAAAATTTTTAAGAATTTCTCTCCCATATTTTTATAAACACTCAATTTCTACTTCTTTTACTCATATTAGATTTTATAAAGTATATAATACTATCATAAAAAAATATATATATTTTTAACATATGACAGTAAAAATCCTAATTAATTATTTTATTATTTAACAATAATTAATAATCAACTATACGTACTAATAGATGATTCTAACCCTTACATGTGTTGCCCAAGGAAGGGAGTCTGATGATAAATTTGCTTGTAATCCTTTGATACGGTAGACAAGTTGACCAAATATTGAATCCATGAATATTATTAATTATCTTTTTATATATATATATATATATATAATAGTTTAATATTATGTGAGATTTAAGCGTTAATATCGTTTATATTTTTAATCCAAAGAAAATTACTAAGAGTCCCACTTGAAACTATAATTTTTTTTTTGTGTGTTAAAAATTTTAAAAAATGCTAATTAGCAATTGAATAATGTTAAATATTTAAAATTTTATTAATTTATTATAAAATATTATTTTTATTAAAAATAACTTTTTAGTATTTTATTAATAAAAATTATATATTTAATAAAATTAATATTTTGATAATAAATTATTATTTTTCGATAATATTAATATTAAGTATAATTTATCAATTTTCTTGTACCAAAGCCAAAATCCTTCCAAACTACCACTGGGTTTTTTATATTGAAGTTCAACGCTGAAAAAAGAAAAAAAAAAAAACAGCTACTTCCAGACGCAAGGGACGGAGAGAAACACAAATAGAAAAAGAAACAGAAACCCTAAAATCAATTAATAATGGAAAAATACGTGTAATCCCCAAATGTAAATGGAAACCCGATTTCATCTGCTCGGATCCTCCACTTTCTTGGCCGTTCGGAAACTCCGCTTCTCTCTCTTCTTCTCCGGCGGTTGAATTTGTTTTCCGCTGATTAAAAAAACAAAAAAATTCCTTCAAGCGCGCCAAGAGACAGATAAAGAGTGGAAATAGAGATAGAGACGGAGAGATGGGGAGTTGGGAAACGGGCGCCGCGGCGGAGGACGGCGGCGTTGGGCCGATCGTGTGGGTACGGAGGAGGAATGGCTCGTGGTGGCCAGGCAAGATACTGGAGCCCGACGAGCGTGCGGACTGTAATGTGTCGTCTCCGAGAACAGGAACTCCAGTCAAGCTCCTCGGTAGAGAGGATGCCAGTATGTAAGTCCACTTATTACCTTTATTTTATTTTAAAGTTAATTCGTTCATAAACTAACAAATTAGATAAAAATATGATAGTGTTAATCTGATGATGTGATTGGTGATTGCTGGTTCTTGTTTTTTGGGCGGAGATTCTTATGTGGATTTTGTTTGTAGAGGTTGCGAATGCCTTGGTAAATGATCATGTATGAATGTGACTGGTAGTGATTATTTATACTGGAGAGATTCATTATGATTTATCTTAATTGTTCAGTTGGTTTTATCCGTAGAAAAGCATTTGGCCACTGTTGTCTTTGCTGGTTTGGGTGGGTCCAAATTGCCTTTTTTTCTTTTTTGTTGGTGAAATAGTTATATAATTGTGGGAACAAGGAGGTTTATTCTCTTGAGTCTTGGCAGTGCACTTGTAGATGGTGATAGTGGAGTTTTCCACAGTTTATCTCCTTGTGCAAGTGCCCATTCTTTCACAACTTCTTTCCAGTGTGTTTACATGTGGGAAACATATGTGGATGCTTTTGCCAGTGTTGTCTGTACTTACTCATAGTGAGCTTAGTATCTAATTTGGAGATTTTCTCTGTGATCTGTTGTAACTTGTGGATTTGAAAAATAAGCGAATGTTTTATCTCTTGCAGTTAATGATGTGAAAAGGCTGCCTTTTAAATTTGTTCATAAGGGCACAATTAGCATTTTTGTAGTTTTGTGTGTACAAAAACAAAGATTCTTATTATTCTTCCACTGAGATTGATTTGATACCATCATGCAGTTCATTTTTTGTGTTTTTCCCATTTGAAGGTTATGCATAAAGCAATTAAGGATTGAAGCTTTGATGTTTATCTAATGTGTTTGATAGGAGAAGCAAGGATTGCCAACTGATTCTTAATTTATTTGCATAGTCTGTCAAGCTCATGCTTTTCTTCGTTAATATTTCTTGTTCTTCTCAGTTGAAAAAGGCCATGGAGGAAAAAATTATTCACATAAATTTCATTTTGGATTATTGATTTGACATTTAAATTCACGTATGTCTCTCCTTTATTTCATTTTATTTTTTTTAATAATCTGCTATCTGTTAACATTTTGTTCTTCATTTTAGTGATTGGTACAACTTAGAAAAGTCAAAACGGGTGAAGGCATTTCGCTGTGGAGAGTTCGATGACTGTATTGAAAGGGCCGAATCCACCCTGGGCATGCCAATCAAAAAAAGAGAGAAATATGCGCGCCGAGAAGATGCAATTCTTCATGCCCTTGAGCTTGAAAAGGGCCTGTTGAAAAAGCAAGGGAAATCAGCCCCAAGAAGTAAGTCATCTGGTTCCATGAAGAAAGCATATGGTTCTGTTTCGGAAGGCTTGGGAGGCAACAGTGGAAAGCTTGAGAATGCCGGGTTAAATCAAATTGTAAATGGTATAAATACAAGAGTAAAATATGAGTCCATTAGTAGACCAATGCACTTACTTAATGCCAACAATGGACATCAACTGAAGTGGGAAGATGATCATACTGAAGCAATACCACGAATTAGAGGCTTGCAAGACCTTGGCCTTTGGACCATGCCTTTAAAACGAAAGCTTTCGTCTTCCACTGATTCAGATGGCTCAAGGAAACATATAGTCGAGAATCACTCTCAAGACCCTTCCAGTGTTGTCCATAGCATGCAACAAATGGATCAAGCCAATGGTATGTACAAACTTTAGGGCCTGATAGGTGGTCATTTGGTCAAAGACATTATCGAAGCTGCCCTCTTGCTCAAGTGTTGCTGTGTGGCTTTAGAGTAGTTGTGGTCAATTTATTGAAAACTGATCTTGATACTCTTTCTACTTTTCTTTCAGGAACTGATCAAGCAGGTACTGTATTCCAGGCAAAGCGGAGTAGATGCATTTATTTGCCAATTGAGTGTAATGATCCATTAGATGATAAAGAAATTACTCCAAGCAGGAGTAAGGTGTTACGTTCTCATTTTGAAGATGATAAGTATTATCCTTCTGGTTCACTGAATGAAGATAATTTTTCTTCCGAAATCATGGAAGATGGTGAATTGGATTCTTCTGAATCTGTTTCTTCTGACTCAGAGTCAGAGTCTGATTCATCTGCAACTGAACCAGATGTGGACAAAGAAATGGTGGTCTTTTCAGGTTATATTTTTACTTTTCCTTACTGCCATCATGTCAATTCCGTGATTCCTCTGCTGAGTAAGAAATTGATATGTGCATGCTGATTTTTTTTGCCCCTTTGGGTTTTTCTTCCTGAAAATTTTGTGTTGGACCAATTCTGGAAATGGGTTGTGTTCTGTCCTGGCTTTATATTGACCCCGACTAATAATAGGTTATGTGATGGTCCACCACATATGTAACCATCTTATTTACTAGCTAGTGATGCTGTAAAAAGTTGTGTGCTTCAATACATTGAGAAAATGGTGTTGGAAATAATAGGTGGCTTTTTGGGGTTGTTCTCATCAAACTTCATCCTTGAGTGATTTTCTGTGATTGATGCCACATATATAGAGCAAGATGTCAGAATGTTATCATTGCTATATTTCTATGTATATTTATCGTGATTAGGTCTGTCATGTAGCATCGATGACATGAATATAATGTGGAGGGCAATCTTGATTATGTTGAATATAGTTGATCTTTTCTTTCCTTTGTTTTCTTAGTTCTGATTAGGTTCTATTTCTTTTGGTTTTTCAGATGCTGCTGTGCCAACAGAAGCTGAACAGGATGCCCCAGGACGAGCTGAAGCACAAAAACTTGGAAGTTCAAGCACTGAGGAACATGATGAATCAGTGCTTTCCAGTGATATGTCCCACCTTAATCCCAATGACCCTTTTTATGGTAGTGAAGCAGTGTCCAAATGGCAATGGAAAGGGAAAAGGAATATTCGGCATCTGACAAAAAATTACACAGCTGCTGTAAATACTGGTAAGCCTCATCATAGAAGCTACCGCAGGGTAAAGGGAAGCTTTCAGGGATCAAGGGCCTATATTGGTGATACTGATTTCGACAAAAGATATATTGGCACTCAAATAGGGAGATTAGACAATGGACGCCACTTTTACCCATCCAGGCTTGGAATGAAAGATAGAAATCATACCAGTCTTGATATCATTGATTGGGAAGACATGAATTGGGATTATCAGCCTACTTTAAGAAGAGGGTGGGAGGAAGTAGGGGAGCCCTTTAGTCCGGTATTTGCTAGCCCCCACAATATTGGTAGAAGGCTAAGATCTGTGTTGATAGATGTTGATTTAAAGGTCCAAGCAAGCTATAAAAAGGAATCTGTTCCAATTGTTTCTCTTACGAGCAAGTTTAATGGAAATGCAATAATAGGGCATCCTATTCAAATTAAAGCCCTGGAAGATGGTTCGTCTAATAGTTTGATTCCTACTGATGAAGGTTACTACAACAATGAAGTTGTTGACTGTGGTGGGAATATGGCACTTTCGTCAACATGGAGGACGGCTAGAAGGACCAATTTTAGGGTCCCCCGACCCCATTTATCTCCAGTGTTAGCTGCTCATGAAACTGCTAGGGATCCTTCATTTGTGGACGAAGAAAGAACACCACTAAAAAAATCAACCTTGGGCAGTTTTGGCCACAAAGAAAGCCTGTTAGTGAGGGGCCTTCCAAGTACTTCCGGGCCTTCACTGCATAGGAAACACCCCAAAAAGTCACCAAAGAAAGTAAGCTCATCTTCTAATCAGAAAACAAGGACCCTCTCTTCAATCACAATCCAACAGAATTCGGGCATTAAGCGCGGACATGGCAGCAGTAGTGTTGAAATGGATGGTCGAATCAAACCGCACACATCTGGGCTTACTACAGTATCCTGTATACCTGTGAAATTAGTGTTCAGTCGGTTACTTGAGAAGATTAATAGACCACCATCAAAAGCAGCGAGGAAAACTTTTGGATCTAGTAGGAGCACTGAGGGACAATCATCGTAGGTCCTACGTACTGCTTAATACCTGCCCATGCAATCCTGAACTTTATACATCTTTGGCATGGCCAGGGTGAGGAATCTGTGATCTTTTAGAATAACTAGATCTTTACGGGGAACATATCGTTACGGCTGGATATGGGGTATTTTAGGTATTGAACTGGGAGGTTCCATAGGTACACAAGAATGTGATAGAATTTATTACTGATGAAAGTAGGAAGTTTGAAATTAGATAGCAGTAAGTACATTTTATTCCCGTATAGTCTCATGTATCTTCAGATTTTTTCCTGCTATTTATACATTAATAAAAAGGTATAAAGAAGCCTAGTACAGCGTGAATCAATGAATTGTTTTTGTTTTCTTTTTTGCCATGGTAAGACAAGTTGCTGAGATACGACATGCATGGACAATCCAAGAGTAATTCTTGTCGGCAAACTGCCATCAGCTTTCGGACATGACAAGATATTTTTTGCATAGTTTTTTTTTTTTCTTCTTTCCAGTGATTTAGTATCTTTTTTTTAGACAAACTTGGCAATTTTCTTGGTAAAGCCTTTCATTGTCAATGAAGATATCTGCCCTTGCTATCAAATCAATACAATTATTTTAACTTTATAAAAGAGTATTAAATGTATCCTTTGTGCAAAAATTGCTGAAATAAAAATAGCCACGATTTGCTGCTCACAAGCCATTATCAAATCTCACGGTAGCCCAAAAAGTAAACTTTCTTCTAATATGGATTAAGTTGGACTTCTTGAAAAAAGGACAGGTTGGCCCCGGCTATTGTTACCAAAAAGTCTAATTGGGTGTCTTTGTTTTGGACCTTTTTACACGTTGTCCTCGTTTGCTCAGTTTTGACTATTATGATTATTATTATTATTTATTTCTTTTTAACATTTGAATTAATGTATTGAGATTCGAATTTATTATTACGTGCCTTGATTGACAACCTCAGTGTCACTTGATTAAACCGCGATTGGTCGGGTTTGTCAATTATATTGTCTTGGCTGAGAGACCTTTCCGTCAAAGCTGAGGATGCCAGGATTTTTGCTTTCTTTCTTTTGATTGAGAAGCGGCTGATGTAAATTCTGTTCTCTTGTGATATCATTCTGTGGTAAGGTTTAGAGGAATATTTGTTTGACTTTTGAATGTTCTATTGCTTTGCTCAAAGTGATTGGTTGCAATGACATTTATCTTGATTTGGCTTCCTCAGGTTAGGATCTGTTCTGAGCCTTTGCCTGATCTTTGAACCAATTATGTCTGCTGGTTCTTTTAAAGGTAATTTAGCTGCTACCACCCACCTGGTTCTGCTTCAAGAAAAATATAAAATTTTCTTTGACTTGTAATCTCTCTCTTTTTTCTACAAACAGGTAAAGCTATTGTGATTATGGGTGTTAGCGGCGCTGGAAAATCGTAAGTGTTATGAATCTGCTCATTTGAACTAAACTAGGTTTTGTTGGTCTTACATTTGAACTGTACTGCTAATTCTATTGCCTTTGTATTTCATGTTAGAGTTTTACATATGCTTCGTTTCTGGACATATAATAGATTAAAATTTTGGTTTGCAGACAGATTTTCTGTCCATTCTCATTATGATTTGCCTCATCTGAGTTACAATAGTTTTTTGACAATTTCATGTAGCTATTCTTATGATATTGCTGTTACAAGTGTAATTGCACAATTGCATTCTGTTTTTCTGATGGAGAAACACTTTCAACCAGAAGAAGGAGAAAAGAACCGTGAAGAGGACTATGGTTTATAGGATTGTTTAACTAGTCTTTTGGTAATAACAAATTGCAGATGGCTACATTGAAGTCTCATGTCTAATTATCTTAATTCAAGTTGACAATTTGATTCCTGTGATGGAAAGTATGGCCTGCAATAGTTGAAATCATAGTACACAAATGCATGCAATAAAAAGGACAAATTATAAGCCAAAAGTAATGAGTGCTGGCTCAAGAAAGATGAAACAAACTTTGGGTTATTGCTGCAACAGTGATTTTATTGTAGTTTTTTTCTTCCCTATCAATCCCAACCAAAAACTGAACGCCAATTTCTTGAAGTAGCAAATTGAGTGTGTAGCATCCTTGAAGTGATCAATATTCTACCAATTTCTTTCTAATTTTCCATTTTCTCTTTACATCTGCAATTGAATTACGTGATTCTCCTTAATGCTTCTGTCCATTGAGATAGTGCTTGTTAATAGCAGAATAGCTCTGGCAGAATTCTTTACATTTCTTTATTTCTATAGGAAACTGTTGTCCAGCTGTTTTGCATTGTTCCCTTATCGTTGATAATCTGTGTTTGCTTTGATCAGAATGCATTTTATGTTTTTTTTTCTTTTTTCCCCTTCTTGTCCGTAATTCATTCCATCTACTGGATCTGTTCCAACAGCACAATTGGTGACACTCTGGCGAAAGCTATGAAATGCAAATTTCTTGATGCTGACGATTTCCACCCTCATTCAAATAAAGGTACAGTTGCAAACTTGATTCCTACTGTTGATATCAGCTACATATGTTATGAGTTCGTCTACACCATTCAAACCCATTTTTCATCAAAAGATGATAAATTGTCACTTGGAATTCTTATTTTCTCACAGAGAAGATGCATCAAGGTATTCCTCTATCAGAGGAAGACCGAATTCCGTGGCTTGAAATCCTACGGGATGCTTTAACAGAGACATTGATTAGTGGACAAACTGTAGTACTTGCCTGTTCTTCTCTGCAGAAGCAATACCGCAATATTCTTAGATCTGCTGATCTTGCATATCAAAATGGAAGCCATTCCAGTGCGATCAAGTTTGTTCTGCTGGATGCCAAGGCTGAGGTGCTCATGGAGAGACTAAAGAAAAGAGCTGCAGAAGGGAAGCATTTCATGCCAGCCAACCTTTTGCCTTCTCAGCTAGACCTGCTTCAGATAGATGACTCTGAAAAGATACTGAAAATTGATGCTACATTAAGTCCTCAAGCAATTGTAAATACCATACAAGCTTGGTTATGATCAGCTAATCCATGGTAAGAGCTTACAGGCAAGAATTGATGGAGGCTAACATAGTGAATGAAGCACGGTCCTGTTAGAATATTATGTTTGATTTTTAGAACATTATACATGTTTGTGACACAAGAAATAACAAACTTGAAAGGTTTTTCTACTCTTCTTATTTAGTCAATAAAATTTTTGATGTAATAAGCTGGTGGAAATAAACATTTTGATTTTCATTTAGTCGATCCATTTTTATTGATTTTAAATTATTTATCGTTATTTATGTGGTTGAACTTTTACTCTTATTATTATTTTTGTATATTTAAACTTTCATAAATTCAATTGTAAGAATGATAAACATTGGGATTATAAAAAAATAACCTATATTGAAAAGAAAATTTTTGTGGTTAGTTTAACTTTTGATTGTAATAGTTTGATATAATTTTTTAATAAATAAGAAAGAATTTGATTATATATATATTGAATTAATTTGTGGACATAAAACTAACAACACTTGTAATTACACAATCTACTAGTATCAAAAAAAATTCTAAAGTTGAAATAAGAATATTTTTAAAAACAAAATGCTAAATGAAGAGGAAAAAACCTTAAAGAAAATAAGAGGGAAACCTGATAATGCTTTTGAAAAAGATAAAATTGTTCAGTAAGAGAGAGAGAGAAGCACCAACGAATATTGGTAAAACCTGCATAATGGCACAAATATGATAAACAAAATGTAAACAGGGAAGTAAATTACAGTTGCTTAGTATTGTACATAACAGATATATACCAACATTTGCAAAACATAAAGGAAAATATTGCATATCAATTAACAACGATAAAGTAAAGCGATGAATAGCACTCTCTTTTTTTTGCACATGGAAAGTTGAATGTTGATGCATTTTGTTTTACATTAGTATCAGTACAACCGTTCCGAAGTCAAGGCAAAGGCAAATTGGAGGTTGCTTGCCCTGTCATGAAATGGGGATCATCTTGGGAATGCCTCTAAAGTTGTACACTATGAACTGCCGCAACTTTGTCAAGGACAATGACAGATTCAAAATAGGATGATTGCCTTGTCATGAAATGGGATCATCTCAACTGTCACTTTAGTTGTATATTACGAACTGCCTCTACTTCTTTGAGGACAAGAATGCAGATTAATGGAATAGCCCTGGTCTCCTAGTGGATGTCAAAAAAAAAACATTTGAAGGCCAATTCAAGAATTTTACCGTATAGTTGGACTAAGAAGCTGCTGTATTTAGTCCTCTGCACATGCACCTCCAATCATGTGCATGCATCTCCAAGGTGTTCATCATCGGATACGATTCAAGTGGGAGAAAGGCTCATTATTTACTTTTGGAGCAGCTTTGACCACTTCTGGAACACCAAATACATTCCAGAATCTCAATGTTTCATCTCCTGCTGCTGATGCCACCGTGCAACCATCTGGACTTTGAGCCATGAAAAGGACTCTAGAGGTGTGGCCAGTGAGTTCTGCCATTTTCACCATGGATGGATATTTCCACAAAGTGAGCTGATTCTGAGTAAAACCGTGGGAGCTAAGCAGCTCCCTCTCATTCTTGTTCCACAGCAAAGCACACACCTGTGAGCCAGTATCTACAGAGTTCAAGCAGGCACCTGTGTGGGTATTCCCTGTCTCTTATACACATCTAGATGTGTATAAGAGACAGCCTCAGAACTTGTCACAATTGATGATGAAAATGGCCCTGTTACAAGTGTCAATTGGGCGACTGATGGAAGGCACATTGCCGTTGGCTTGAATAATTCTGAAATACAGCTGTGGGGCTTTGCTGCTAATAGACAGGTTTCTTACCGTACTTCTGGTTGCATATTAGATTTCATGTTTTTAATGGTTGCCTTACTGTTATTGATTTGAATAATGGCTGCAGCTAAGGACCTGTCTCTTATACACATCTAGATGTGTATAAGAGACAGATTTTGGACAGGGTCATTTTGGTCAATCCATGTTTCCACGGCCACTCAAAGATCTAGCCGTTGCCGCTTTCCCCCAACTCCGATATATATATATCTATTTTTTTTTTGTTCTTGCGATTTATTATTTATTTAGATTAATGAGAGACCTTTTGCAGAACGGAGGAGCTTATAAACCAAATCTACAGAGATCAATCAAATTCCTTCTCCAAACATCAACAAAGCGAACTCTCTCTCTCTCTCTCTCTCTCCGTGGCCAAAAGCCTCTCTCTCTCTCTCTTTGTTTTTGTTATCTTTCTTTTCTTTCGATTCTGATATTCAATTGTCTTTATTTTTCCATTTCCTGTTTCTGCATTCTAACATTGTTTTTCTTGCAGAGGGTTCGGTTTCTTTTTTATTTTATTTTGTTTTGTTTTGTTTCTCTTTTTCTGGGTATTTTTAATTTCCAATTATTATTATTATTATTTCTTTGCTTTTGTTTGTTTGTTTGTTTGTTTGTGTTGTTTTATTGTTTTCTTGTGTAGATAGTAGCAATGGAATCGGGATCGATGAGTTCTGCATCCTCCTCTTCAACCTCGAAGGCACAGTCTCGGTTCCCACTCCAAGAGCAACATCTTCAGAAAAGGAATTCTAAAGAAAATGTAAGAGTCCATCGATCTTAGGGTTCATATTTTGTTCAGAAATCAGAAAGCCCCTCGATATCATTGGGTTGTCTGGTGACTGTCTCTTATACACATCTAGATGTGTATAAGAGACAGTTCTTGTTCCACAGCAAAGCACACACCTGTGAGCCTGTCTCTTATACACATCTAGATGTGTATAAGAGACAGGAGAGAGAGAGAGAGTTCGCTTTGTTGATCTTTGGAGAAGGAATTTGATTGATCTCTGTAGATTTGGCTTATAAGCTCCTCCGTTCTGCAAAAGGTCTCTAATTAATCTAAATAAATAATAAATCGCAAGAACAAAAAAAAAATATATATATATATATATCGGAGTTTGGGGAAAGCGGCAACGGCTAGATTTTTGAGTGGCCGTTGAAACATGGATTGACCAAAATGACCCTGTCCAAAATAGGGTCCTCTCAGCCGTCCTTTGCATCTTTAAACCGGTTGAGGGTTGGGCAAATTTGTAATAATAATGGGTGCTCCTTATCTCTGAAGGAGATTTAGTTGAATTTTATTTTTATTTTTTCCCCTTATATAAATATACACTATTAGATTTGGGCTCATGTGTCTTCTTTCTTAAATCCTTAATTGCAATTCAATTATTTGCCCTTTTCTTTGAAATAGTTTATTATTTGTTAAAAGAATTATACTACATATCACTAACAATAATATGTAAAAGCTATCATTGTTAATGCAAATTATCATTTGCATAACACCAAGTAATATGTGCCAATTCTGCTTACATGAACGGCAGAAATAACGGTTAATACAAAGAAAGACAAAGAGGCCATCAATTTGGTTGCTAATTTTTCAGAATTGAATAGACCATAGTGAAACATATACGTACCTAAACTAGGCCAAAAATGCCCCCCAAAAACAAACGGTTCTTCCATGGCTCGCAACTGGTGGGTCATTCGGCATTAACTACCAAGAGTGAGATTTTGTTGTCTTCAAAAGCAGTGACATGAGAATTATTAGCAATCAGGTTTACAATTAGTCATTAATCAAACTAGGTAAACGAATGCAAACACCAAAACACTACATAAATTTTCACATTCAACCTTGGAAGATCCTTCGCTGGTTCATATGCATCAACTGATGAACTCAGGCTATATGCTGACACAAACTTCCCATTCCAATCTCCTAACAATAAGTGATAAGCTGATTGGCCACGACAGAGTTTTGATATGAAAGGAATAGTCGCAGAGCTTAAATCGAAACACGTCAAACCTGTACACTCCATATGAGAATGATTCCAATTATAAGCCCAAAAGATGATGGCCTAAAGCTATAGACACATGTTACATTGAGACCTACTTCTAATTCTAAAAGGTAACTTCAGTCTGTAAAATGGCTGTGGATTTGAAAATAATTACACAAAGCAGAAACTGCAACAGGCAAAGAGTCCTTTTTTAGATTAATGACAAGCGATATAGAAACTGACCAGATTATTGAGGTGATTGAGTCATTCAACATGAAAAGAAAATTAACATTCGGCTGCACCACAACTGTTTTAAAGAGAAGAAATTAAAAGCATAGCTAAACTACTGTAGTTCATCAATTAATGTGGAAATTTCGCTACAAAACTGAAAACTAACGAACTGGGACTTTACACCTGGAACTCAATCTGTCTAAGAAATAAAAACAATCCAAATTCAACAAAACAAAACCCCTTCTCAAGCATCAAAACTGGAGAATAAAAAGGGAAATAAACAAAATCCCCAATCCTGATCCTTGATCCAGCAATTTACACCAAGCAGAACTTTTGTACTATCAGCGTCAACTGCCTTCAATTGTGCCATTATCATCCAGATCTCTATCTGGGACCTTCACAAGCGCAAACCATAGTTGTGTATTCAATCTAAATGACCACAGTTGTACCACCGCTCTATTTTCCATTCCTTTCAATCCATTCTCATTATTGTTGATGACAGAATTCCAACCACTAGTCAAGTTATAAACCGCATTGGTACTCATGTTCCACCTGGTCAAGCGAATTAAGTGATTCTCATGACCGCACGGTTCAATCAGACTTGCAGCAATGCCTTTAGAACTGTCAAGTTTTGCCTTCTCTTCATCGGTAAGGAAATTGTTTCTGATTTGCTTCGTTGGCATTGAGAAACGGCCATGATGAGTGCTGGTATCAGTTGCATACAGGACTTTTGTAATCACCAACACTGGATCACTCCCTCCTTTCTCGTCCGCAATGATTTTCCTCAAGCCTGCAGGTAGTTCTGTGGGAAATTTGTCAAGGTCGATGTTGTTGTTCTTGGATACCTTCTGTTTCCTCGCTTTCTTGATCTGTTCCTCTCTATTTTCGCCCTCAAAGCAGCGTTTTTTACTGCCATTCTTTGTCAATGCCCGTGTCTCTTTCCCATTCATCGGCTTGTCTCCTTCTTGTTGTGCAATGGGTAACTTGATTCCAGGTTTTTCCTCAGACCAGTCTGCCAGGAATTGCGGTTTAAGGAATTGGTTAAACCAATTGTCTTCAGATTTTCTTTTATAGGATGTGTAATCGACTTCAAGGCTTCTTTTCTTCCTGGGTATGGCAGCACCCTTCAAGAATGGCAAAACCCTACGAGCCCTTGCCCTGGCAGAAATCCTCCATGAATTTAAGAAAGCTTCTCGTTTCTTTCTTGCTTTCAACCCATTCCCAATCTTCCTGGGTCCGACGGTGAAATCAAGGCAAACCCTCTCTGTCAGCAATTGGAAGAACAATTCTTCGTTATCATCTTTGCTCACAATCTCACCCACTTCAGCAACGAGTCTCTCATAGGACCCATCATAGCCCAAAGCCTTCAAGTCCAAATTATTGAATAAAGTCCCCATCTTTCTTTCTTGTTTAATGCAGAAAGTTGAAGAAGAACAAAATTGCAGAACACACAAAAACAGAGAATCGCACAATGACAGAAAAAAAGAAGAAGGAAAGAAAGAACCCCAATTAATCGTTTGCTTGGAGAGTAACTGAAGGAATGTTTGTGTTGTTATATATATATATATATATGAAATCCCTAATCTCCTTTTCCCAATCGAGGAGGGAAAAAAGCTGTGATCTTGATGAGTTAAATGGCTGTGGAAATCTCCCGGGGCGAAGTGACAAGGATTTCGGATTTATAGCCGTTAAAGGTTACCAATTCAAAAGGCGCGCGTTTGTCTGTTGGCTTTGGGTTAGATGGGGACGCGCCATTTTCCAATCAAAATCTTCCATTATGTCTCATGCCTTTTCTTTTTCTTTTTCTTTTTTCTTAAATTTCTCTTTGGTACATTATTGTGAGGCTTCAATTTTTAAAAGAGAGAAAAAAAAAAGGAGAAAATATATATCTTGTATTTGTCATGAATATTGTTGATAATTGTCCCATTAATTCATTTTTCAGTTTCATTATAATTAGCATTCGGTTCATTATTTTTATATTTCATCTTTACTGATCAAGGACGTTTAGCACATGTTCATTGGTTTGAAAAACGCTTTTATGCAGTTTCAAATGGAGCAATTTGTCATGACATTTGCCTGCGCAACTCTCAGCTCAATTTTGACACCATTAAAATGTAATGCGGTTCATAAGGCTTGGATTACAAGTTTACCAGCCATACTAGAAACTCAATCTAGCTAATCTTGATTTAGTGCACAAGTTTTGAGGCAAAACGGTCCAACTCAGGACCGGAAGGATAAAAAGGACCAGCAGGCCTCAGCTTGGAATCAAAGTCGGGTAACCCAGAAAGCCAAGCTGACAAGCATGTCGATACTGCTTTTGAATGTTGCAAAATTATACTTTAAGCGAAATAATTGCTCCAGAACCACTTATTACATCCAAAAACTTGGCAGTGGTGGTCGGCTGCTTTAAACTGAGACTTACTTCTTTCGTGCTGTTGCATTCACCTTAACTTTCTCTTGCATTACTTGATAGAGACGGCCACATAGACGTGCGTCAGTCTGTAACAAAAACTATCCAAAGGCCACTTGAAAAGCAGAAAAAAAATGGGAGCTTCTCTTCAAGTCTTAATGGATGAAAAGCCAATGGCCCCAATTCTCCTATACAAGCATAACTTACTGTATGTCCGTGTGCTACAAAAAAATGCAGGGAATTATTTGTGCTTCTTAGGAAGCATTCCCAGGGTTTCGAGAGGGAAAGGAAAGAATTTCTACAACCAAATATGACAACATTATGGGTAAGACAACAGAACAATGCATTTCTAGACTTTAAAGAGGGAAAAAAAACCATTCTATGTCTGTAAAGGAATTGGAGATGTGCTTGTGTAGGCAACACCCTTCCCTTTCTTTCGCAAACCATCTTTAGGCTTGTTTGATTTTCTTTTCTTTGAGGGGGTCTTTTGATCTATTGCAGAAGAAATCTGTTGATCTTCATCAGCATGCTCAGCTAGAAGCATACCACCTGCATCCTTAACATTAATTGCTGCCAAAGACTTATCTCTGGGTTCTGTGGGATGAACATCTGGTTCAACGACTGACATTCCAGTTAGAGTGTAATCCACCAAAAATGTGCTTCTTACAAGCCTATCTATCCTGCTGAAATGCCTCTGCGAATATGGTATGATACCTTCAAGAAGTTCTCCAATGCCTCTTATCTGGAATATGACAACACAAAACTTGTAAACCCAAGCAACCATTATTCAAGAATTGGCCTTAAGTGAATACCTAGGTACACAGCAGCATTTTCACTAAACCAAAAACATTGGATCCATTTGACATAGGACAAGATCCTTACCAAAGATGGAATATAACAAGCTTTAACTAGATTGTATTATTTAATGGTAACAGTCTTAGATTTGATGTCAAAGACTCCAGACCTGAAAGCAACCACCTTTAACCAAAAATATGAAGGAATAAATTGTATCCAGAATCCCTAGAACCAATGATTGGGCAGTCGCCCTTTCATGTCTGGAAATGCCCAATTGCTAATCACAAAAACTCTATTGGGCAGCCACTTATGTATGTTTGAGCTGCAAATTCATGAAGCTAAATATGGTAACATGAAGTGGACACTATGCCATCTTCATAATTGAGAGAACGAAAAGAGGCATTGGAGATCAGTAATGACCCTCTAAAGTGCTTTCCTATATGCCATTAAACAAGGAAGAGTAAGTTATTGATAATCACCTCGAGAATCTCTGTTGGAGGAAGGATGCTAAAAACTCGAAACAGAATAAATTGAGCAACATGGCACAGCTTCGGCTTTGTATTCCATTCACGAATATACTCAAAAAGCAGATGAAATTCTTCCTTCCCAAGAGCACGAAAGGCTTTCTCCATCTGATTGTCAGTTCCTTTCTTCCTGCAAGATGCTTTGTAAGACTGTAGAACAGCTGGGAAGCAACAACAGAAAAACAAGTAATTGCACGCATTTGCTAGCTAGATTGTAATCATATGCCTAACCTGCAAAGCTCAGCAAACAATTCAAATAGCTTATGAGGCCTCCGGAGTTCAAATGCTATTTGTATAGCTTTAGTGTAGTCTGCATCTAGTACAGCATTTTCCAGTTCTTGACCTCTTAAAACTCCTTCCTCCTGCATAAATATGAGAATAGTTAAACCTTTAATCATTGCTCTGCAACTGCTCTGTGGGAAATGGTAACAAGTATGTTATAAGATTCAAGTCCCATTGCTTAAAGAATTAGCAACATAAGTAACTAGATTAGCCTTTCTATGTCCACATAGAAAATGGTCAAATAAAATCTTACCACTTTAAAGGATAACAATGAAACTAGGAAGCAACAAAATCACAAAAAACCAACCTCTTTGCGGAAAGCTTCCTCCTTGTCCAAAGCAGTTGAATCATACCACAGATTGACAATGGCATCACCACCACCAGTTGCAAACATTTCTGTCCTTTTCCCAATAGCCAAGGCCCACACCTATAAGCTAACATCTTATGAGAAAAGGAATAGGACAACAAAACCTACAGACACTAAAAATCCTGTCAACTCTGAGAACCGATAGTGTCCAAAATCAGAATTGACTTTCGATCTGTGCATGGGCAAGCGCATCAAGAACAGGCTTCACAAAGGAATTTAAGAGCAATGAAATCTTAGTTTATATGCTAAACGTCTTTGAAAGTACATGCATGACTGAATTAGGAACTGTACCAAATTGTATGCGCATCATGCTGCATCAATTTGTCAGTCAATTTGGTCAAGAAAAGACATAATTCCACATCATCCACAATTGTCATGTCACTCTAGAAGCAAGAGGTGAGTCAAACGCCATATAAGCCTTTTTCTTTTAATTTCCTAATCCCCTCTTCTCCTTCCTCCTGTCCCTTTGAATGACCAAAATCCAAATATGGCACCTTCACACTGACAATTGTTTAGTATATTCATGTAGCAGTTGTGGCATATAAATGTCCCGCCATTTGTATGGTACTAAGAACGTGATTTTGAGATGCGACTGGCTTCAAATAAAAAAAATGAAATTTCTACTTGTCAAAAACAACCACATGCAAGGAATGTGATTCACATAATAGCAACTCGTGACATAATATCTATAAAATGTCCAGCGCTATTGATATTTCAATACCCCTAACCAAATAACTAAAGAGAGGTTTTGTTTTGGGGAGAACACTTTGGGGGGAAGGAGAAAGAAAATTGATCACCTTGTCCTCATGTTGATCATATGTAGCAATACATTCATTTGTTTTAACCATCCACAGCTTTACCAAACCATCAGCACCTAAAAGTAATTAACAATTTCCTGAATCATTTCATCAAAGAAATCAAGAAAGCTGAAAAAAAACAGAAAGTAAGCCTCATTACCACATGAAACAAACTGGGCGCCACGAGTAAGAAAAGATGCTCTTAACACACTTGCTGTGTGCCCTTCAAATGTTTTTAAGCATGAACCATCAACTATAGACCATATCTTGATTGTTTTATCGCCAGATGCTGTTATAACACATTGATCAACTGGTGAAAACTCAACAGACCATATTCCTCTTTTATGCCCTTTAAGTACAGCTACAGACACTAGATCTGGAAGCCTCCAAACACAAGCAGTCCGGTCCTAATAAAAACATCATCAATCATCATCGAGCCTAGATATACAGTACATAAAGAAATACCTCTTTTGTATGATACCAACCTGAGAACCACTACAAACTAAACTATCATTAGGTGCAACAGCCACAGAATTTATATCCTTATCATGAGCTGCTACAACTGCTCGTGCTTTCAAATACATAGGTTGGTCTGCACAATCTGAGATGCCATCCAAGCTCCAAACCTTGAGGGTGCGATCACTAAGAAAATAGAGAGTATAAGTTATTCAACATAAATTTAGTCACTGAAGATATTGAGCAAAAAGGTTTAAGATTTGTGAATAAGGACTAGCTAAGTATGGGCTTTTGGATCCCATGGAAAACTTTAGAACTGGAAATTGATGGTAAATTCAATCAAAAGCAAACAACATCGGAATTTGTGTCTATACATGAAAAAACATCAGCTGAAGTTTTTTAAATAAAAGGTTCATTAAGTCCCACAAACTTCTGATGGATATATGGAGTTCCTAAATGCAATACGTAGACTTGCAATTTAAACATCCTTTACTACCAAAAAAAACAGAAAAAGAACAAAGAAATTTGTCTTTGACATTCATATCAGTTATTTTAAAACATTCCAAGTGAATGCAGCAGGTTTTGATCTTTAAACAGAAAATAACAATATCATACAAAGTAAACAAGAAAGGTATATTAAATTGGTGCAAGTTTTGTGATAAGGAAACAAGCCAATGAGTAATCATTACTTATAAAGACTCTGTCTTTCAGGTTGTAAGTTGCCAACGCGGAGTACTAGACAGACCACCACGTGAATTTCAACATTAAGACAGAACATTAAACACGTTCATGAGGCAAAAGAATGAGGGAAGCACTCACCTGCTCCCACTAACAATGAAATTCCTTTGCTTCTTTGAAAATGCAATAGCTCCTACACCTCCCATGTGACTGGTTCCAATACCAATGC
Source organism: Kandelia obovata (assembly GCA_021464305.1). Lineage (NCBI taxonomy): Eukaryota > Viridiplantae > Streptophyta > Magnoliopsida > Malpighiales > Rhizophoraceae > Kandelia > Kandelia obovata. The sequence goes on from CM038472.1 coordinate 2,435,342, forward strand.
ATTCTCTGCTTTCTGAATCCCACAATCTTACCTACAGGGAGCAGAATGACAGAGTGAAACCGATTCACATTGTGCATCTGAGTGTGTGGAGCCTAAACAGTCACTCCGCATTTGCAAATAATAACATGGCATTCAAGACTGTAGAGACAGAGGGGGGGTAGAGAGTATTCTTGCTAACTTAACAATGCTTTACTCAAGCAACTAAAGCAAAACCACAGAGACTATTAGCTGTTAAGGCACTATACTAAAGGCATTACAACCAATCTGTCCGCATCCAGATTATGAGCAGGCAAAGGAGAAGAAACTTACAGTGTTGTCCTTACTTCCAGTAACAACAAGGGTCCTTCCAGAACTTGTTACACATGTGTCGATGCATAAAACAATTTCAGTATGACCTGCCAATACATACGAGCATGACATAGATTCCAGGTCATACACTCGAACCTGCATTGCAAAAACCAGGAAATTCAAGAAAAAGAAAAAGAAAACTGACAAGACGTATGCACAAGCATATGCATTCTACATAATATGAAAAGTCATGCAAATATCCAAGCATTCTTTGGAAACAATCCTGCGAATTCACATATATAAGAGAAAAATCCAAAAAGCATTATGGGCATGCCCATAAAAGACTCAAGCCACAAGTTAAAATCAAGAAATTTCTTTGCTTTCCCTAAAAGTAATTAGCACATGATTATTTGTATTTCTTGCCATCTCTATCTAGTGATACAGTTCTTATTCCAAAATATGATGCATGAAATGCCTTTGGCATTCAATAATCTAGGTAGAGGACATCATAAAGAACTTACATGTTCAAGATTTGTAGCAACAGCAAGAAATCTTTCTTCTTCACCCAAAAACCTCATATCCAGAATCTCTTCATTGTACCCAACAAGCCTCTTGCTTAGCATTAACTTATACTTCTCTTCAGGATCTGCCACTAGAGAATAGAACAGAAACTGCTGATCAGCAGTTACACAAAGTAGTCCTTTCTGCAAAGGAAGGATTATGGCAGAAGTAAAGCCTCTTTTTGACTCGTCCATATCTGAGGTAACAGCAACATCTGACGACTTTTGTTCACAGACACACACTGCACTGTTAAATAACTAGAAAATAAGCTAAAATCCCATAACCCACTTCAATCAAAAGGCAATAGTACAACATATGACAATCAAAGTTAGACCAAATCCAAATAATACTATAAAAGGTTTCTTATCTTACCGTTCAGAATTCCATACACGCACAATTCCACGTTCTCCAACAGTAACAAAACAAATTGCTGATGACCCAATTCTGCTCTTCCCATTATGCTTCTCGTGTGAACTCATCAATGCAGCTAACTGAGATCCAGAATGAATTACACACAAAGCTTCCAGCACTTCATAAGTTGGCACAGTCATCTTGAAGGAATAACTATGAAGGTCCCACAAGTTAACCACCTAAAAACATAAATGAACAGTAGACTGTTAAAAGCCTATATATATGTCATAGCTATACTTAGGCAGCGAATGTGGCAATTGGCCAAGAAACCCAATTCAACATGGTGGAAATCAGAGCACATTCAGCATCTGATAGATGTAGTTAACTTATATTTATACCTTATCCCTTCCTGCAGTAAGCAATGTCCATCCATCTTCCGATACAGCCATAGATGTCACTGTTGAGAAATGTTTTTCCATTGTAGAAACACATTTCTTAGCCAGAAGATCCCAAACTCGTATGGTTGCATCATCACTTCCAGAGAAGAGCTGTTAGGTACAAACCGATTAGCATGCACAACTCCAATTAGTGATTAATTTAACAAATAATGGCAAGTACAGATACTCTTATTGTCGGAATCTCATTTTCTTCAATGAAAATATAAGCACACCTGGCAAATTCTAATGTTCTTGTGTACTTATTGCAGTCATCAATTACTGGAACATCATAAGCTAAGATAAAAAAGCTTGTGTAACCTTTCCTCAAGACATTTCTTCCAAAGGGGAAGGTGAACAAATACTTCTATTTCTTCACTCCTATTTATCAGAATATCAGCTCTTTTACATACATAAAACTGACCTAAAAGCTTGAAAATTACAAGGTTCTAAAAAATTCAAGCAATTCAGATCTTAAGCCTTTCAAAACATGAGCTCATTGACAAATGTATAGACGGTGGTTATAAAAGGACCTATGCGAACAGTAATTCATGAAAGATATTTTGCACCAAGACTTTCATATAAGAAGAAATTGAAGCACTGACTAATTACACTTTCACTTTCAAACATAAATTGGTCAGAAGATGTAGTAATTCAAATAGTTTCAAATAACTTCAGAAATTTTATGACCCCATCTATCTTTGTTCAATTTTTTGTTTCTCTCTCTGTTTTTTTTTCCCAGGAGGGTGGGGAAGAGGGCTAAATGAGCACCCCCCTGTGATGCAAAATATTGTCTGATTGTCATTGTAAAACATAATATTGCTAAACACTATTTTTCTTCTTTTATATGTTCATCTAGCTGGGTTTTCTAGTATGATATGTGCTTTGAGCAACATCTTCATTTTTATTTTTAATGCATACATCTTCAATTTTTTCCCTAACTCGTTACAGTTAATGTTCTTTTAGTACTTTTCCACCTATAAGCTAAAGCACAGAAATTCTTCTATGGCCTTCTGCAGTGTCCTTTGTACCCTTAAAACAGATAACATACTTACTCAAATTTGTAGCCATAAATAGCATTGTCAACCATTTAACCTTTACATAAGAGTCTCTTACACTTTCATCATAAATATATTTTCAAATCATATCCTCTCCAAAATTAACATGATAAGATGCATTTTCTTCATCAATATCACACTTAAAACAAGAAAAAAAGCTAACTTGAACCAAAAATTCAGAGCAACAAGGGATCTAGAGCAAAAACACACAATATAGATGAAAACAACAAAATAGTAGGACAGATTGCATTGTAACTTAAAAACATACGAGAGTTTTGTTCACATCAGGGTGGAACATTAACGTAGCCACAACCCCTTTATGACCCTTGAAATAATGAGTGCAGAAGCCGCCATCAACATCCCAAACAAGGACTTTTCTATCAGTTCCTGCAGTTGCAAGCAAACCTCCAGAAGCATGGCACGCCATAGCCATCACAGGACCATTGTGACCCTATTCAATGCAAGGAACATAAAAGCCAGCCAGTTTTTATACAAGTTCGTTCGAAGCAAAGCAAGCAAAACTAATCCCTCTTTCTTTCCTACACAGTTGCTCTTCCAAGAACAGTTACAGCCTAAATCACTTGCAGTATACCGTTTCCCCATTAGCCCAATGATGAATGGCCCCAATTTACCATTGCCTAAATTCCAATCTGCTCAATTGCATTTCAAGATGATTGGGACTATCAGAATTTCATATACATCCTACCCTTTCCCAAAACAACTATCTTTGCCTGAAAGCTCAGCCAAGATCATAATGCATGCAGTGCCGACATAATTTAACACTAAGGCAACTTCGAGAGAAAAAGAACATTGGAATTAAAGTAAATCAAACCCAACTAACTGAACTATATTATATTTTAGCCCCCACAAGGCCAAGAAAGAAGAATAGGAAGAAAACTTGATTGATGACTATTTGCTTCTCAAACCACGGCCGAGAAAGAATTTATTTAAAAAAAAAAATTCACCTTTTTTCTCTCTTAAAATCACTATCAACTCCCATCAACTATTTCCTTAAATCAAGCAAACACATTTAAGCTCTCACTTAAAGAAATTGTTAAAAAGAAAAGAAAAATTTACCTTCCATGACCGTACACACTTGAAGGTGGACAAGTCCCAGACCCTAATTTGCCTGCTGTGGCCAGCAGAAAACAACAATTTATCATTAGGGCTAAGTACCAATGCCGTGACGGCCTCCGTATCCCCCTCAATGGTCGCCCTTATCGAAGCGTTACCCAAATCCACAATCTTGACGGCGTCGCCGCACGCGCAGGCCATGAACGACCCGTCGGACGACACGGAGAAGGGGCCTCCACTGTAGAACTGCTGCAGCGAAGGCACGCACCTGTAGTTCTTCTTCATTTGCACGGACGACATGTCCGCCGGTGGCTACTTTTTTTTTTTTTCTTCTTTTTTCTTTTGTCTTTTTTCTTTTATAATGTTGCAGTGAGAGTTAGGGACGATAGAGGGGTTTTTGATGGAGCAACAAGGTGGTGTGTTACAGTGTTAGGGTTTAAGGGTGGTAGGAATCACCTACGGGCTTTTTCATTGAATCGAGTTGGTCCCCACTCTGATTTATTAATTTTTTTTAATAAAAGTTAATTGTTATAAAATATTTCATCTCGGAAAAAAAAACAAAAAAAAATCAAAAAACAAAAATTGATTTTCTCCTACAATTGATACCCACAGGACACAAATGTAAATAATATTGCATGTGTTATAATTATAAATTTTAAAAAATAAAATAATTTTCTACAATTTAGGTTGCAAAATTTCTTACAATCTACTAACATATAATCATTTTATTATCAAATTTTAGGTCTCATTGTAATTGGTCTATTTGATTTTTTAAAATTAGTTTACCAAATAAATTTGTCTATAATGTTATTATGTCACAATATGAATTATTTGTTGCATAACTCAAATTCTATAAAATCTTAGAACTAAGTAATAATTTTTCTTCAAAAATATTTTTATATTTACTCATAATAGAATGCATTTTAAGTACAAAATCTAATTATTAAAAAAATACCTATTTTGTGTTCATTCGAAATTTAATATAATTTTTAAATTATCTCAATTTTGTGTGGATAGAATATTTTTTATATTAAGAAGTTAATATATTAAATTATCTCAATTTATGAGGTTTTTAATAAATCTAGCATCGTTCTTCATATTTTTACAATTTAGTTACGGCAGAAATTTTTAGTATTAAATTTAACACATCCTCAACTCCTTCAATAAATTAAAAATGTTAAATTTGATTTCAATAGCTCGCTCGGTCACCTCGCATTATGAAAGTTTGAAAGCCATATTAGATTTGTTAAAAATGGTAAAAAAAAAAAATTGTAATATTTTATTATATTAACCAGAAATTCTTTCTAACTGCTCCATTGGGAACATCTAGAACTGAAATTGGACTCTCTTGCATCGTTGTTGCTTGGTTATCACTTGAAATTAAAACCTCAATTACCTATGTAATTTTAAGAAATTGGATTGTAGTCATTTTGTACATTCTACCCTTGGAAATTGGTAATTAATATCAATAATGATAATTAGAGGTAATGGTAATAACAACCATTGACAATGAAATTATAATCCAATATTTGTGTTTTATTTATTTATTTATGAGTAATATTAAATATTGTAAAAAAGATTTTTTTGACTTATGATTAATATATTGTTTTGATAAAGATGGATAACTTTTTATTAATAAAATAACTTGATAAAATACTAAAAAAATTATTTATCTTAACAAAAATAATATTTTTTAATAAATTGGTAAATTTTTTGTTATATTTAATATTATTATTTACTTATTTATTATTAACCTAAACAAGTTCTCTTAATATTACGAAATTTAATTATTCAATGGTCGAGATCAATGAGCAAAATAAAATTAGAGACTAAAGTGGATATTATCGATTGGCTATGTGAGCTAAACATTTATTTTGCCTAGCGTTACACTGTTACATAATTTTGATGCAAACCATAGTGGTGCTTTTTCGCTCGAAATTATTTATTGTTTGGTATAGGAAATTATCTCAAAGTCACATCTCTCGAAATTCCTGGTCAATAATACTAAAAATAATAATAATAATTACTGTATCTTTATCTAATTAAATGATCTTACACGTCCTTAACTGCCTTATTTTGATTTGGTCAATGATTTCTCTACGTAAGCTTATGACATTCTCCATATACTGACGCAAGCTTATGACGTTCTCTATATACTGACATTAAAAAAAAAAAAAAAAAATTATTTATTTTCAGTACCATTTACAGTACAACTGGAATCTAGCCATCTAATGGTAGAATTGCTAATCTCTTGTTTTAGCAACTATAATTCAAGTCTTATAATGAAACCAATTAATCGGGAAATCTTCTAAAAGCTGCAAGTTGCTCTAAATTTGATATTGTGGTTTTCTTTTTTGCTTTCTTTTTTTTTTTTTTTTTTGTTCTCTTTTTTCAATGAGACCTTATGATTTTCGCAACTAAAACTGTGAAGAGAAATTAAAATGAAGCTATCTTCTCCCTTTTGATATAATCACATTATATGATTTTGATAATTATGATGGTGTGAATATTTAGGTCGGAATCTAAAGCAAATTTGGCAAGTTAGGTAGGTTGGTTGTTTGAAGAAGGTCAATCCAGCACCTACTAAATGTCATCTAAGTGCCTTGTTGGATGTGGTAGCTTAGGAGATGAGATTTCTTTGTGTGTGTGTGTGTATATATATATATATATAAATATAATAAGGTTATGGCTATCTCACATTTTCCTTTTGTCTCTTTCCTTTTTCTTTATTGGATTGTATAATATTATTCATCGCATTAAAATTATTTATAGGTTTTGCTTTGATTTCCCCATCTCTCTTGGGAAGAAGTATAATAATTAAGCTCTCTCTCTAACCACTGCATGAAAACACTGGTTGGGAGAAAATTTCTAGAAAGAACAATGGCAGAGAGAGAGAGAGAGAGAGAGAGATTTTTAGGTTGGCAAATGAGGTTACTTTAGTTTTACCTCAATGGCCCCATCAAAGGCATAGTCTTACCTAATTGGTGACAAAAAGTCTTGACATTGTAATTCATCAGAAAAAAAAAAAGTCTTGAAGTTGTAACATCAAAAAGCAATTTATATATGTTTATATTTATTTTTATGCAAGTATATATTATTAAAGTAAAGAAAAAATTTATGTCACAATTTTTCTTGAATTTATAAATTAAGGATATTATAATATCTTATAATTATAAAAATTTAATTACAATTAAAATAAGATTCTATTAATTCATTAAAATTTACTTTGATTGGAATAGAATCTCTATAATTATATAATTTTCTAACAAAAGAAAATAAAAATTAGAGAAAAAAAACTATTTCCTCCTTTACAAAAAATAAAGAATAAAAAAAATAATCTCTTAAATTCATCAATTTCTTTATAAAGAGAAAAAAAAAAAACTACTCTTAACTTTTCTCAAAATAGAAAAAGAGAAAAAAAATCACTCCAAAATCCTTTTCTTTGCTTTCTTAAAAAGAAAACAATTGTTTGAAAAAAGTAAAAAAGAAAACCTTAAAACTACTAGATTTAGAGAGAAAAAAAATTATTTCAAGTTTCTTTTTTTTTTTTTCTTTTTGAAAAAAATAATATTCAATATTTGATTATCTATTTATTTTTTATTTTTAAATAAAATAAAATTTTTAATAAATATAATTAAATCACACCATTCAAATCTAATACTAGTATATATGTATATATAATTAATTACCTATCATTTTAGTAACAATGTATATGTAATGGTTACCTCAATGTCACTTTTGTTGTTTTATTTTATTCTATATAGTTAATTACGTATCAGTTAATGGTCTTTTCAAGATACACATTAGACATGACTCCAAAACACTATGTCTGAGGACTTGGGACTGTCCACGTTACTAAGCTATACAAGTTTGACACGAGTTTGTCTCTTGCTAAAGGTCAAAACACCTTCGCTATTGGAAAAGATTATTGGTCTCCCCTTTCATTTCAATTTCGTGTCCAAATCTCTCTTGAACTAACTTATTTTATATTCATTTACAGTTTGGCTATGTTCCCCCAATAAAATAAGTGAAAAACATCTCTGCAAGATATGTATGATAAATCCACCAGTCCACAGCCTTAAAAGACTTAATTGCATGATTGATTGGCATTAGAATACTTGAAATCTGAATTCAAGAAGCAGAAGAAAATAAAGGTGGAGTTGATGCATTTAGAATAAATCCAATGTATATCTGTAAAACACACACACAAAAAACAAAAAAAGTTGCTTACATTGACAATGATGTTCACAAAATCTATGCAAGAACATAACAGTAATGATGTTCACTGATCAAAAAAACAAAAAAGAAAAAGTGATGATCTTCACAAATTGTATATTGGCTAGCCATCCAATTCACAGAGCAACAAACCCTAAATCACAACATATTGTATACTGTTTTCCCAACTCCTAATATAAGAAATCCCAACGAAAATTATCAGTATATAGGCCATGGCTGAGAAGATGCTTGGCTGCAAAAGTAGAAAAAGAAGCAATATAAATATTCATGATCAGAGAACAAGCAAGAAATATTGACAACGGGCAGTATTGCTAATTAATTAATTAACAAATTCTAAATCTTTCTGCAAAAAATAAGTTATACTATAGTATTTTGTGGAACAAGGTGATGGTTCTTACTCTAAGATTTCCCTCCAAAGGTTGTCACTTGCCTCATCTTCCATAAGATCCCCCAAGGCTTCGAAGGTAGTTGAAGAGGAAGAAGGGTTGGAAATATCATTTGAGTTAAACTTGCGATCAATTTGGTTCACTGTTGAGCATTCAGGTGAGGCTGACACCAATGAAGGTAGTGAATTTGATGTTTGAATATTATATGAAGAAGAGCCATATTGTTCATTGTTGTAATTGGAACAAACTTTTGAGTCCTTTATGGGCTGGTAATTACTGAAGGGTGGCTGAGGGGTTTGTAAGTTTGGAAAATTAGACTGCATAAGAGAGATGTCTTGGGAAGCAAAGCCTGGTTGGGAACTGTTAAGTGGAACATGAGAATTCATTTTCAGATATTCATACAACTGTTGTTCCTGAAAGCTTAATCCAAGGAGGTTGAGTGTTTCCATATTGGGAGGTGGGCTAGTGCTCAAGACTTGCAGAACGCTATTCAAAAGCTGGATTTTGGCAAGTTGTGTGCCATCTAGCTGCAGCCCGACAGCACTTTCCCAAGGACTACTGATGAGACTGCCAAAATTAGCAGCAGCGAGCAACTGCGGCAGGTTTGCAAGTAACTTGAGGTCAGTCCTTTGCCTGTGGGTGACAGGGTCAATTCCCATCTGGAGAAGCTTTTTCTTCAAATGGGTGTTCCAAAAGTTCTTTATCTCATTATCAGTCCTCCCTGGAAGATGCTGTGCTATTGCTGACCATCTGCAGGTTCCAATTAAAAGATAAAACCACAGGAAGTTTTAGCCCATTTGGAAGGCTTGTGTGCTTGAAATTTGAGTGTGACTTTATGAGTATATAATAAATCATGAAAAGAGAATGATTAATTCAATCTGAAAAGTGTAGAGAACATTACTTGTTTCCAAGAACAGCATGGAGGTTGATGATGGTTTGCTCTTCTTCCTCAGAGAACTTTCCTCTCTTGATATCAGGCCTAAGATAATTAGTCCATCTAAGCCTACAACTCTTCCCACACCTATTCAGCCCAGCAAGTCCTGGAAGCGCTCTCCAACTCCCATGGCCATGTTTCAGAATGTAATCAACCAGCTTTCTATCTTCTTCCGGCGTCCACGGTCCTTTCTTCAGGCCATTTTCTTCCATGGATGGCGATTTTCCCATTATCAATCTGCACAAAAATCAATTAAAGAAAAATTTAGCATCTTGAAATTCACTCCCAAGTGATGAAGAGTGAAGAGGTCCCATGAGAACTAAACATTTTGGTTGACTCTAAAGTCTAACCTTATAAAAGCTCAAAACTGTTATTGCAATCTGAGAAGGAAAGGCAGGAGGATTGTTGGGGGAAGAAATAGAGAGGAATGGTAGTTATATATATAGTGTATGGATATGTCTAGATCACGAGACAAGCTTATAATTAGTGTAACATTCAAGCCTTTCTCTTTAATGATCATGTCTGACGCTTGACATGCTTCCTATGGCTACAATATGAAATTGCAAATATGCCCCCATATTCGTAATTAATTTTGGCTTTAGAAAGCATCTTTCCAGTGTCAACTACAGTTTTTTTTTTTTTTCCCTTTAATTATCGTATAAATTTTGATTGAATTGACATATGTATTCCTTGCTAATCAATTCCCCCATATTTTTTTTTTAGCAGAAAAATCTTATTGAGTAGCCAAACTCAAGCTACAAGATCTAACTAAAAGCTGTTAAAACTATGAATTGCAGTCCTAACAAGATTACACTAACATAATTCCCTTAAACTCCAACGATAATTGGTACTTAAAATAATAACACCTAGAGAGCTCAAGAATCGTTAAGCGATTCAAACCATCAGAATAACAATAGTGACTACAAAGTTCTGAAACCAAAACGCCGGGCAGGCTAATCAACTTCAAATGATCGGTTTTTGTTTTTCAAAGAACGTTTCACGAACACAAGTTTGCACACAACCCCATGGATGCAACAAGATCGCTACATATGTTACATATTGTTGGTATTTGAATGTCAAGAAATATGTTCCATATAATGATTATCCCAAAGACATAATTATATATATAAAAACAAAAGCAATGTGAGCTAATTTGTCCATATACGCCGCTAGTTGATTAAAAAAAATAAATAAAGGGCCTCCTCAAAAAATAAAAAATAAAGAGTAAAAGGCCAAATACTTTTGTTTTTTTTTTTTTGTTTTTTTGTTTTTTGTGGGGTCCCCAAATAGTTATTTTATTTTTTTTCAGTAATGAATTCCGATCTAGAAGTACAAAACTCGTTTCCAAGGCTGAAGATTTTTTATTCTGATTGGAGCCGTATTTAAACACAAAATGGAATTAATTTTCCTCAATTGCTCAAAAGTTTCTCAAGATCCAATAATTACTCCACCAAATATTTCTTCACGCTTTAATTTTTATATAATTAACCCACCACTTCCTTCTCATTTTCCGGCTGTCTTTCTCTTTTGCAAGCAAATGGATGCCAAATTTCAAAAAACAGGTAGTCAATAGAAGTAGATTTCGAAAAAAAAAATTTATATATCCTTTTGACTTCCAATTGCTTACTAGATTTCATGTCTTATTTTATTATCTTTTGAAAATGTGACAGTATTTTTAGGGGGGGTATTTTAGTAAACATGCAAACTACGCAGCACAACCATAATCTAACCTAATATTTGACCTTCAATTGTTTAACAAGACACACAAGCTACGTAGGCAGGTTTTTCCATAGTATGTACAACCTACACTAACTATGAAGAAAGCCGTCGCCCCTCAGCAATGAAGTTTCTCCGATATGAATGTTAGGTTCCTATACTCTATACGTGGCATATATAACAAGACTGAGGGTCACATTAATGGCTAATTTTCTTGCACCACATTGAGAAGAAATCACCTAGTCAAAACCCCCTTTAATGGATTGTGACTTAATGCCTATTCCAAAGCTTGTTTTTAAGTACAAAAGACACACGGAAAACTATTTAATCAATCAGTCTTCATGTGGGACCTTCTAATTAAGATTTAACACACTTTTTTTTTTTTTTTTTAATGAAGGATGTTTGTATGCGTATAAATCATGAGTGTTATCATGTATATATGTAAGTTAGCTATTATTACTCTCATGTACAATAAACTCTAGATTTATGTCATCATCATATATATCAAGTGGAAAATATTAATGCGCAATCCCTGTGCATTTACAAAATGTCAGACCCATATGGTGGCTTGTAAAATGATAGAAAAATAAATAAATAAATAAATGCATAGAATGGTGTGAATAAGCTGACATTGTGGATGTGTAGAAGGAGATCGTACCAAGATTGTGCACAAGGAGGAGGCATAACAAATAACAACTCTTAGTTTAAGGCGTAACGGGCGGAGGTAATAATGAAAATTGAACCTAAAATAGGAAGCTAGAACTAATTGGCCAGCAACATTGAAACGTTTTGAAAGTTTTGGGGGGACTAAAATCATTAGCAGCCTCTAAATATTGAGAGCTTACTTTGAAACCCATATAAGATAAGTAGGAGTTTTGCATTCCAGGCTATACAATTAGCAAGAGAAATAGCATTACTCATTTTGCTTTGCCCTTGGTTCTTTGTCTTGGGTACAACTTTTCATAAGATATATTCACAAGTCAAGTCTACCATGGTGATCCTTGTGCCGTTGATTCGCTTCTCTTTGCTTATTTCCCTTCAACCATCATTGCGGTTAATGAGTGTTTTGAGTCACATCATGTTCAAGGAGTTGTCCCATATCAAACTTGTTCTAGTTCTTCAAAGTAAAGAGTACAAGAATTAACTCAATCTTTCAATCATATCCTAACATATTGAAACATTTTTGGGTTAACATCCTATTGCATGTTCACCTGCCACGACCTTCATATTTTATTGACAAAGGACTTTTTGGCAACGGAGGCAAACAAAAAGGTGTGAGAAAGGAAAACAATTGAGTAGGGAGAAAGCTACAATGAAAATTATTTTTTTTCTTATATTATATTTATTATATTACTTAATAAATATTATTTTGTAATAATGTTTTAATTAATATATTTAGAAAATTAATTTTTTTAGATTGATTTATTTTTCTTAAAATAATATCTCGCAGGTAAATAATAATTTTAATGATAAATATTATTCAAACTTTCTATAATTTACTCATAAAAAATTCTTGATGAAAACAACCAACCAAAGATTATTTTATTTTATTTTATTTTGAATATAAAAAATACTTGATATGGACAAACCTACAAAAAAAAGACATTATACAAAAAATAACTTATACACTACCACCGTCGACCCTATAAAAAAAAAAAAATTGATAGTTATTTGTGCATCCACTAAAAAATTGCCAATCCACTAACACTCCACCAACGTCCAACAAAAAATTAAGACCACATATCTTAACAAAATCAAAATCAAAACTCTCTTAAATTCAATTCCTCGTAACCAAACACCAAAAAACAAAGGATCAAAACAGCCAAAGATGGTTTTTTAAAAAAGAAAAAAAGAAAAAAAATTGAATATCTTGTATTGTCGGAAAAGGGATTGTTATTTCTGAGTCAAGGAAGATTGATCGATCGATTGATTCTTTTAAATTTGTTTCATCAACTCACCAGAATCGTTGGGATTTTCCTTTCCAAAGTCAGTACATTTTTAATAGTGGATTAATTAAATAGATAAATTATGTAATCTTCTCAACTAATCTTTAAGTGTTGCCATTGCACAGTTCATCCCCCCCCCCTTGCTACCAAACAAATCTTATTAATTTTAACGAATTTCTTGTCCCTTTTTCTTGGCTGTATCGCTTTCTTTTGTTTGCTTTTTCTTTTCTTTTCTTTTTTCCTTCTCTCTCTCTCTCTTTCTTTTCTTAAAAACATTTGATGAGTACATCTCTAATTTCGATTTAACAATTTGAACTGTCAATCTACATTTGATGAGCACGTTAAGAGCATCGTCATTGTCTTCATAAGCATTTTATTATTTTTTTTCTCTCATAAGTTGAGACTAAAATAATGTACAAATCATTTGTTTAATTGCTATTTGCAACTAAATTGGTTGTTATTAAGCAAGGAGTTTGAATAACAGTAATGGTGATAATAACGATGGCAACAGAAATGGTATTTATCTATAATTGTCACTATCGATGATAGAATGGAAGTTATATAATTCGCAAGCCGCCATTATTTATACTTTTGTGGGGTTGATGAAATTGGAATTGACAGTCAAAACTCAAATATTAAACCCTAAGCTCACCTAATATATATATATATATATATATATAGATTGCATGGATATAATTGTCGATCCAGAATCTATCAGGAAGACGACATTGTATCAAGACCTTCCATTTACGAGCTTCAGGTAGATCTTCTAACAGATTCTTTGTGTAATCATCGATCGTTCTTAAATTACACTCCCTTTCTCATTTTTTTAAGGCAGTGATGACAAATTCTATCCTACCAATAGCATGCCACATTATTTATACATACATACATATATATATATATATATATATATGCAAGAAGGCAAAGAAAGTTTTGGCTTAGTTAGCTAATTAAGAGCTAGTTAGTTGCCGTCAAACCTGTGATTTTCTTTTCTTTTTTTTATTTTTTGGGTTTTATTCAAAGCATCCAGGAAAACCGAAAAGAGAGACACAAACAAAATTGAATTCCTATAGTTCTAGAAAGCTGCCCAACAAATTGCAAACAGGAGGCACAGCAAAAGAGCAAGTGTCCAACAAATGGTGTGTACCCTCAAAGCCATGCCACAAGTGCCTTAGTTTTCGCAGGTCCCTACTTTGGTAGCACAACTGTTCAATTGTTTCATGAACAGCACATAGAGGATTCAAATTTAAAATCAAATTATACAATTCTCATCTGACGATTTTGGGGTATAAAAAAAAAATTAAAAAAAAAAAAGAAGAAGAAGCTCTGTGCGACTAAAGTAGCATGGTTGGCTACACCTAGTCGTCTAAAATCTATAATTTTGAACACTGTTTCTTGATTTGTGTATATATCTAAACATGCATAAACATATATATATATGTGTGTGTGTGTGTGTGTGTGTGTGTGTGTGTGTGTGTGTGTGTGTGTGTGTGTGTGTGTGTGTGTGTGTGTGTGTGTGTGTCACTATTGGGACACAGGAGATGATGATATCATTGGCTTCGTGAGTCAATGTGGGGGTTAAATGGGTAGTAGACCTTTGCCGGAGTCTTTCCATCAAACCTTACCTCATTATCTATTTTCACAAGTCACCTCCGCATCTGCAATTGTACATTAATTTCACCTACTCTCTCAATAAAAGAGAACGAGTACAGCACACCAAAAGGTCAGACCCAATTAAAAAAGTAGACCAGCGCCAAGTCGCAGTTTCCCCTGAGATATATATGATAACATCTCAAGATTTCTTATTAGACAATTGGTTCCCTTAAATGGATATATTGGTCTGGTAGGCATCACTCCTAGTCTCCACTTCAAAATATTCAGCACAAAAATTAGAGGCCAAAAAAGATAACTAGATTATTAAAAAAAAAATCAAAAACCCTAATATATCTACTACAATCAAATAAATTCAAATTCCAAATACTCAAAACTCAAATGACTTAGACAATCTTATATAAATCTAATTTGTCCAAATTCTACTTTATGTCTTCATTTGTCACCACTAATGAAATGGGCTACAAATAGTTACATTTTTTCTTTTTTAATTAAGATGGCTATAGAAGTATCAGTGGTTGGTTACTGGTTGAACATGTTACTGTTGCTTCTTTTGAATTGTATTATTATATGAGAAAACAACTAGCTGGCGGATTAATTTCTTTTGTGGCTCAATCGGATGAATTCAATCCAATAATTGCGTCAAAGCATATGTGAATTCATACTCTAAACATGTGTCAAGGTAAATTTTGTTTTTTATTCACTTTTTGTTTCCCCCAATTTGACCAATTTTATAGGCCTCTATAGGGTTGAGATGGAATCCACATACTCACAGGACCAATTCATTCTTGGTCTTCCAAATCTCGAGTGCATGCATGCACCCTTTGAATGAACATGCATTTTGACAATTGGGATCTCGTCACACTCTCTTTTACCTAATTTTTTTGTTTTTTTCTTAATTGATTCTCTCTGTGTTACCTTTCATATATAGATATATTTCCCCTTTATGAGAATACGAAAATAATGAATGCAGGAATATAGTCAAACTGTACGAATTAACATGTGTGTGATTATGGAAGATTAATATATTACAACGGAAGACCTAATGATTGGCATCTATAAATTGTTCTGCCTACCCTACACATTAATTTAAGCTATTTTCTGGTACATCCAGTTTAATTTTTGGAATTAAAAAGTTTGGCACAGTAATAGATAGTTATCCTTCCACTGTTTGAGTTCCCTGTATGTTCTAGAAGCACTAAGAAAATCAGCATTCATTAAAATTTTTCTTGCAACTGGAACCATAGTTGATAGAAAGAGTGCTAAATTATTTTTATTTTTTGAGTACACTACTGATTGTCGTTCGAATATGAATAATATCAGAAGTATTTCTCAATCCTTTTTTAATGTCATCGTGCGGATTTTCTAATTATTGAAATATAGGATCTTCTAATTGACAGGCTGATTAAAAGTACAATGCTTAGTATGAGTTTAGTGCATTCACAATCTTTCAAAGAGCAAGACTAGTTTTTGCTATACCACTCTCAGTTTGATAGATACTACTTGGTAATTATTAAATATAAAATTTATGGTGAGCTCTAAATTTTGAATTTTAAATGTTATTGGTAATTAAATTTCCTTTTTTCATACCAATTGGGGGGAAAAAAAAAAAGAAAAACACAAAGGGAAATTGAGTTCCATGTTCATGAACACAGTGATTTGCCAGAAACACATCAATTAATTTGAACGATTTGATCTGATAAGGAATAATTCATACTAGGAACTGCATCCCAACTGCTGTAGCCTAACTTTCAAGTCTAAATGCCTTAGCTGTAATATAAGGCCTTGTACTGTTGTCAGTGGACTAAAAGAATTATCTTCAATGGGCCCCCTTCTGTTGACTCTGCATTTGTTGGACCCAAAGCTGTGTCACCCTATCCATTTCTGTGTAGCCTGGACTATAGGACTGTTGCTATATATGGTAATCTCGTTTCTACACAGTCCAGTGTCTTATGGGACAACTAATACCCTTATTTATTTATTTATTTATTATTTTTAATTTCAACATAAAATAGAATAGAAGTAACATAAGAATATCAGATATTGTTAATTGAGTTTAGGTTAGTGTTATCAATATTCCATATAAGAAAATCCCATTATTGGAGCATTCATAACTCTTAATATATTGATCACATACTCAATCACACTAATTATTAAATTTAAAACTCAAGTGTACACTTTTTATCACATAACTTGCATTGTTAGGAGGGGGGAGGGAAAAAAAAAACTGTTAAAAGACAAATGTATGAAAATTACACAAAAGAACCACTTATCTCTCATGTCTGGTACTGGGACAACTCACACTATGATCTTGTGAACACGTATTTCTCATTGCCATTTTCTCTTGCATGGGCTTGGGAGCTTGATCGTTGTTTATTGCTTCCTTTTCTCAGTCAAAAGATATAACAAAATTTGTCCCCAAATATATATATTTTTTCTTTTTAGTAAGAATCAGGACACATCAGTATTTAGTAATTAATAAGTAGTGGAGTTATTTAGTAGGGGACAGAACTCCTAGCTTCCTAAAGATGTTAAAAAGGGGATTCTCTGACTACAAGCTAAGCAATAAAGGGCGTTGTTAGGGTCAGAGCTCCCTCAAGATGGGAGGCCAGAGACCCCTTTTGTGCCATCTTTTTTTCCTTTTGTTATGTTTTTGTATTTTAACAAAAAAAAAAAATTGTTGAATATAATCTTTTTACAACAATAAATCTGTACACAAAAAACAATGGTGTAAATAAATGAAGACGTCCTGCAATTAAAACGAAAAAGTTAGAGGAAACGTGCATCATAATTATAGTTGTTAATTACAGTTAATTTATATATATATATATATATATATATATATATATATCATCAAATAATGTGAAATTGTGGCAAGGCCCTTTAAGTTATCTATGGAGTCACGTTCACTACAACAAAAATTTTAGTTGATGGACGTATAATTCATGAAGCTCAAAGAGGATTGGCCGAAGGAATTGAGTAAGAAGGTGAAGTATCACCAGATGCTCCAGTTGGGGCTCCAGCTAACATGGTAGAGGTGGTGGAAGGTGATGGGGTTGATGGCACAATCCTCAAAACTAACATTCCCTTCTGGTATGCAAATTTTATTGAATACAATTATTGAAAAATGCTGCACTCTCTTGTTTTGAGGCAACACCAATGCAATCAGTTTTCTCTACATGCTCTGACGAGACAAACTAAAGTAGCATATATATATATATATATATAAAGTAGCATTTCTAATATACCAAACTTATATCTTGAAAATATGTGAAAAAAATAAAATGTACACAATTTTACATTTATTTTTATAAAGAGAACAAAAGGAATGAATGTTAGCTATATTTTTTATTAAAAATTGACTATTTTCTCTTAGTAAT
Organism: Kandelia obovata; assembly: GCA_021464305.1. Lineage (NCBI taxonomy): Eukaryota > Viridiplantae > Streptophyta > Magnoliopsida > Malpighiales > Rhizophoraceae > Kandelia > Kandelia obovata. The sequence continues at coordinate 2,453,320 of CM038472.1, forward strand.
GCTGCTCTTTTTCAGCAGTAGAAGGAAAATGGAAAAACATTTAGGAATTAGTCAATGAAGTACACTTGCATGTATGTGCAGAAGGGTACTCGTAAATGGTAATGGAGAATCAGCTCCTTAATTTACAAAAGAGAAACACTTTTTAGTTTTATTTGTTTACTCCAGACAGCATTTCACTTGAGCAATGAAATTGTGTGATCTCCATCATAGTAATGAGATTTAGTCCATCATAATATAGTCAGGCGGCTCACTGCAATTGTAGCTTAATAGTTTTTTTTCCTTTCCTGGGACATTTCTAGCACACCTCAGTGAGATAATTGGAACAGAATTTCATCTTGCAGTCCCACTTGTGCATGTTATGGACTATTGTAACTCATATTGCTAGTCCATTGAAGTATAGTTTTCTTCTTTTTATCAGATAGTTTCTTTTTGCCTTGGTTTAAACGACATGAACAGCAACAGGATATAGAAGCTGAACAAACTAAATTATTTCTCCCCTACATGACATACCCTTGATTGTGTCTATGCATACTTGTGCTTCGACTCCACAGGTCCTAAATCCTCACTCCAAATCTTGAGCAACACTCTTTCAAAATGATGCTACCGCATTTTATGCAAAATGTTCAGGTCAGCTAACTTAACCCGTTATTAACCTGATATGGTATCCTATTATTGCTCAGGATATTATCTAGGAAAAACATCAAAAAGCAAGAAAACTTACTTGCACTATATACTCCATTAATGCATGCGACATGCACGTGGGATTCAACACCATTTCCTTTGGACATTCTGCAGCATATTTCTTCCCCCAGCAACTATGAATCTAGAAAAAATTACTACATCATAGATCAGAATCTGCCTGCCCTACAATTTAAATACATCACTACTTTTCCTACTGCCTGCAATAGAGCTTCTAGCGAACCATCTTATACACAGAAAATGTTCAACTCCAACCGTCACTTCAGCACTAGACAAAAATCCAAGGTCCAGGTAGGTTGCAATAAAAGCCACGACCCTCCGGTATTGGCTTCAATCCAATAGCCATAGTCACAAACAAAGGTACCTCATTCAGATCCGAGAGAACATGACCACCATTTGTTAGAGAACCCATGTCAGCAACTGCACCACGCATAATCTCTTCCTGGTGTAGCCAAAGAGCGAGGTAGGCTAGTAAAGTTCAAATGGCAAAAGTATGCAGATTCCGGTTGTATTCAACGAAATAGTTCAGGAAAAGACCACATTATGAATTTTGCAAAAATGTCAGACTCCAAAAAGTCAATGTGAGCTGCTCGTCCAATGAGAGAGTTAAAGTTCCTGCCATAGTAAGATGTATCAAAGTTGACATCACAGCGCATAAACAGCCGGTAATCAGAGGTTGGGGCCCGTATCTGATCCAAGCAATTATTGAGCATTTCCAGGAATATTCTGCCCTTTTTTGAGTAGTCCAAGGAAGCAGCCTGACACAATTCAATTCTAGCAGAATGATAGGGCACATAACCATCCTGAGAGAAATATAATGAAGCTGATAAGGAAATGGATTGCTTCTTCACATATACTCATTTTTCTATATTTAACACACAAAGAATACATTTACATTGTAAGGAAAAAGATTTCAACTCAATTTTCTTTTTCTAGAAACAACTTAAACAATGGTTAAGAGTGATGCATAAGATATTAGCAACTTTTTCAAGAAAGCCTGAGCATTTTCTCTAGTGAAGGATAGAAAACTCTCTGAACTGCTCTAGCCAAATTGTACACTTTCCTTCTCCCCTCCCCTTCCTTGGGCCAAACTCCACCTTCATGTCTAGAACTTCTAAAAATGAATATGCAATGTAGTCCTTGCTTGTAAACATATGTAATGTAAAATATGTAACAATTTTAGTAAGTTCAGTTCTTTCCCAAAACGGCAAGATAAGGGAGTACCTGAGGAGAAGACAACAATATTATATGCCTGAAATTCTCCAGTGTCTTCTGCTGAAAGAATAAAAAGAATTGTCTTAGTAGTTCAATAAATGTCAAATGTAGCACTTCGAATAAAATAGGACTTCAAGAAATGGCTTAAGATTTGGCCATCAATTAAATGAATTCCGAAAAGGCCACTGTTATCACTTTTTAGTACCTCACAAAGTTTGTAGAAGAACGTATTTTGCAGATCTGGTTCATCTGTGAAAGTTAGCTGATGAATGCACTGTGTTCCTTTAAGTTTCTTCAAAAGCCACATCCCCGAGTTGAATAAAGAGTTTGTACTGTAAAGGTACCCCAGGTGTGGACCAGATATTGAGACGTATGTGTAGAGGTATCTTAGGTACGGTTCCATAATGCTCTCTGTGGCAACACCAGTGCGGATCCAGCATCAAGTTACTGACAGCTAGAAAAATATAGCATCTCAGTGAGATGATTAAATACCTGCCAATGCTGTTCTTATAATGACATTTCCAATGGAATGCCCAACAAAGCTGAGTTTTATGTCTTTCAAGGCACCAGACCTGGAGATTTTATCCATCTTCTTTTTGAGGAAAGATATCACTTCTTGCGCCAGTCTCAATCCCATTTCTCTAAAGTCCCCTGACGTTTTTTCCTCATTTGCCTCCGACATAAGAAACTCTATCTGAGGGTCTATCAATAGCCACTGATTGCGAACAAGTCGTAAATCCAGATGATGTCCCTGATGAGTTATTCAGACAATAAAATAAAATCACCCATTGTAACACACAAAAAAGGAAGACAATCAAATTAAATTTACAATAAATTATTGACAAAAAGGCATAGAAATTAGAATATTTGGAAGTATGAAACACGAGCTTAATAGCCTCCTCATCTCTACCACCACAAAAGCTTAATAGATTACATTTTACAAATTCTTCATTTAACCTCCAACAGAGTGCAGCAGAAAAGTAGTATTACATTGAGGAAAAGAAAAAAGATAAGAAAGCAAGAACCAAGGCAACAGTGCATGAATACAAATCAAAACCCTCCAGATAAGTATAAATTCACCTGCCAAGCACTATTTTTTACCAGAAGTCCAATCTCCAAGTTTAAATGTATGCTTCAAGAAGGAGATGAATCAAACTGTTGTTAGACTTGCACTAATTTGAACCTTCAAGTTCTATGGTTGGACAAGTTCAACGTAATGAGTCACTTTCAAAACAAACATAGCAAGCGGTCATTCAAAATTTCAAATTTGTGCTTCAGCTAAGAAAACAATTCCTAGATGTTTTCGAAGGTTTCTCCAAAGCTTCTTAAAGAATAAATGGATGCAACTCAGATAAATCAAGAGAGTAAGAATTGGCAAGAGAGACACAGCCAAAAATTGTTCCACACATTTTCCCTATTGCAGCATTCCCATATTTGACTAACAAAAATTTATGCGAGGAGAATTTAGCCAACAGCTGCTATATGATAAGTTACAAATAGGCATCCAAGTACATGAAACTCCTATTCTGTGGCATCCAAGTGCCCCTGTTTTTATGGAGAGACTGTTTCCGTGACTAAAACTTGATATTTCCAGGTCACAGCCTTACCATTACCCTAAGGTTTGCCCTTCTAATAAGTTATAAACACATGCCAAAAATATTTAGAAGTTTAGAAATAGCTCAAAGCTATGTGATCAACTTATTTGTACTATAATAAAGCAGCTGCCAGGCCATTGCTAAGAATAAGAATGCTTAGTCCATGAAAGAATGAAGTGCAGATTTCCTCTTGTCAAACATATTTGAAGAAAAAACTGGACTATAAGTATCCACACACAAACATAAAGAATAAGTATCCCCATTATTTTCCTTTGTTAGAAATTTTTATTTTATAGGGACAGAGACCATAAACAAAAGACCTGACCATAGGCTTAGCCAATAATTAAGGCAAAACAATTGAAAGCTGTAGAGTAAGACTTGCCTGAAAACCATGCACAAATACAGCAATCTTCAATTCGCAACCATTGCTTACTGGTGCAGCAACAGATAGCTTGTTCTTAGCAGATGATCCAGTGAGTTCTGACTCAATCAAGTTCACATTTCTGAAGTAGGAATTCTCACTGAAAGTACGTCGTGGTGCATTCATGACACGCTCCACTATGATAATAGGAATTCTTAGAGGATCTCCAAATATGCACATGTCTTGAATTGATTGGTTATTAATCTGTACAGATTAAAACATGCTCTATAAAAATACGAAGTATGAACACATCACTTCAGACAGTCAGATAAGTAACAACTCACCCTCATATGGGCAATACTTCGCCTATGAAGCTCAGCACGTGTTGCTGCACTCTGGGCAGGCTGTAGAAAACGCAAATAACTGAAAACTAAAGACCATGACTCACACGAATATATCATTAAGAAATATTCAAAATACAACAATACATGCAGAAATGAGCTTTTACATCATCAGATAGCTTCCACAAGCTTGAAGCTCTTTTGGGAACACCATGGTGGGAAGTCTCATCACTTCCACTACTTATGTAATGATGAGGCATCTCAACCTTAGAGTATACCATCCATATTGACCATTCAGCTCTCCGATCCCTAGCCCATGTATCACGAAGAAATTCAAGTATCATTGTTTTGTTGGCCCTGAAGAGAAGCAAAAAATTTTCAATTAACAAGTGCATCTGAAAGAATCTCCATGACACCAATTTGAAACATTGCAACATAAACCAGATCCTAGATCCAAACATAATACGATAGCATCAAGTAGTCAAAATTATATAACCTGCATCAGTTTCATTTCCTTCCCATATAAAAACCTTTACAACACTTTGTTCCACCTATTTACTTGCTCCAGCTATCACCAAAGTCATTTTTTAGCTCCACACACACAATAATATTATTATTAATAATAATAATAAATTATGCAACTAGTTCCAAACATAATGGTGTGCAAAATGAGAAGTGACAACTAGTTCGTTCTCCATGTTTTCTTGTCTGTAAGCTAACAACCACAGCAAGCAGGTTCCACCAATGAACAGTAAATACATAAGTTGATTATTAATTAGAGGTGGAATTGAAGTTGCAAGACCAAAGTGCACAAGAGTGCTTGACAACCTTCATATTTGGTGAAACACAGAATGAGCTGAATTTGTGTTCTCACTACGATAAAATTAACCATATTATATCATGAGTAAACTTGTATTTGATGATGTGCAAAGAGGCCAGTGTTTTTTAATTTGATCAAGCATGAGTTGGCTACCATTCAGTTACCATGTTCAAATTATTAATATTAATACAGTTAAAGTAAATGAACAGCAAGGGAAAAATATCATTTGCAAAATAAATGATATATCTTAATTCACTAAATAAGTTACCACATGCATGTATCTAAACAACACAAAATAGCATTTGCAAAGTTAATAATCTATCTTAATTCATGGAAAGTAAATATGCCAAGACTCCAGTGATTGTGTAGATCCAGTAGAAAAGCAAACCTGTGGAACTGCAGAAAAGTGTTCCATAAGTATGACAACTGATCACCAAGTGAATGACAGATATCCACTACAGCTTCCTTTGGAAAAGTGGGTGGCAACCTATCACTTCGAAAATCTATGATACCATTTGCTTTCTGTTCCAAGGAAAGAAAGAAATTGTAAACATATTTCCAAAAACAATAAAAACAAAGAAGTAAATAAAAAATCAAGAATAATTTCATGAAATAAAGCAAGGACCTCAAGAAAATTTTGTGGCTTGCCTTGTCTTGAAACTTCACCATCTGCAGTAACCAAATTTGCTTGCAAGACAGAGTCCAACATATTAATGTTATCCATTTTTGATATAAAATCAGTTAAATCAATAGCTTGGTCAACTGCTTTGCCAAGTTTTTGTAACTCTTCAAGCAATGTGTCACGGGCAGCTAACAATGCTTTGACAAGCAGTATCAATGTTGCCTTTAGAGAAGAAGTTTGATTCAAGTCCTGGTCAACCATAAAATTAAAAATTTAGATCACAGAAGAACAGCTTCTAAGGAGCTGATAACCATAAATATCAAAAAAGAGATGGAAACACTGAAAGCATCTACTCTATAATTGTGTGTTTCAAGTTCAAGATTCCAATGGCCTTCATTTTGTGGAAGAAGAAGATTGCATAATGGTGCCAACAAGGAGAAGAAGATTGATAATCCTGTTAAAGTTGAGATGATGGTGATGGTTAGGTTTTATGCTGATGAATGCACATGATTAGTTTTGGGATCATTGAGTGAATTTGGGTCCACAGTAATAGAATGTTCCTTTTCTCTCTCTCTCTTTTTTTTTTAATCTTTTTAAATGTATAAATTAAAGGTTAATTTACTTTATCACTAATTCATTTCATATATTGTGCTAAGTAGCACACACTGGGATGTCATATTGTCAAGTTGAGAGGTTTAGTCAGCCTTGAAGTGCTTATCATAGTGAAACATCAAAGAAAACAATATCCATAACATGAAAGCATTCTTCTATGCTTCAGAGTTCATAGTTGAATAACTTCTTCCCAAAAAGTAGTGATACTAAAAGCCCCAAGAAAATATCAACTTAACACTATGGCATTGATCTAAAAGAATGTCATTACAGTCAAACGATTGCTTATTCCACAGTGCTCCTAAAATTAGGACTGAGCTTAGACATGGTTTGATCACATATCTCATATCAAAGCAGATGTAGCTTTATGGACATACAAAAACAAAAGAGAAGCACACACATCAATCAGTGCGATGTCATGTGCTTTCATCATGGTACAATAATAAAGTCATTGAAATAACCAAAGATAACATGTTATGACAACTATATGTTTAACAAGAGCAGAAAAGAAAAGGGGAGAAATTCATCAATATAAGACATTAGAAAGCTTATTCGGTTTTAAGAACATACTTGATTGAACCCATCAATGCTTCCACCAACAATATATTCAGGAGAGCAAGAATCACTGTAAGAATCCACCTCAGCAGGTTACTTAAACCAATCATGGTGAAACTGTAAGCATGACCAAGTTACTCATTGGATTCTAGGAAAGTGACAAACCTGGGTACCTTCACATGAGAACTAGCTTTCAATAGACTGATGTGCACGGTCATGTCAACTAGAACAGAATGAAATGCATCAAAGTAGACAGGGCAGTATGAGTGCAATCCTCGGAGAGCTTTTGGAGGAATGCGAAATTCATGGATTGCAACAGAGGAAGAATCCAAGTAAGCCATCAGCTCAAGCCTGCAAATAAATATTACAATCTATATCCATGTCAAAAACATCAAAACGCACATGAAAAGGTGAAAATCTTCAGCTACAGAACTGTCAAACAACAATTTACTCAACTTACCCATTCTCCATTATAGGAGCTTGCATGAGCTCAAATTTCACAATAACAGCAGATGCATATAAGCCCTGCAATTCATTTATCAAATCAGTATGTAGACAAGAAATGTAAATGGTACATTTCAATGCCAAAAAGTACATGAGAGAGAAAGAGATTGAATGATTATACCTTAAATGAACTGAGAGGTAGACTGAACGAGATCATGACACATAAACGAATGTCCTGCCTTGCATATTTTATCCGAAAAGGCTGTGTTGAAAAACTGTTGTCTGCATCATTAATGCTCCATACTCCATAGACATCATCAGAACCTAAATCAGGAGCTGCAGCTTAATAAAAAGGCATTGTTAGATCTTATTTTAAACAACTAAAATCAAGCACGAAAAACTCCCCATAAAATTGATCACATGAGCAAATTAAATCTCCACATACAAGTAATGAGTGGACAATTGTCAAAAAATAAAAGCAATCAATTGGTATCTAGACACATTGAATAGCTAATAAAAGGTTTTCAGGCATGCATTTATTATATAGCATTGATGAAAAGCCTAAAATAAAGTCTTTATGAAAAAAAAAAGTAAGACTGCATACATCTGACCCTTCTCCAGACCCCACAGTGCAGGAGCCCCACATAATGAGAACACCATATTTTTTGATGAAAAGCCTCAGTAAGTCATGCAAGAATATCGAATGATAAAAATGATTATGCAAGAATAAGTCTCATTTTAAGTCATGCAAGATTATCGAATGATAAAAATGATTATGCAGGAACAAGTCTTTTTTCTTTTTAAAGAAGAAAAAAAAAACTTAATTCCTAAGAGAGTTTCTAGAAAATAAGCACCATCAGATTTTAGAACCCTTGTGAACACCCACTGATCTAGCAGTGCAGATTTATTTCATATGCCATTTAACAAGTAAATCTAAGTGAATAGAGGATTACCCTATCTTTAGCGATGATCACACCATCTCCGTTAATTATTTCCACATGTTCTCTTTTTTTCACATTAGAAGTAGTCCTTTCAAAATTACAATCAAAACCATGTTGATCCTACATGCTGAATCTGAAGACTGGGAAAGGAAGATCTTGTTTATTGTGTGATACTGATTACTAAAAATCTTCATTTGTTCTATAATTAATTATACGTTAAACCATTAAAAGTATGATAATAAGACTAGATGCTGAAATTGAAGATGCTATGATTTCAACAGTAACATGGGAGCATTGCTCGAATACAAGAGATTTCAATCTATGGCTCATTGAGAGTTCAAGTTCACTAATTAATACATACCAAATATTTTCCCACAAAAGCTGAAAGGCTTATGCTAAGAGTAAAGATATTTTCCCCGACTAGATGATAAGATAGAAAAACACAAGGGAGGAAGGGTTAAAACAGGAAACTTTTTCTTTTATTTTTATTTTGTTAAGCAAATTTGTTCGCATCAGCTTTTTATTGTATTTGGGCAAATCAGTTGGGCAACCAAGTTAGGAAGAATATCATTAATCTTATGCTTAATGCACACAAATGGTGCTTATACCTAATCCATGTAAGTTGATCACTAGTGCCATGCAAAATCATGGTTTGATTTTGACAAGACAAGGGGATTTATTTTCCCTTAATTTTCTTTCTTAACAAAAACTTCACCATGGTTGTTTATTAATCAAACATGAGAGACAAAAATCTGAGAATGATAATATCAGAACTTAAATGGACTTACCTTCATACTGAACGACCCTAGCAGGAGTTCCCACAGAAGTATACTCACTATCTTCCCATCTCATACTGATTTTAATTTGATACCATCTAAAAGTAATTATCACAAAATAAAATGAAAACAGTGAGAAGCTTTACTACCATAGAACCCTACAAATACAAAAGGACAAAACTTTTCATAATCCAACACACAACTAACCAACTTATCAACTAAAATGTTCATACCCTTGCTGAAAAAGATCAAGGTTGTGAAACCTATGGATGTAAATGGCAATTTCTTGCACTGTTTCCAACATGGCAATTGGCTGAATTTGAGCCGGGTGTGGCTTTGCATCAGGCAACCTCTTTTCCAGCCCAATTTTAGGATTAAGACCAATTAACCATCCAAAGCGTCGAATCATATGGCATTCGAAATCATCAAAACTCGCATTCCTACCTTTTTCAATCCAACAAGATAAATTAATGACACTTAATTCAATGTCCAGCACCCACTTCAGAACCAGTAATTCTTCTCCATCAAACCAAACAAAATTTTCCAATCACGGGCAGCTTATGAAAAACTCATAAATCACAATGCGGGTACTCAACTTTCCACAGCTCAGTCACCAAAGATGAATTCCCAATTCATGAGACAACGTAAGAGCAACCTGTAAAAAAGCCAAAGGTCCCTTTTCAAATTTTACAAGATCCTAGCTTTTTTTGAACTACTTATATCCACATTTTTACTAATAAATGCCTAAAAAAAAAAAAGTGCCCCCCACAATTTAGATCTAGGAAAAGGAACCCCCCTCCAAAAAAAAAAAAAAAAACAGACAAGCCTTCAGGCTAGAATTTCAGAAACCGTACCTTTGTTTCGGTGATTGGTTCAGCTAATGGGGTTGAAATTGAACCCGAAAAAGGGAAGGCTGTTAATGTGCTGAAGGGAAAATCCCCGAAAGAAATGAAGAGACGGAGGCTGTCCTGCTGTCTTTCCTCTTTTCTTTTCTTTTTCTCTTTTTCTGTCTCGAGTTTTGTTAATGATGTTGCAAAATTACGATGTTTTGATTTTTAGGTCCATTGTACTCAAAATTCTAAAAGCATAATCCATCCATTCCTTTTTTTTCTTTTTCTTTTTTAACAAGGAAATTAATGTGAAAAGAATTAAACTCAAATTTAATATAAATATATATATATATATATATGTTTCTCATTTTATTTATAAAAAAAAAATTGAGATGTTAATTTGTCTATTAAAGATTAAGGATTAGTATATTTTGTATATAAATCATTAAAGTTGTAAGATGAATAATTTACATTTTAAGGGATTGTAACGATGAATTTAATATGAGAAATTAATTTCCACCCAGAAATTGAACTTCCCCACCCCACAGCCTCCTCCTCCTCCTCCTCCTCTCTTTTCCCAGCACAAAAAAATTGTATCCGCGTCAAAAAATGGCAGTCTGATTGAAATAATAACAAGAACCATAAGGCTTTACCGCCACGCTCCACGGCAGGCAATTCTGGGGAGCGTAAATGGATACAATGCTGAACGGGCGCGCCGTGGAGGATCAAAGTCTCACCAGGGGCGCGTGTAAAGAATCTAAACAATGGAAGACTCCATCAACCAATTCGGCTATCAATTATTTTTACTTTTTTGTCTTTTAATATTCCACTGAAACGTTCCTTTCATGCTATCCCAACCCATTCTCCCTTATAAATATATATATATATATATATATATATATATATATATATATATTAATTATTATTATTTTTTAAAAAATTACATTTAACCTACTCTACTTTGTGTCAAATAATAATTCAAATCTTATATTTTTAAATATAATAAAAAATATATATTAATTTTTAGAATGACGTCAAACAAAAACTTAATTCATTTAATATTTATAAAAATATTATTATAAATATTATAAATAAACAAAAATAAAAACTTAAGTACATTTAAAAAATAAATTATTTATTATTTAATTTTTTAATGATGTTATTACTTTTGAAAATTTAATTAAATAATTTTTTATATTTTTTTCCTATTTTATTAATCGTTAAAATCATTTTTATAAAACATTATAACTTTATTTAAAAAATTAAATATATATTTTTATTATTTTCGTTAATTTTAATTATTTTAAACCAAATACGTTTGCCTCAAATTTCTGTTTTAATTTGACTATCTGAAAAGAGAAAAAGAAAAAGGAAAAGAAAAAAAAAAAAAAAAAGGTAGAAGAAGAAGACAAAGAGAGACCAAATAATTGAGGTATCAAACCAGACATGCTTGCCGGCAAAAAGAGATACTTGTCATGTGAGCCGCATTGAATCCCACTGCTCCAAGACTTTATGGTTTTCTTCGTTTGCCCTGAAGCTTGCTTCTTCATTTTTTTTTTTTATTATTATTATTATTATTATTTTTTATAACTCGAACCCATGACCCATGAGCTAAAATAAATTAACTTTTTACCTTTAAAGAATACATTATTCAGTATTATTTTAAATACAAAAAATGCTATCCCAGCACATAAACGCATCATGAATAGCAATACGGCACCTGTGAGTTCCATTCATAATAAAATTATGTATTTATACATTTTAAAATTCATATTCTTAGTAAAATTTACTCAATTTAGATGAAAAATTAATAAGATATACATGTAATGTAATTCTAATAAAATATGCATAAATTTGTTAAGAAAATATATAATGTTATGAAATATTTTTTCATTTTTTTCACATTTTATTTGATTTATTTACATATTTTATTATTTTTTATACATATTTAAATAATATATTTTATTTAAAAAAATAAAAGTATTATTATTTTAACCGGATGTTAGAATGACGCCGCTCCCAACAATCCTGCGTTGGCCACGCTATTATGAGTCTCAGTACTGAGTAAAAAAAAAAAACAATATTCTTAGCTCACAGGCTCATCCTCTGTCAGAACTGCACCAGCCTGAGGTCGTCAGGGTGATGAGTCGTTTTTGTTAACCTTTAGCCTGCCCCATCCAACTAGTCGTTTGGCAGCTAAGAATCGGCCACAACGAGTGTCACGAGCAATAAAGACCCTTCAATTTCTTTATCATAATTTGTAATGTTTTGCTGTATTTTTTTACTTGAAATTTAGGCGTAGCTTAGATTCATGCCAGCTGTACGGAGATTCTGTTGCGCGCGTGTGTGTGTGTGTGTGCGCGCGCGAGCGAGCGTGCGTGTGTTTTTCTTAATTAATTTTAATTAAATTCAAACTCGAGATCTTCAAATTTTAGAGACGTAATTAATACAAAACTAGCTTGTGTGTCTATATATAGCATGGGAAAGAATGCCTTGGAGCAGAGCAACAGCAACTGAGAAAGGGAGCTTAGAAAGAGTAGAAAGCAAAGAAAGAAAAAGGAAAATGTACGGAAAACTCTTCCATGAGATCGACGTGAACGCCCCTGCTAGTGATGCTTGGGAGATCTATGGCACACTAAAATTTGCCAAGTTAGCAGAAGAGCAGCTTAGCAGTGCTATTGAGAAAATTGAGGTGGTTGAAGGTGATGGTGGGGTTGGTACTGTCATTAATCTTGTCTTCAAACCAGGTATCATTCCTTTGCATTCTTGGCATTCTTTGCATGCTTTAGCAAAAACAAATGGGAATAACAACCCTATTGCAATAAATTATGAATGGCTTATAAGCTAGATGTTGAGAAATTTCCACCTCTTCTTATAGCTTGTAGGAGATGTGATATTAAGATGTTCACTTCAATGTTTTTCTTTTATTGTGAGAATGACTTAGGCACACCCATGTCCCCCGGCTACAAAGAGAAGTATACGAAGGTCGACAATGAGAACCGTATGAAAGTGGCAGAGGTTGTGGAAGGTGGATATCTGAACTTGGGGTTCAATTTTTTCAGAATTCTGTTTGAGATCGTGGAGAAAGGTGATGACTGGTGCACTATCAAAACCACTGTTGAGTACGACGTGAAGGAAGAGGCTGCTGCCGAAGCCTCAAAGATTGTCAGCATCGAGCCATTAGCCATACTGGCCGAAGCCACCAAAAATGCTCTCCTCCAGAACAAGGCTCAGTGCGATTGAAGTTTCGTGTGTGCTTTCTGAATGTTGTATCAATAACTGAAAACCTCAGACGTTCTTCAGCTTCTTGATTCTTTTTACAGGAGCCAAGATTGCTGTTTGTATACCTGTTGGTTTCCAAAAGAGTGTGTATTGACTGATTGTTGAGAGCATTTTTATACCAGTATGTTCCTCAGCCAAAGAATAAAGTTAGTTTAAAGTACTTGCAGATGTGAAGTTTCAGATGATGATCATCCGACTTTCCAGCAATACTTTCGATGCCTTTGCTCTACAAATGGAGCAACATGAGAAATGATAGGGTAGGGTGGAGCAGGACATGTAAATTACTAAACCAGCTAACTTCATATTTAGATATATATGTGGTGTTTCATTGGACAAAATAAAATAAAACTTGAAAACACACCTACGAACCAAAAATATGCAGACTAGAATCTGCAGAATCATTCCCTTCCGACAGAGAACAAAGCTGCAGTACATCCCAGCTTGCCCGAAGAATGCCGGCAGAGAAGGTCATAGTTACCTTCCCTATATATCAACTGCTATAATCAGTTTCTGTGAGGAAACAATGTAGAGATCAATGTCAGGAAAAAGAAAGGACCGCTGTGGATTTGACAAGTTGGAGGAGGTTTTCCTTTGTGGTCCCCTAAGAATTAGATTCGAGCATAAGTGAATCCCACATGCAGCAGAAATTTTGCAAGACAAAGCATATGCAAGGAATGGATGTAGTTGGGCGGGAAGCAGGAATAAGAAGAACCTAACTTTGTTGCAATAATAACCAAGCATGCGTATCCTGAAAACTTGTAGAACCAATGCAGCTAACAAGATTCAATCTCAAGTGAGGAATGCAGAAAAGCAGTAGTGGCTTGTGACAGCTCTGCTACACCATTTCCATGCAGAGAGAGAGAGAGAGCAGACACATCTTATTGTTTGCTAGTGTTTGATCCAAGGGGCATTGACTTGCCAAGTCAGGATAGGAACGGATAAATCAGTCTGATCCTATGTTAACACCTTGAAGCAAGATGCGAGCTTTTCAGATGCTAAATAAAAGGTTGGTGCTAAACCAATCTTCCTGTACTCTTAACCCCCTTTTGGTGGCCTGATGATACAAATAAAATAATAAAGAAAGGAACAATATAAAATATTGCGCCATTGGAGAATCCGGGCAGGCCAAACGAGAAGTTTCCTTAAGGAATTAGAAAAGTGAGGAAAAGCTCATCTGCAACTACAACTCTCAATTTTTGTCCGTGAAAACAAGTTGTGCAGGACTGGAAACAATTTAAAGCCTTCAAGAAGGATAAAACCTTCTAACTGCAAGATGGACTGAGCATGTTGCTAATCAACAACCATAGTTTCTGTGCCCCCATTGGCATCCTCTGCTCCACTCTTCTGCTCTTCTGTTACCATTCTCATCTCCTCCATCAGATTATTCTGATCTTCTTCTATGGTATTTTGCAACTCCTCCACCTGAGAAACATAAACACGCAAATGAGGGGCAAAGGGACGTATATATTCAAATCTATAATAGCAGGTGGCATAGCACAGCAGAAGTCAACAAATAATATTTCCCTGTCACTTACATTTTGGTATTAAAGACACAACAATTAGGTTAGTGGGCTAAAATAACATAGACAGACAATGAATCAAAACCTGTAAAATCCACCAACACGGCATATTGAAAAGGAACAACATACATTTCTAGCTCCATGCAATCACAGGCTAATGACAGGAAAGGCAAAAACAAAAAAAGAGTGAAAAAAGTGCATGCTTTTGTCACAGGGTTGCTCTTTTTCTATTCTATTATGGAAGGCTTTAGGTTAAATATTCAGTCATTAAATTTTGTGTGTGTAAACTCTAAAAGTAAAAGAAGAGCAAAGATGAAATACACTAGCTAACGTGAAATCCCAATAAATTCAACCACTAACTCTAAAGCTTGATTCACATTCTATTGTGACCCAATAACCTGCTCCAGATTAGAAAATGTATCGATCTATAATGTAGAGATATACAATCAAAATGTTCCATCAAGAAAACAAATGCTTGTATCTTCAGAATACATCAAGAAAATGAAAGCATGTATCTTCAGAATAAATCAGAAAATTGCATCCAGAATCACATGATTTATAGAAAACTGCCACATACCACATGCAATAATAGAGCAAACTGTTTCTTGCGAAGCTCCAATAATCTTGAACCAGCTGTATTCTCAGCCTCCAGTGCTGCAATCTCTCTATCTAGTTCAGTTATGATCTTTTGTGTCTCGGACCTTGGTGGCTGCATCGCAATCAGTTTCCTGATGGCCTCGCACTCCTCCTTATGCTGCCTTTCAATTTTACTCTCTTCAAGCTGCTTCTTTAAATCTTCTATGTCAGTCTCTGCCTGCAGAATCTGCCTATTTATCTCCTCTTTTAACTCATTAAAATTCTCCTTCTCCCTGGTGTTTGCTTCAATAACAGCTTTGCTCTTTAGGAGTGGGATTTCAAAAGTAGATAACTCCTGCAAGAAGGCTTTTGAAAGTCTGACACAATCATTATAGTTGTCGTCATCCTTCTCAATCTCAACGACAAAGGAGGTGAACTTCTTCTGAAGCTTCTTTAATGGCGGTTCCCCCCTTGTTGTGGTTGTCCGAGTGAGAAGCCTATGTTTTATGATTATATCATCTTCAAGAGGGCCAAATGCATAGTTTGCTGCTACAGTTTCTCCTCTTCCAGAAACTTTCCTTCCTTTGGTCAACATCTGATGGGCCAACTATCGTCTCAATGCTGAAACAACAATAGGAGAAATTAAATGACAAGTCCATTACAATCCACAGAGTAAATCCTTCCACAACAATCCATAGATCCTTCAAGAAAACCACAGGCTCAAGGGTATTCAGTGCCTATCTTTGTAACCCAAAACAAATGCATCCAAAAGGGCAAACTGAAGTTCAGCAAAATCATGAAGGAGAACCCTCTAAACATCATTCAGGAATCACATACTTGAAAACTACTGAGATGCTATGAGAAACCAAATCAATTGCATGTCACCAACTATTGAATAGGCATCACATGGAAGGAGACTGATTCAAACTTTCAGTATCATAGGTGAGGTAGAGTCATACATAACCATAACACTGCACAACCAGTTAAGAGGGGAACTGGCCTTTTAAGAAAAACAACCAAAATGAACTTCAGCCAAAAGCCAAAAAAATGAAGTGGAGAAAGAGAGAGAGGGGCTGAGAGAGAGAGAGAGAGAGAGAGAGAGAGAGTAAATTTATCCAAAATAACATATGCAGCAAGGAATTTTAAGGAATAAAGTGGAAAAATAATGTTAAGAGAAGAATAAAAATTAGAAAACCTATGCATCTAATTCAAGCATCAAAATGGAAAAAATCAAAAATAGCAGTGAAAATGGAATTGCAACCAGTCACAATTTTTACAATGCTAAGAATAAAGAGAATACAAATGATACGATGGTAGATCCAAAAACCGATTGTTGACTTTAAGGGCCATTCTTCGTTCAGTAAATGCTAAACAATTTATTCTACACGTTTAATACGCTAGTGGTTTCTAAGGAGACCTTATGAACGACTAACCCGTATCAACAAAAGAAACGGGGTTTAGAGAGATAAATCCCCTACAAGTGGTAATGGGCAACCAACAGTAGATATAATCAAAGGTTATGACCCAGCCACACCACACAGAAATCATCAAGCAAATTGGATTAACTGATAATAATGAACCGAATGACACTAAACAAGGAAGCAGATTGAATAGAATACAGCCACTTACTCAACCAAAAAAAAAAAAAACACCAGTGAATTTCCCAGTAGTAAAGGAATACAAATCAAAACATACTACCAAAAGGTGTTTCCTGAGGCCAAGTTAATTTCTTTTCTTCAAACCTAATCCAAGAAACAGCGTCAAACACACTGGGAACCAACAAAGTAAAATACAAAGACTCTACTCAAATTGCAATGAAGGGCATCCAACCCACCTGGTTCCCCAAACCCCACTACAATTTCAGTTCTTTATGCTCTCAAATAGTATCAATTTATAAAAATATAATAAACCAAAAAAAAAAAAAGATTTAATGATCCCAGCTCTCAAATACTCACTGCCAGGACAATAAACATAACCAAAAACTTAAAAGGAAGACGAAAACGGAAACAAGATTACCCGGATACAGCCCAAAAAATGATCTGGGTCTTTCGCAACTAGAAGCTTGAGGGCTTTTGTGATGCGAAATTCAGTCGAGCGGATGATGACTTGGGGGCTGTTGGCCTTGAGATGACGAGGATGACTTGACTTGAAAGCTGTGGACGGGGAGGAAGAAATTAAAAGCTAGTGGCGTTTTTTTTTTTTTTTTCTTAATAAACCGAACCGCACGATTAAATTAATGAAAAAAAAAATAAACTCTATGAAACTCAAATAAATTAATAATTAAAGCTTCAAGTTCTACACTAAATTATTGGAAAACTTCAAGACAAATTTGGTTCTCTGCACTATAGCTAAACTGTTGACGTGATATTTGAAATTATAAATTTATTATTACTAAAAATAATTTTTTAAAATAATTTAAATCATTAATAATTAATAATTTAATTGATATATAAATTTTTCTAATTTGGCATTTGGAAGTGGGACTCTCGTCTGAATCTAATGATATGCAGATTATAATTAAAACAAAAATTTTCATTATAACGAGACTAAAATTTTCAAAGTTATAATAAAATAACTTTACAATTATAATAAGGCTCACACCAAAGTGGTCGAACACCCAAAATTGCTAAAATTAAGTTTTTTGTTTTTTTTTTTAAAAGTTCTCAGCACTAAAATTCGGCAAAAGTAAGGATACTCCTGACAGGATCGAACAATGCAACAATGGCATAATAATGGCAAGAGTTTAAGAATATCAATAAACTATGACTCATCTCATCAACACTAAAATTATTTTTTAAAATTAAAAATTTTGAATTCAAAATGTCAATCAATATAATTTAATTTAATCTATTGAGCGAAATCATATAGACTGATGAGAGCTTTGAAAAATTGGGCCAAATTTTACAACCACATAAGATTTTAGGCAACGTTAAAAATGGAGCTTCCACCTTAATAGGGAATAATAATACATCAGCATGGATGCGCTCCAAGGCATCGAAATCGGAGGGTTGTAGCATGCGATTGGATGGTGGGAGATCAAAGTGTTTTCTGTTGATCCCCTGCAAAGACAATGATAAAATTTCAGGAAATTGTGAATGGACTGCCTTCCATTTGTATACCACATCAGTCAGGTTATCCGATTAGCATACATCTAACAAAAGAGATCTATCCGACATTTTGTTGCAATCTCCAACACAAGGAAATATACACGTACAGCAAACGGTGAATGCAGATGATGTGCACAACACCACCAAATAGAACAAATTGCAAGAACAGTAAGTGATGCAAACATCAAATGAAATCCAAGAAATATCAAACGAATTAGAAGCACATAGTTGAGCAACTCAGTGTATAAAATATAGATAACCACTCTTGCACAAGCTACATGGCCACTAATAGGTTGTCTGGCATACTAATATATTAAGGAAGCAACGGATGGCTTGCGCTTATTTCTGTGGGGAGCACAGGAATCATGCGTTAAATCCCATATGGTTAGACACAAAAATGGCAGTTAAACCAGCAGGATACCTTCTCAAAGCAAGAGAAGGAACTGGAGAAGATGACAATGAAAATTCTGTGAAAATGGGAGTATGAAAGCTTAAGAGTAGAATTGGAAATCAAAACAGGAGAAAATGAATGTTGTTTACAAGGAAACAGTTTCTTCAAACCTTTTTCTTTCCTCTACTGTTGGAGACATTCTAAGCTAGGAATCAAAATTTTCGAAACACGAGTCAGAGAAAACGTTTTTCTTGGTAGATACAGCCTTGTACATACAGCAAAGTCAATGGCTTCTTTGAAGACAATGACATTGCTTAAAGCTCTTCAATACTTAAAAGATCACAAGCGATACAAAAGTTGAACATCTCACAGGCATTGTAGTCCAGTGACAACCCTACTAAAGCAATAACCAATTACTGAAACGAAGCAATCCCTCAAAACAAGGTTCTAAATCAATCAGAATTTCTATTTCTCGCTCAATTTATGAACTAATTGTCAATAGCTATTGATCAGAGGACACAAATGCTCCCTAAACCTCCCAAGAGGTCCTCTCTAATCTCCATCTGTTGTCTAACTTACCTTTCTCTTTTTCTTTTTCCATCTTCTTCTATCTTTTTTTTTTTTTTTTTTGTGGTAGTTTTGATGAGTAAAAGCCACTCTTGTTGGATTTATTTTGTTATTTATAGAGTTATCTATCCTTGAGCCTGTGGTGTTGATGATTGTTGTTGGTGTTTATGTTGTTTCGATTGCTGTTATTGTTTAAATTATTCTTGAATTGTGATCAAATGACATTATGTTAAGTTTACCCCTTCAGTCTTACTGAAATTATGGCTAAAAAATGTTTTACTAAAATCATGAGAATTATAGAACTATGGATCACATGAGATAAAAGTTCCCTAAACCTACTCAATATTTTATAGTGATCCTAATCCATCCCAATTTTAACAAGTATATTATGGTCCTACCACTTGTTTTAAGAGATTAATTTTAACCAATTATTGTTGGAGCTAGCTATTCTCTTGTATGACTCTAATCAACCCAAAAATTATTTTCTTGCCAGGCAACATGAGAACTGTTTTTCTTAGCATGCTTTTAAGCACCTTTAATTTATTCATGGAAAAAACTTGATGGACACGGAAATAGATGCACTAAACGAATAAGTTATGCTGTTGGGATACTTACATAGCTTCCATTGCTAAGCCATACTTTCCTCTCCCCACTCTTCCAAGGAAGGGACTGCTCTAGACTGTTGAGACCCACAGTAAACAGCATCAACAAAATGGGAATCAAAGCCTTAAGGTACAAAATTTCTCACAACAAAGGAAAGAATGAAAGAAAACCAAAATCACTTGGTAAGTTCTGACTCTAGATTTTGTCACTATATTTTGTACAGAATAAGGATGTTCTTTGGTCCTTGCTACTCAAAGAACAGCACCGGTCATGAATCGATGGTTTAATATAGCTTCTGCATTTGGCCTTTTCCGGAAGTCAGGATTTAGCATTGCCTACAGGGAAGCAGCAGCATTATGCTACACCATAAGGTATGCAACACATACACATTTCCAATGTATAGGATAGATAAGCTCAACAAATGAAAATAAAAAATCAGCTGAGATGGGTAACTTCTATTGGGTTCAAGTATGTAGGCAAGAGTGTCCACTGAGTAGACAAAACAGATGCGAAAAAACTAAGTGGCACTGAAAATAGGGCATTGTAAGTAAGACACCAGGAGGATGTATTATAGTGTGAACTCTAAAGTATGATCAACCTGAAGTAATTGCCAACCAGCTTGATCACCGAGATCCAGAAACTTGACAGCTTCTTCCAAATGGTCATCTGCTAAACAATACCTGCATTCAGATATTTAAAAACAAGGGACATGAACCTTCAATGGCTAAAACATAAATTGACATGCAAATGAGATCTTTGTTTGCAAGAATAGTGCCAAAAAAATAAAGAACTTTAGCATGATGGCCAAGAGTGTTGTACTGCATCTATCTGTACAATGTTAACCAAAACAGATAATGCAGTAATTTCCTGTGTTACAGTAACTAGAGGAAAATAATCAAGTTTCATTTTACGAAGTATTAGTCAAATAACACAGAAAGTAGATTCTCTGCAGGGTTGAGTTGTGCAACAGTACATTACTTGCTGCAGTTCCCCACTTTTCCTTAAGATACTTTCCTCTAATTCTTAAAGAACATTTCTCCCAAAACTATTAACTGAGAACATAAAATGTCATTTTTAGTTCTTGTACGGTTCAAATATGCTATAGCATGCAGTTTCTGTAATGGGCATTCTTATGATGAAGTTGACATATCGTGAACATTTAAAATGATAAAACAGAGAACTTTGGCAAAAGTCAAACCAAACCAAGAGAATTTACTGTCAACGTATATACTTCAGCTACTTTCATGATTGAGCAAATATGAGATCTTATGCAAATCATCTTACTCTCTTGTTGCTTCAAGATCAAGGCGGAAAGTGCTTTCTAGAAGTCTCTGCAAGTTTTTAAGAAAAATATTAGGTTCTGTAAAAGAAACTACTCATATATAAGCATCAACCTGTGTTTATATTTGCACAGTTATAGTAAAGGTTCTGCCCATGCCTTGCTTATGGGACATATATGAGATGAAAGCCAAATCTATCGACAAAGCAATAATTTAAAAAATGGATGGCCGTTAAGACTGTTACTTACTTGCAAAGAAAGACTATCCACGATGCCTGCTTGACAAAATGGAACAAAAGCCAAGTATGCAAAAAGAAGACCTGCTTCATATCTATTGGAAAAAAAAAAAAGGGAAATGAGAAGAGGTAAAAAAGGACTCGGAAGCTTGTAAAATCTGTGATAAAAACTAAGTTCTAACAAACTACATGTCATCTGCAATTCCAAAGGTCCTTTTCTCCTTAGTTGAGAAGGCACCAGCAGCAGTTGCCCTTCTCCAGAGGCCTTCTGAAAGTGGTCCACGACCTTCTTCTAGATTTGAAACCCTGGAAAAGCCATGTTTTAGGATATGAAAATGTTCTTGGGCATTTGAACCAGAGAAATATGCAATCAATAGTAAATGAGTCAAATGTAGAGCCTAAGCAAGCAGTAGTCTATATTGAACCAAATCTTTGGGCTATGAAGTAGTGACAGAACCACGGCATCTCCTCATAAAATTACAAAATGGATGGCAGAAAGTAACTTAAGAAGTAGAAGCAGAGTGTGTTGACATAAACATTGCAAACATCAGAATCAAAGTTATGGTTACTGAATGCTTAATGCTTGTCAAATTAGTAAGCCTCAAATTTTAGTTCAAATTTCCTTTGAAACCAATTATCATCATGCTGCTTTCATCAAAAGATTCCCAAATAAATCTAACTATTTGTAAGACACTGATACGTAAAAGCACCAGTAATTTTGACACTGAATTGCTCTTCTGCTGTACATTGCACATATATTGTTATAATTCAACATTTATGCATAGGTTGTCCTCAACGTCACAGTATGGGCTTCTGAAAGCCTGAAGTCTCATTGTAGGTATCTAAATAGAGGCATAGTATATATTAACCAGTAGAGATTGTGATGCTCTTTTCTGAGGAAATAGGTCTTCATCTGTATGCAAATTTATCCAATTTAGACAATAATTAAGAGAAGATGGTCTTTTCAATTGATTGGCCACCTAAGTAAAATCTCTGATTCATAGCTTAGGCAAACAGTTAGATCTGATGTGCTGGAGTTGTGGTGCATTTCATAATGTTGGCTTTATAGAGGACCAGTTAGAGATTACTGTCTCCCCATAAACAACCAGCTCTCCGTGTGTCTGGGGAGATTGCATATTGTCTATCCCTGTCAAGATCATCACTAAAATTTGCTTATTGCAAGAGCCTGCAAACAGACATTTGAAGGCCACTATGGAGGCAAAAAGTAATAACCAATTAACGCTTCATTAGGAAATGGATGTGAGAGTGCTTCAATCATCAGCTTACTGATAAAAATCCATATAAGTTCATCTGGCAGGCAAACAGAGAAAAATTATTGAGAGGCAAGAAGCAAGTAACAAATAGGTTTGGTCACAAGAGAAAGTATATTTCATTTCAGGCTTTTCTCCCCTCTTTTTTGGAGTGAGGGAGAAGAGAGAAGGGATGCTCTTTTTTCATGTTGAATCTCATGCTTGCAATTTTTTAAGTATTATTCTTCTTCAGTTTATCAAGCCACATTTTTGAGAGAAATTGATTAGCATATTAAAGAAGAATATGCCATTTCACACATCAATAGCAGTTCCTCATACCCATCTCAGAAGGGAAATAGTAAACAAATAGAAAAAGTGCATTATGGTACCTAACATCAACAGAAAAGGCCAGATCCCGAAGTCGTGGAACTAAATAAGCAGCATCTCTCTCCATTATAGTACTGCCGTCAATGAAGTATATAACCTGGTCAGATGTTGCTAAGCAGACTGATCAAGCCTAGTGGCCCAATATGGAAAAAGAAGAGAAGGTGAACATTTCCACACACACTTGATAACAACAGAAGAAGGTCCAAGACTCTGGTGTAATCTGTCATGGCCATGCATGAAGGCTAGACCACCAATAGCACCCTGGAGCAACTTGATAACAAAATATCTTCTTCGTTTTATGGTTTGCTCTTGTTCAAAACGGTTCCAAGGATT
This sequence comes from Kandelia obovata, assembly GCA_021464305.1. Lineage (NCBI taxonomy): Eukaryota > Viridiplantae > Streptophyta > Magnoliopsida > Malpighiales > Rhizophoraceae > Kandelia > Kandelia obovata. Next base: position 2,476,659 of record CM038472.1, read on the forward strand.
TTCTCCTGCAGAATTGCTTTTTGATATTTTTTCACTAGTGACTTTTGCATAGTCTGCCGCACTATATTTGCCATCATTATGAAAAGCCAGCCACTGCACAGATAAGATTTCATCAATTTGTGCAAGCTTGAGGCTCATGTGTTTAACTATGAAATCAAATGGAAACAGAAACACATTTCATTTTGGTGCTTGGTATGCTGTTTTTACAAATGAAACAAACAGTTTGCATAAGGAATAGATTCAGATTATCAAGGCCCTTTTTTTTTATTCCAAATAGTGTATGCCAAACCCAAAGGACAATTTGATGAATTCTATTTTCCTTCAGATCCATGTCCTTGGCGAACTAAAGAGGCCCTAAGAAATTGATAGAAAGCTTTATGATTGATCAGAGATACTCTGTGTGATATGACATACCTGTTCCCCCGTTTTAGTCTCAAATCCTCCCACAAGTATCAGGAGATTCTGACAGATGCCCTTTGAACTACTCTGTAAAAGTTGCTTGCAAAAAAGATCAATTAATATCATTTTTTTGCCACCACATGGAATCAAATTATAAATAAAACGGATGGGTAATTTTCCAGATAACAAATTAGAGATTTGTCAGAAGTTTATACAACATTAATTATACCTGAAGTAGAGCATGTGTATTGAGCTCATTTGCAGCCATCATATCTGCCTCAACACCCCCAGCTCGTTGTCCAGGATAAACCTTCATGGCAAAAACTTCAATAGATGAAATAACTCTGTGATTTTACCTGGGCCTTAAATCAGCACAAAAGAAATATGTTTGGGACAAATAAAACAATGACTTGCTTCACAGTCTGCTCGTGAGATGAATCAATATTCTTTGTGGTTCCATCATGCAATAGAAACAATACATGCCGTTCTCATTCACTGATTGAAAAAACATCCAACAATAGGGAATTAACAGCAAAGCAATTAATGGGACAAATTGGAAAATTAACAAGGAAGTAATTAATGGGACAAATTGGAGAGTGGCATGCTGAATAGAACTCAGTATCCTTGGTGAACTAAACAGATCCTGAAGGATTAATCCAAAACCTTGTGACTCTTGTGAAAGCAAAGCAAAAACATGCAAAAGGTACTTTGCATACATTATTAGTACACTTCCTTGATGTGAAAAAGCATTAAAGATCTACTGGAAGCTGTAAATTGGCCCACATCTAAATTTTGTATACCAAAATTCACAGCCTCTCAATTCTCAGGGTCCCAGGAGTAATGGATGCCTTTGAACTCAAACATGGGTTCAACCATAAAGTGAGAGAGAAGCATATCTCTGAAAGACAGAGGAAGAGAACAAAAGAATCATCAAGTGCTCCAACAGCAAAGAAGTTGAACAAATTAACATAATTATACAATACTCATTCTTCACACATGTTTTAGATTAATCTCAGGATTATACAGCCGGTACTTTCTATTAGATGAATAAACTATGGTACCAGGTCTTTATAGAAAGCATACATCCATATCTCAATGCTGTCAGTGGCAATAAAGGAGCTGTTGATATCGGTAGGTCAGAGAGAGAAGCACAAAACTTAGAGCAAGCAATGAATTGTAAAATATAGGAACTGCTACCTATAACACCAGAAATTACAGAAAACAATCAGATGAAGTAAACAATGACCTTAAAAAGAACAGGAGTTCCTTTAAGTGGGCCTTGAGCTATCCTTCCTTCATAAATCCTGCAAAACAACTGCCATGAATAGCATCACTATCAGTAAGAAGACACCTAGACAGTTCTACATATCCGATCAACATGACCAAAATAAATGCAAAAGAAAAAAAAAATCTTTGAAATGCACCTGATCTTAACACTGCCTTCACCAACATCCTGAACTTTCAGGTTCCCCAGATTTCCAGGTAAATTTTCAACATCCATCCCCAATTGGTACCCTGAATAGCTTTGAAAAACCCCAAAAAAAAAAAAACTAACAAATCATTCAACTTAAAAACTTAAGTTATTAGGCGAGATACAAATTATGAATCACATATTAAACTCTAAGATGTCATCTCGCGCACATGAATAATAGGCAAGTACTTGTAATTTAAATTAAATGATGACCCTTTGGTCGTCATTACTAATAAACTATTCGATTCAAAAACTTCAAAAAAAAAAAATCACGTATTGTCTTCTGCACAAGCACAATACCTTGTCACGTTCATGAATCCGTAGCTGCCAATGAGTCTCCCAACCTCAAACGAGTCCGGATCCGTAATCAGACTCGCTCTGCATAGCCGAGTCGTCCGAGCTCGACTCAGTGAGTTAAAACTCGTGCGACTTGAACTGGAAAATGAGAATTTCCGATCTTGTAAAAAGGAAGAAGACGAAGAAAAAGGAAGCATCCGGGAAGAGAAGCAATCGGGTGCAGCGAGAAGCATGATGATTATTGTTGCTGCTGCAGTTGGCCGTTGTCTCGTAGAGTTGTGATTCACTCCTCTGCTGCCCTCTCCGTTATCCGCTAATTGAAATGGCGCCAATGGAGATAAGGATTGAGATAACCTGTAGTTTTTTTTTTTTTTTTTTTTTGAAAAATGTATATATATGTAATTAAATTTATTATTTTAAATAATTATTATTATATTAAATTAAATGTATACTTTTATGTAAAATTAATAATTATTTAATTACTTACATAAAAAAATCACAAAAATTGAATTTTACATCGCAACTAAATAAAGAAGTGGTTGATACTATACAATAACTTAAATGTAAGACAATTATGTAACTATACAGTATTTTTATCACTAAGTTTTTATTATATATTGTGTTTATCTAATATATTATTTTCTCATTTAAGTACATTTATTTTGTATTTTAAATTAATAATTTTATTTTTTAAAAAAAAAAACATGCATGTTATGCAATGTCATGCTTATATTTTATAAAAATCAATTATTATTATGTCCCTTCAAAAGTTGACCAGACTTTGAACAGTTACGACCAAACCGACAGCTGAGACCAGGGAAGTTTCCTTCGGACAACTACCTAAACGAACAAACTCGGAATTGGCGGACCCATCAAGAAGCTTCATGTTGAACTTGACTTCTTGGTAAAGGTCCAAACCATTTTTAACTACAAAACCCCAGTTCCAATTTCAGTTCTCAATCCCAATTTCTACTTTGGTTTCCGCCAGCAGCAAAAGTTGTTGGAAGCAAGCAGAAGGGGTGTTTCAATATCTTCAAAATCTGAAGACCAATCATGAGTTTCCAAGATCTTGAGACCGGAAGGCCCTTGCTTCAAAAGCAGAAGCAAGACCCTTCTCAAGCTGTGGCTTCTGGGATTTTCCAAATTAACACTGCCATCATGTCCTTCAATCGCCTCATCAATTCCCTTGGAACCCCAAAAGACACCCTCGAATTGCGGAACAAGCTGTGAGTCCTATGTTATTTTCTTCTTTTTTTCATCACATGCACGTATTTGTTCGTTCTTATTAAGTCTAAGTCTATTGGGGTTCTTGTTTATTTCCTGTTTCTAATAGGGTTTTTGGTTGTATGTGGTTTCAAATTGCCTAGATTACTGAACAATGAATTTTAACGTCGTTTTGGCGTTTAGTATGTTTAGCCTATGAATTTTTATCTTGATATGACCTTGCTACTTTTTACTTTGAAATTCGTTTAGTATTGATTCTTGGTTTTATTCTAAGGTTCGACATAAGAATATAAATGGTTGTTTTAAGTTGTTAATAATGTCAGATTGAATCGCTGGCAGGCACAAGACGAGGCAACGCATTGGTGAACTGGTGAAGGATACTTCAGCTAAACTTAAACAAGCCAGTGAAGCGGATCACTATGAAGATGTTAATGTGAGTGCAAGTTTTCTAGTGCTTTGCTTTTGAAGAAGAAGGGAAAATCTAAATGGAGGAGATAGTGTTGAAGAGACTGAATAGGATAGAGGTTGAGCTAGTCCCAAAAATAGTAAACACTTCGGTCTAAAGAGTCATGAGGGTGACAGCATTATAGGAAGTCTTCCTGATATGCTTCTGTGTTCCACAACCCTATTTGACTACCTGTTCGATTAGTTCTTTGGTCCAGTCTCTTTAAAATTAAAGAACCTCAGTCTCTTACTCTTGTTTGTGACTACTGATCATATACATGCAATAATAATTCTTGTACCCTCTAGATGGTATTCACAGGTGAATCTTCCTCATTTCCATGGAGTGATGGACTCTTCCTGATTTCATTGTATACACTCCTGTTCTTCCTTTCTCACCATATGCCTGTAGACATCTTCTGCAACAAATCCCCCCCTCCCAACCCTAACCCACACCCCACCCTTGAGTACCCAAAACAAAAACAATTCCAGTATATATTTGCTAAACTAAGCTTGATCTATGTGCATATCAATCTTATTTCTTGTTCAAGGGATGTGAAGTGTTGAACAATGTTCTTTTGCATTTGGAACTTTCTCTTTGGACTGCAGCCTACCAAGAAGATTAATGATGCTAAGCTTGCAAAAGAGTTTCGATCAGCTCTTAATCAATTCCAGAAAGCCCAAAGGCTTGCAGCTGAGAGGGAAACAGTCTATGCTCCATTTATTCCCAAAGAAACCCTTCCATCAAGGTAGTTTTCCTAACAAAATGACATAATATTATGTGAGAGTAGAATACACACACACACACACACATAAACTTTTAGTATTGTATGATAATGTTGAAGCACCTCAGGGTGAATTTATGATATAGCAATCATTTTAACTGTTGAAAGGACCCTGAATGCAGTTCTTTCAATATATTGAGGAACTAAAATTTGTAATTTTTTTTTTATAACAATGTGTTGGGAAGGAATAGACATCCCGATTGGACTGTTATGTTTGCTCAACTTGTTTTCATGCTGGCAGCTTTTTTCACTGGTTCACATGCAAATATAATTTGCTTGTAAGGGCCTTGTCTCCCGTATTTGACTAACCAAATGGCTGGTAGATATTTAGGAGTGCTTTTTAACATACCTCGCCATTAGACATTGCACATTGGTGCTTTTGTAGCCTTTTCTTGATAGGGTCTGGCAATTCTCTCTGAAGCCTGATTCTTGTAGCAGTTCTATGACCTCATTCCAATTATCAAAATGTTGATATTAATGTGTCTCACCAAAAATTGTTGTTTTATGTATGATTTCCTTATGCAGTTATGATGCCCATGAGCTGGATCTAAGTTCATCTAAGATACATGAGCAGCAATCTCTTGTTCTGGAATCTAAAAGGTGAGCAATATTTTATACTTCTCTGTCTGTCCATCCTTCTTTCTCTCTCTCTCTTCTGTAAATGTGCACATATAAACTGTTAATTTTTCATGGCATTCACTTTAATGGCATGTAAGGGATGTAAATTCTGGTGTACGACATATTGTCGTGAACTTGATTTGCTACGTAATTAACTGTTTTTTCAAGTCTCTTTTGGACAGTCATGTTTCTTCCCATCCTTGTGAAGAATCTCATTTAAATGACAAAACTGCATGAAAAGCATCTGAACTCTATTTTAGCAATTAGGATGTTCAGCATAAAAGCACAGCCTGTGAAATTCAAAAGGTTTATTTACCATTGTTTGAATCTCTCCCTTGTGTGAATAAAATGGTTGGGAGAAATGATGGTTCAGGATAGGTCCCACCAGCAATGAGTGTTCAGTAATGCATGTTATGAATAAGCTGCAAGTTTTTCTGGCCATCTTCAGACATGAGGACCATGAAAACCAACCCAGAGATAAGAAAGGAGTTGCAGTCTTGTGACATAGATTTAGGCATTTAGGTAGGGACCATGCCCCCTATATTACGAAATGTCCAGCTGAAGAGGCACATTTCTTCTCCTGTTGAGCTATCCTTTGGTGTGATATAGATGCTATGCGGTGCACCCTGTCCAAATGGTTTTGACCATGTCTAGGAAGAATTTTAACATTTGTTAATTCAAAGGTGATAGGTTTTCAATTTTGTACCTGCTCTTCATATTTTTGGGACTCTCCCAAAGGAAGGGAGTCCTTGGTTGGATTACCCTTGGTTTGAGATGGGAACTTTTCCTTCAAATTCGTCTGTTTATTGAGTTTGAGCATTTAACAACAGCACATTCGGATTTATTTTCACTGCCTGTCCTTGTTTTTATTACATTTGTTGCAGGGAAGAGGTTGTGCTATTAGAAAACGAGGTTTCATTCAATGAAGCTGTTATTGAAGAACGAGAGCAAGGAATTAAAGAAATTCAGCAACAAATTAGTGAGGTTAATGAGATTTTTAAAGATCTAGCCATCTTAGTCCATGAGCAAGGAATTATGATTGGTGAGCTTTGCATGTCTTACTTCTGTGCAGTATTATTTCTTACATTGTGAATTTTTTTGTCTGTTTGATTCTTAGAAATGTTTTGTCTGCTCAACTGCTCTTTATCTTTGAATGTTCTCCTCGCAGATGACATTGGTTCTAATATTGAGAGTTCTCATGCTGCAACTGTACAAGCTAATTCTCAACTCAAGAAAGCTTCCAAGTCTCAAAGATCTGGTTCATCTTTGGTAAAGTTTGATTTTCTTTTTTCTTGCTTTTGTTTGGCTTAAAATTAATTGAATTTATGATGGATAAGTGCAATGATGCTTAGGGTTCTGCATCATTTCCTGACTGATGCATTTGTAGTTGAGAGTTCCTAACCATTGTACTGCAGGGATGAAAATAAATCAAATATTACTTTTGGCTTTTGCTCCTCTTTTCTTGGTATTTATCTGTTTGTCCAAAAGCTTTTTGTATTTTTTGATATTATCATTGAAAGAGGCATTTACGTCTAGTTCTTGCTTTTAGCATTTCTTCATCATTGTTATCATCAAGGTTTCCTTAGATGTTCATATTGACCTGTTGAAATCTTGAAAACATTTTCCAGTGTCTGTTTATGCTCCCTTCTGTCTTTCAGCTTAGTTAGGCCTATGCAAACAAGGAAACAATATGTGCTTGAGTTTTTAGTTATCTGTAACTAAAAATTTAACAGATTGAAGGAGTCAGGCTTAACTGTTATTTTTCTATCTGTACTTGGATTGTGTGAAAAAACTTGATTCATCTGCTTTGGTAGTATCGCTGAAAAACATTGAGATTATTTGATTAGAGTGTAGAGAGGAATTGTGAACCATACAGTTGGTTTCTTCTTTATTATATAAATGTTTATCTATGGTTCAGGGCTTTAAGGGATGAACTTTCTCTTGCAGACTTGCTTGCTCCTTGTGATCTTTGGAATCATTGTGCTCATTGTTGTGGTAGTCCTTGTTGCATGAGCAGCATATTTATTGCCATGGTCAGTCTCTCAAAATGATGCTATTGTAAGCTGCTTCGCGGTATTATTTACAAAAACCAACGCAAAGTCAAGCGGGTGGGACTTATCCAAGTCACACAGCATAGATGTTAGTTGATTTCCTAGATTGGATGAAATGTAATTATCGATATTCGTTTTTTTATTATCAAGGGGCTAAATGCTCTTCAGCAAATCATGTAAATGGTTCCACTTGTGTCGCGAGTGAAGAGCAGATGGAAAATTCTGTCCTTTTTTCTTTTTTTTTTCTTTAGATGATTGATTCATATCTGCTGTTGCCAAGCCATTCTTCTAGTTTCTTAGGCCCCTTTAAGATTAATTATGTTAAGAACAATGTCTTGACAATGGGGAAAGATTATGCAATTAATGTATATAGTGACTGCTAAGACTAAGCTTGACTGTACAAGAATTACAGCAGGGTCATTGCATGTTATTGGTCAAGATTGTCTACTTCCTGTCTGCTGCATTGAAATAATCCTGGGAAACCAGTGGTGGATTGATTAAATATAGGCGATCTTTCCAGTTGTTTGTTGGTCAGTCAAACAAAATCCGTTTCCTATACCGCACAGCATCTCCGCAGTCATTGGCATGCTCATCATTTTTTTTTTTCCACTGTAATATTATTTGCAAGGAATGCAGTACAGAAAAAAGAGTACACTCACATAAGCAGTGATAATTAGTCGGCTATGTAAGCTCTTTGGACCATTATTTCGCTCAGTTGCCAATAATGGCGCGCACACACACACATATATATATATTTGTCATTCCTCTTCCTAAAATGGGAATTGAGGGATTGGCTAATATCGAAGAGAAGAAATGCTATACTTAGGTTGAGCACAAAAATGGAGAGAAAGAAATGGCTAGAAGTTAGAAGCAATGGAATACAGCAGGAGCAGCCATCTCCTCTGGTACTATAGAGGGTCACCTGGCGGAGGGCTTGTGTTTTTCTATGCCTGACCGACCACATGCATATGACATAGAAACACCAATACAGCATCTTTGAGAGTGATTGCTCGTTGTGGCCTGTGGTTAGAAGATTTGCCTGTACCAAGAAAGTTATGAATTTAAATCTGTATTAAGATGTTCGACGAATTTAAATATATGTCTAGTTTTAAAGATTTGTGATGCTTATTGGAAATTATGGAGTATGACCTTAATAAATTTTAAAAGTGATCCACGTTTCTTATTGAATATTAGAATATAAAGTACTACTCTTACTTTCTCACCCTAGAAACAAATTTGAGAAGCTAGGGAAATATTGTAAAGGAAAAGAAAAACAAAAAACGAAGAAAAGTGACCAATGTGAGTGGATTGGAATGCTATACAGGTCATCACAGTGGAAAGGAATGGGCAAATGTGGCTCCAATTGCAGAATGAACCAAGAGTTTATTGATATTGCAAATATGGTCACTGTAGCCCCCCCTGTAAACATCCATTCTCAATTATTTTAATCAGACTTGTGCTCTTTGCAATTTTTGCATCACTGGTATTGTATTGATAGGTTTTTGCTAACATTTCTTTATCAATGTATGTACTGCATCATGTGGACTGTAGCAGTTTTTTTTTTTCCCCCCCCCCCAATTGTAAATAAAAATTAATGCAATTTTTAGCATTCCTACTGCTATAATCCTTTTTAATATGAAAGCAATGGAACTGCTAAGGCATAAGCTGATTTTTATTTTATTTTATTTTTTGGGTAACTGAAAACAACAAATGAGGAAAAATGAAGCCAAGGAATTTAAAAGGAATATATATGCATAGACTTTCTCCTAACTTATTTCTTTTTTTAAAAAAAAAATAATTTACTGCCTTTTTATTTTTGTATTGAATTCCTTTAAATTGAAGAATCTCACTTAAGTCTCATCTCCTACGTTAATCAACTTTGGTCAAGTGCTGACAATATGAAAATTAACAAGAAAAAAAGCATAATACTTTGATTTATAAAAAAGGAAATACACAAGCATAATCCTTAAATTGTCCAAAATAAAGTAAAATTATAATACAGTGTCACTGATTAGTTATTCAATTTCAAGGCATTTTACTCAATTTTAATTATTCAATCATAGATTTTTCAGTAACAATAAATTTTTTAAAAAAAAAATAAAATAAAAAAAATATTTGTGAAATTCTTGATAATTATTTAATTTTATGTAGTTTTAATCAATTTTAGATTTTTTGAGTAATGCATTTACTTAATAAAAAAAATGAAACATTTTTTAAGTGTTTAAAGACGAAAAAATAGAAACTAATAAACTATATCTCAGCTCATAGGTAAAGGTATGAAATTCAAATTATAATCACAATAGATTAACCAAAAGGCTAAAATTGAAAAAAAAAAATCAAATAGAAAAAATAAAAATTTAAAGAAGTCAATTGAAGAATGCTGGAAAATTGGGGGACCGAGGATTGACTCCGAAATTCAAAAAATTAGGGCTTAAGGCTCCCTCCTGCTAAAGCCCATTTCCTTTCTTTTCCTCTCTCAGGAAAAGGGAAAAGGAAGGTAAGTGAGAGAAAGAGAGAGAGGAAGCCTTCAAGCATTCAGAAGTTGAAAGAAAACTGGTAGAAAACCAGAGAGAGAGAGAGAGAGAGAGAGAGATGGCGAGTGAGCAAGATAGGAGTAGCTGGACCGATCTGCTGCACTCCTCCACCAAGCTTCTCGAACAGGCCGCTCCTTCTGCTCAGTTCCCTCCTCTTCAGGTCTCCCTCTCTCGCCTTTTCTTTTCCTGTTTTTTTTTTGGCAGGAAAATGCCGAGAAAGTGGATTGGAATCAAAATTTTCTCCCAAGAATTGCCAATGTCACGATACTCTGTACATGGCGCGGCTGGAAACCAGTTGATGTCCTTTTTAGTGGTGGTTTCTTGCTAATATACGTTTTGCCCTGTGTGTTTTTTTTTCTCTTGTCATCTACGAAGACAGAAGAAATTGTGGGATTGGATTGTAGATTTTTTTACTGTATGTCAGGAAATGGGAATATTGAGTAGAAATTTCACGTAAGGGAGTGTTGCTTCATTTTCTTCCGCTCTCAGTTGTTGAGTGAAGCTATGACGGAGAGTCATTAATTGGTTGAAATTAGAGAATACAGTCTTTGTGTACCTGCGATTATTTGATTGGTAATTTGTTTTTGTTTTTTTTTTCCCCTTTTGTGGCTCCATAATTTTGCAATTACATTTTCTTCTTCGTGATAGCCTTACTTTTATTTCTGTGCAATAATTGTTTTGTTTTCTTTAATGAATCAACATATGCCAGCTGGTTATGTGCTAGTGTTTCTTCATCTGGATTTTACTTGATGTTGTCATTTGTTTGTGTTCAGAGGAACTTAGACCAACTAGAAGCATTATCTAAGAAGCTCAAGGCAAAAACCCTAAGAAATGAGGCTCCTTCTCAATCTATTGCTGCTACAAGGTGCTTATCTAGTTCTTTCTTAAGTGTTATTTAACAACTTGAATATAGTGATAGCTTTATTTTGCTGATAATTAGCCAGAAAAAAAAAAACTGGAGGAACTTGATTTGAAAGCTTGAAAGTTTTGGCAATCAGGACTTGTGGTAATTACAATCTTAATTTTTTTTTTTTTGGGTTCTTCATAAATTTTCCTTTGATTTTATATCGTCTCAACATAGCTAAACAGAATTTCTAGGAGTGACAGCATTGCACAGTCTGTGGACGTTGAGTGTATATGTATTTGATGCTTTGACAGGCTTCTTGCACGCGAAGGAATAAATGCTGAACAGCTTGCACGGGATCTTAAGTCCTTTGAATTGAAGGTAAAAGTCCATCCGCATTGTGTCAGTAGAAATAATTCAGTTGAGTGGCTATAATATTGTTAACTATACCCCTATTCCTACAATTTTAAGTCCATGATGAATGGTGCTTAAAATCATTGAATGTGACTTTTTATGCATTCAGCTCAATGTAAATAATTATGTATCAATATCGACATGTTGTTACACATGTTTCCTTTATTATTATTATTTTTTTCCTGTAATTTTAAGCAACCACAATATATTGTGGCCAAAAAATTTTCCTGGTAAGAATGTGAAAATGAACAATAACTAGTTCAAACCTTTTTTCTCTTTTTGACTGATGTAAAAAAAGAGTTAAATCTTTTCTCAGTTTATAAAGGCTAGTTCTCTCTGATGCCCCTTTAATAATGATAACATCCTTTGAATACTAATTGTTGCTATGAAGATTTTGTTGTTTATATTTGTTTTCTTGTGTAATGGGTGCAGTGCATGTTAATTATGGACAGAAAATTGTATTGTTTCCATTTGTTTCTGTATAATGGATGTGTTGCAGTTTAATTTATGAACATTTCCTCATATTTATTTTTCTCCTTCCTCTTTTAAGACAACATTTGAAGATGTATTCCCTGCTGAGACTACGGGCATTGAAGAATATTTGCAACAGGTAGTTTTCCATCTTTTAGATTTAAGCTACCCATTGAGTATGTTCCTTACAACAAGCAACATGTTCCTATATCTTAAAAAAGTTAAACCTAGTATCACTTTTTGCCATCACAGAGGATAGGTACTATTCTACTTAAATCATGTCTATGTAGTCTGCTAATTTAGGATGAAGTGCAAAAAGGCTGAAACATATGATTTTTGATCGATGTAAAGTCGTCTACATCAATCTAGACCATATTGTTATATGGCAGTTATGCTTGTTGGCAGCTGCTAATTGAATTAGTTGTCCATGAATATCTTTTGCTAACTGGATGGGGGTCCAAAGACTGCTAGAAGGGTTTCCTAAAGCAGCCACTGACAATAGGTAAAATGAATTGTATTGTGCATTATCTAATTTACTTACTGTTGAGGGAATGATCAGATTCCCTTGCAGTGTGGTGTAGAGACACCAAAAAAAAAAAAAAACCAGAGAGAGAGTTGAATTTAGGATGTAGGGTTGAAGTTGGAACTGAGTTGATGGATTAGGGCTTAGAGAAAATGCAAATTTTGATTAGAGAACTAATAATATTGCTTCTCTACGGCACTGCTTCCATTAGTAGATCTATTAGAGTACCAATATTCCATGGCCTGAGACAAATTCTCCATTCATAAACTAACTTCTTTACTGCACATGTTGCTAAAAAGTTTGCATATTTTACACACTGCTCAGATATTGGCATGACGTGTTGCTTGCATGTAGGGGACACCTTAACGGAATTGCTTGACGGGTTCATGTCATAATATTTGGGTAGTTTTATGTTGGTTGCTAACCTATGACAGCCCTCCTTCTTTTTCCAAGCTTAAGACCGGAAACTTTGAACACAAGGTCCAACAAAAGGCAGAGTTTATTGAAACTAATAACTAAAGCATTAATTAAAAGAGAATATAGTAACACAAATAACCAACTAATAGATAATTACGAGGGATGTTCTTGCATCACAGCGGAGGGATTGGAATAGATTGTGGGAGAAGTGGATTATGGTCTATCAATGGTGTTTAATATTGATGACTAATTGTAAGTAAGATGCTTGGCTAAAAAAAAATTAACTTTGGGTCTTTTTAATATTGATGACTAATTGTATGAAGTCATTTTAACCTAGTCTTGTGAATATCCTCAAGCATGGTGTCCCTGAGCTCATGTGGTAATTTCTGTTGCTTTTTGGAGGGAGTTATTTTAACCATTGTATTTTAAATGCACATGATTGATGCTGTAAAAGCCAACAGCTGGTCTTTGTTTATAAAAATCCTTTCTCAATGTCTTACTTTGTGTGGATCTTTTTATGATGTCCCTCTCATATTGGGATCAAATTTTTGGAATGTGCTAACAAGTTAAGAATTCCATCCTTGTATGTTTGCTACTTTGCTAGCCTGTCATGGATCCCTCTGATAAGTATAGCTTCAGCCCTGGGCAAAATGGAGATCTTTTGTTTTTATTTCTTAAGTATGTTTAATCTAGGTTTCAAAGTCTTCATATTTATGTGTGTATGCCTTTTGCACTTAAGTTGACATTGCTTGGTGTTTTGCCTTTTTTTAAATCTTTCCCCTCACAGGTTCATGAAATGGCAATGGTGTCCTCCATCCAGGAAGCTCAGAAGGATAACCTAAGAAGTTTTAATGATTACATGATGAAAGTTTTGGAGGTTAGTGTTATGCAGTTTTTATGTTCTATATGCGTACCATTTCATCCATTGCTCAATCCCTTATATATATAAAAGCACAAGATTATATGGGGATCTGTAACTTTTTATTCTAGGGTTACCTTCCTCTAAATTTAGCGACTGTGTCTGCATTCTCAGAATAGTGTGTTGAGATTATAGAGGAATACTATTACTTTGGGTTGAGCTTCCTTACTAATGAATTTTGTTCTGCATTTTTTTGGTTTTTTTAGACTCTACAGAAGCTCTCTTATCTGAGCTTGAGAAAATCTGTTTTTAAGCATGCTTGTCTCATCATATAAATTGTTGCGTCTCCCTTCTACTTGGACATGGGTACTGTAAAACTAAACTCATCTGAGCCTTAATCCCAAATTAGTTGTGGTCAGCTGCAGTGATTTTCTTTCTTTTCTAACTGCATTCTACTCTAAGCCATATGAGCTGTAGGATGTTGCAATGCTTTATCATTATTTACTTGAGATGGCTGTAGTAATGTGGCAATGCTAAATCCTTATTTTCCTCTGATGGTGTGGGGTTTTCTGTGTTCATTATCATTTCAACCTCAATAAGTGCAATATGATATATTGCAGGAGGATTGGAAAAAGGAAAAGCGTGACTTTCTTCAGAGCTTGAGTCGGATCTCAACATTGCCCAGAATTAACTCAGCTGATACCAGTGCTGGAACTGCTCGTCCAGTTCAACTAGCATCTGTGGTTTCCAGTCCTCAAGTTTCTTTGGGCAGATCTGGCATGGAGCTTGTGTCTTTAGCTAATAAGCCTACAGTAGAGAAAAAGGCTTTGGCCTATTCTGCAGTTGTGAAGGATCTTAACAATGCACGGGAACGTGGCTTAGCATACAAAGTAAGGGCTGGTTTGTTGTTTTCTCCAATCCTTGTTCTGTCTCCATGTTGAGAAATATTTACTCTTTTAGTGGCTTGGTCTAGGCATATATATGCAATTTTCATAGTTAGCTAGCTGATTGAAATGAAAAGCATTTAAGTTGTCATCTTGAAAGTGGTGCCCTAGATATGGGATGGATTAAAGATGAGGATGCTCACCAATATTTATCTTTTGTTGTCCTTTTTTTTTTTCTGCCTTAAAGCTTTTCTGCAATATTCACCATAATGATATGCCATGATGCACTCGTACGATCTTGGTGCCATGCAAACTGTATTTTCAGATGGTTAGCTGAAGCTTGGGTTTAAACAAAAAAAAATACTTAAGGAAATGGATGAACAAAGGTGCACTGAATCAGGATAATCAGTTCACTATCTAGTACTGTTTGCCCAAGGGAAACTAATATTTGCTGTTAGTTTTTGGAAATCTTACAAGCTTACACATTATGGGTGACAAACTGAAGGTGATAAACTGCCTTGAGGGGAAAGCTCTTTGGTATAAATAGGCCAGCATGGTAGTTGATACATATTTTTAAATGCTTTAGAATTACAGAATACCTTCACACATCCAACAAAATTTAAAACCATGTCCACATGCTCCAACCCTTGGAATTTCTTTAAGCTAGTATGTAGACATCACTTCATAAACAGGATCTCAGATCTTTAAGGGTCATTACATTCCATCTCATATGTCCCTGCTTAGTTGATGCTACAAGGGCGTTCTTCATATAGAAATCTGATCTGTTTGTTCTTTATTGTTGTTAGCCTGCAATGGCTTTCAAAGATGCCTATGAAAGTTTGGGTCTTGAAACGTCTGGTGGAAAATCAGTTAACATGCAGAAGATATGGCACCTTATTCAGGTATCTGTTTGCCATTTTGTTCATTTGAAATATTCAAAAACCCTTTTTTTTCTTATTACAGTGATTCTATCTGTCATGAGTCATTGATATGATAAATGTTTCAGACATTGATGGGTGAGAACTCAACCATACAATGGAAACTTTCTAGAAAAATGCTGTTGGTAATTGGTGCAAGGCAGCATCTAGAATGGGGACATGAAAAGTTTATGCTAGATATGATACAAAGTCATCTTGCACAGGTACAGATTCTATTGTCTTCTGTTATGCTGGATTCATGTATTCCTTTCTCAAAATCCTTTTTGTTTGCCATCTCTCTTTTCTTCCTCTTGCTTTTAATATTTTTTTCTTTTTTTTCTTTTTCTTTTTTTTTTTGTCCCACTGCAGGCTTCTCTTGGTGGAGCTGTTGGGAATTTACAAAGAGTCCGTGCATTTCTTCGGGTTCGTCTATTTACTACTATTCAACTTTAACTTGCATTGTGACTTGTTATTACTCCAAAATTTAAGAATGTTTTTGAATTTTTAATTTGATGGTACAGGTTCGTTTAAGGGATTACGGAGTTCTAGATTTTGATGCAGGTGATACTCGTAGGCAACCCCCGGTTGATACCACTTGGCAGCAGGTTGTTGATCTTTTCATATACATATTTTGGGCTTATTTTTTCCTGGAAATCCCTTCTGCAATAAGGGGGAGTATTTTTTTTTTTCAGTGGTCTGGACATAAAAGCATTTAGACATCACATAAGAAGTTGTGGCTGCAAAATCGCCTTGCTTAAATTTATAGAAATTTTGAGAATTTTGGTTATTATTTACTTTCTTGCAGGCCCCCCCCCCCAAAAAAAAAAAGGAAAGGTACAAATGTAGGTAATGCTAGGAAATTTCTGTTACATCTATTCATTAGCATTGAATTCAAAAGAAAAAAAGCTAGAGCTTGAATGTACACCATTTGCAAAGAATTTTAGTTTGCTTCTTTCCAAGTTTCTGTTCAAGGAATAGTTTCACACCCTTTGGAGGCCTAGATCTTTTTGAAATTAATGAGAACTCTGTTCCCCAGGGCTACGAAATGGTTGTTTGCCAACTTGAATTACTTAGTATATTCTTGAACAAAAGAGTTCCTTGTAGCATGAGGTCTAATAATTTTGCTTTGAGCACTTGCTTTTGTTTAGCTCTCTTTGTTTAAATATTTGGCAGTTGGGCTTGTACTTTCTTTTCTACCAGACATTGACCACAGCCTATAAATGTGGTTTGAAGGATAAGTTTTTTAATCTCTTCTTTGCTTGTTAAGCTGTGAGATGGAGGAGAATTAATTGAAAGATGAATGCAGTTTAACCACTCTGTGTCATTGTCTGCATAGTTCTGCTACTTATTTTGCCTCTCACATTGTTTGTGTGCCTGAAGGTGTGTGTCTGTGTTTGTGGGTGCTTCTGATATTGGCTGATGAGCAGAATGAGAAAGTTGTTTTGCTACTGCTAAAATACTTTACCTTAGCTGCCTTTCATTCTGAACCCTTTGCTATAATCTTGACAGATTTATTTTTGTCTGAGAACTGGGTACTACGATGAAGCAAGAAATGTTGCCTTATCATCCCGTGCTTCACACCAATTTGCTCATCTGGTAATGGTTCTTCTCTTCTCAAGTTGCAAAATCTTAATAATTAGCATTAGTAAGTATTTTCCTTTGACAGCTTACTGAGTGGATCAATACTGGAGGTATGGTATCTGCTGAAATTGCATCTACTGCTTCAGAAGAATGTGAAAAAATGTTAAGAATGGGTGATCGGATGGGTCGAGCTGCATATGACAAGAAAAAGCTTTTACTCTATGCTATGATATCTGGTTCTCGCAGGCTGATTGATCGCCTTCTGAGAGATCTACCAACACTGTTTACTACCATAGAGGATTTTCTGTGGTTTACTTTATCAGCTCTGCGAGACTTCTCTGGTGGGGCCTCATCTTTGGTCCTAAATGAGGGATCAGTACCATACAGTTTGGAAGATTTGCAGGCTTACCTTAACAAATTTGAGCCATCATATTATACAAAAAATGGGAAGGACCCTTTGGTATACCCTTATGTGCTCCTTTTAAGCATCCAATTGTTACCAGCTGTCTTACATTTTTCCAAGGAACCTGGAGAAGAAGGATATGATATTGATGCTGTACACATGTCGATTGTGCTAGGAGACCATGGGGTTCTTTCTGAAGTTGCTTGGGCTGGACAAAAGCTTGGGGTAATGGATGCCTATGCTGAGGTTTCTAGCATAATTAGGCAATATGGTTCTGCATATTTACGGCATGGTGATCTCCCAATGGCATTAGAATATTATGCGCAAGCTGCTGCTGCAGTTGGGGGTGGAGAGGTGTCATGGACTGGGAGGGGTAATGTGGATCAGCAGAGGCAGAGGATCATAATGCTAAAGCAACTTCTTGCTGAGCTGTTGTTACGGGATGGTGGAATTTATCTTTTACTTGGTCCAAGAAGTACTGGAGAAGAAGGTGAACTGGCAAGATTTCTAACTGATGTCAAGGCAAGACAGCAATTTCTGCTTGAAACTGCTCGCCAGTGTCAGGAAGCTGGACTCTATGACAAAGTATATTTTCTTTTCTTGTTCTAAAGTATCCTTGTTTTGTTGCTATGAGTCTAACAATGGGTTTAACCACACTTAGTCTTGATATTTTTTAAGTGGGCTCCTTACATTCTCTTCAAAATCACCCTGCCACCAGACAGCATCACTAATGATTTTGGTCTTATGTTCATTGCTTTTTCTAATTCCCAGATCACTGATGATTTATTTCACTCTTTGATGAAAATATTTCCAAATTTTTTTTTTTCAAAACTATCTTGAAATAATAAAAAATCTATGTTAGGAGCACCATAGATGTGCAACCCAAGTACAAAGGAAGCAACTCATTTACAAGGAGTCTAGAAAATAAATCAAGTGTTGTTTGGTTTACATTGATGGCTCCAGTAGTTGTCTGCCTATGTAATTTCAAACTGACAAGTGTGACTTCTCACTTTTGCATGTTATTGCCAAATCGACCATTGTCTGTGGCCTTGAGTCTTTGCTTACTCGTTTTCATTTATGTTCTTGGGCCTTTGCACGTATTTAATGTATTAGCTGTCCTTCTAGAAAATTGATACTCATAACTTACTTTATATATTGTTTAAACTTGACACTGTGGTTAACTATTTCAATTTTTAGGTTAACTTATGATTTTCCTTTGTAGCGTTCTCTGAATTATTTTTTTATTTTTTATTTTTTGCTTATACCCAGTCTGTAGAAATCTACAAGAGAGTTGGAGCATTCGCTATGGCATTGGATATTATTAACATGTGCCTGTCTGAGGCAATTTGT
The DNA here is from genome assembly GCA_021464305.1 of Kandelia obovata. Taxonomy (NCBI): domain Eukaryota; kingdom Viridiplantae; phylum Streptophyta; class Magnoliopsida; order Malpighiales; family Rhizophoraceae; genus Kandelia; species Kandelia obovata. The sequence continues at coordinate 2,495,142 of CM038472.1, forward strand.
GCGCTGACACGTGGTAGACTTGATGGCGAGAGCCGAACTGCTGGCCTTATTCATTCTGGTAATGAGATTTCAGAGACATACAAGTATTTCCCTGAAGTGAGGTAAATCCTTTGCTTTGATTTTTCTTTCCTTCTAGTTGAATTGGGGATGATGTTCTGCTTATATGTTTTGTGTTCTTTCATATGGGTAATGCTAGAAGCCCAATACTATAAATTGCAGGAACTTTTGAAAACAGAAATTTACCATTAAAAAGGTAAAAAGGAAAAAAGAAAAATATATTTAATCATTTATGCAGATTTGGAACCTCCTGTTGATATGAGCAAGAGCAATGCATGATTCAATAGTGTAAATGTCTCAAAACTCTAATTCAATGGAAATTTGGTGATTGGTTACCATGCATTTGTGATAAGACAGCCCAAAATATCATGTCGTATACATCTATATTCTGCAAGCTATATGGTGTTTGAAATAATTTCTTAAACTTTAAGTGATTTTGATTGTAATCTTCAATCGGTAAGATTTGTATTTGGGCAAAATCTCCATCAACTTGGAAAGGGAAAAAAAAATCCAGACACCTCAAAACTAAAGCATTTTTGTTTTAAGTTTTTGGATGTTGGAGTCTTTGATTTTAACCTTCAACTAAGAATATTTGATGTTGACCTAAGACTGTTGTTTTGCCCAAATAAATGCAGTAATAGATGGTAATAAGAGGATTGTATAGACATCCAATTTGAACTTTGTCTAGTTATAGCACATTAAATTTCATGTATATCAATAGTCTATGTAAACAAAATCTGACCGATTGAGTGGAATAAGAAAATAACAGTATATTATAGCTCTCTCCATACATGTGTTTGATCTTAAAATTGGCTATGTTTACAGTCTTCAAGAGAGAGAGCATGTTTTAGACCAAGAAACAGTGTTGAGACAGCTTGAGGCAATATTGTCTGTTCAAAAGTTAGCAACAGCGGGACATTATCTAGATGCTTTAAGGGAGGTTGCCAAACTTCCTTTTCTCCCATTAGATCCACGGATGTCAGATGTCAGCGCTGATGTGTTTCAGAATGTATCTCCTCATGTTCAAGCTTGTGTACCAGATCTGTTGAAGGTTGCTCTTGCATGCCTTGACAACTTGACAGATTCTGATGGATCAGTTCGTGCTATGAGGGCAAAGGTGTGTCAAAAGTGCCTATATGTCCAATGTTTATGTTAAACACATATATGGGTGTTTTGTTGCAAATGCTGTTATCATACTTTCCATGTGTTTGATGCTTTAATTAAATAATGCAAGGTCTATAGGATTTAGCATTTTCCTTGTTAGAATCACATGATTTGACCTTCTAGGACTTGCTTTTATAATTGCATTCCATGGCTGTGGTCAATGGAATTCTACAGAAACATAGGTTTAATGTTTTTGGACGCACTGCCACTAACTGGTTTTTGATTTATAGTGTTGTGGCTTCACTATGGATGTTTCCTTTTTGGCAGATTGCACAGTTTCTTGCAAACAATATGAGTAGGAACTGGCCTCGAGATTTATACGAAAAGGTGGCACGAAGCTTGTGAGGAACATAAAATGTAGCAATTGGTGATGCCACTGACAGGTGCTCAGCTAATGCCATATACTTTGAGTTGAGATCGGTACTAGTAGCTTTTGGAGAACTGATTGGAAGAGTTCTACTGAATAATGAATTTCTGGTGAGGACTTTCTGCTTGTAAAATTGTCATTAGTTAATCTTGCCTTTCCTTCTCTTTTTATTTGTCCTCCTTATTAATGTACAATTCCACGCGTGAGCTCCTGTACTTTTTTCTTTTCCTGGATTTCTCTTTCTGGGACAACTGGGGGCAGGATAGTTTTCTGAATAGAATCACTACTAAGTTAAGCTGTCTTATAACCCGTTGGTTGTCAGTGGACTGCTCAAACAGCTCTAGCGGCAAGAGGCAAGAATCCTCCTGTCATTTTTGTCCTCTAGAACTCCTGTTTGGGGGACGGGTATACCTGCCCAGATCTTTATATGGTCGCACCATTCCGCCAGAGTCCCTGAATCGAGCACAACACCATGAACCCCATTGTTGTCTACATTACCTCTACGGTGCTTTAAGAGTGACCGAGAAGGATGCTAGGGGTGCGGAGTGTGTGGGTTGCCAAAGTGTGGGCTGTTCAATCACAGCCTCTCATGGACCTATCAGTCCATGCTTGTCTAACAGGAGCTCACTCTTATACTCATGCCAGACACTGGTAATGGGAAATTTTGATGATTGACGGTCTAAGTTGCATTGCTTTTATCTATTGTGTCAAGGAGCTGCTATCCCAAACAAAGCTACCGTGATTTAATGCGTGGTGAACACATTTTAATTTGCTGGCTCTTAAATTAAGAGAAATTTATGCCACATATTTCACGAACAAATAATTTTCAAAATGAATTGGAACTGAGATTCATAAATTTTGTGAATACAGTGAACATCCAAAGTCCAAAGCATTAATTCCTTTATTTATTTTTGGGTTCTTCTCCTAGGGCGTCCTTACTAGGGGGTGTGTGAACATGTTCAAAAAAGGATTTTTTTTTTTTTTTTGAATATTTGTTTTGGTATATTCCACCCTTTACTAAAAGAGGGGGTGGGGGAGAGAAAGGAGGACTGTTTTTGGATAGTTTTATTTTCTCGTATTTATGCCTAAGAGGTAAGAATTTTCACATGAATCTTTTCACTCCCGGAAACTCATTGTATAATTAAAAATTATTTATGCAGCAGTCAGAGGTTTCTCATAGTTCTGTCAAATTCAAAAACTGGTCAACTTTTTGATAGTAATTATTTTCCTTCAATTACTTTATGTTCATTATATGTCACTGAATTATTATTATTGTTGTTGTTGTTGTTTTCACCTTATACTCGTGTATAAAAATGAAACACATGTTTTAAAATTATTTAAAAAAATAAAACATAAGGAAAACATTTTCAAAGGAGGTCTAGTTACATTAATGAACTTTTGAAGGCATTTGAAATTAACGGAACTAACTGTGCTTTTGGTTCTTTTCAAGAATAACCACCAATTTTACCCGTCCTCCCTGCGTCCGCGCAAATCCTTTTGTCAACGGCCACTAGACTTCTTCCACGTGTTCTTAAACCGTTTTATTCAGGGCCGCGGGTGACAAAATCCACCTGATAGGGTCCGAGTAACTGCTCCTTAGTAATCCTTCTCCGCTGCGGTTTGCTTCCTAAGCCTATAAAAAGCCCAAACGCCCTTTGGATTTTGAAACCACTCTTACAGATTTTCTTGCGGGAAAATCATCAACTTTCCCGGAAAATTTTTTCTCCTCTCTCTCCCACAGAATTAATGCTATTCTCTTATACCGTCGACTTCTACAGTATGTAATAATGCCTTGCTTGATAGCCAAGAAACTTAGAGAAAACCACAGAAAATATCCGCTGTCTTTTTTAAAGTATTTTTGTTTCTTACTTGGTTTGGTGTAATGGGTCAGGCATTGTTTCTCGCGCTGCATGGCATCACCGCATCATTTTTTTTAAAAAAAAAATTCTTCTTAAAATGTTTGTGTTTTATGCAACATTGGTTCTTTTACTTGGGTGTCCTGTTTTCAGTGTTTGATTTCTTAAGTTTTATTATAAATCCTCAATCTCAATCCAAAAAGTTCTAGGATGTGTTGTCCGAGTACGTAGTACATACGCACGTGTATGTATGTACTTTTATTAACTGGATGATTAGTGGGAAAATTATCTTTGTTGTTAGTTTAGTAACCAGAAATTGTTCCCTGCTTCATTAGTAACTGCTTGAGACTTCTTCTTCATAATTATTGCTTTAGTTGTGCTATGAACATCAGTTGTGCAACGTAGTTTTATATTGACTAGATAACGAATACTTTGATGCGAAGAACTCAAGGAAACATTTGGATTATCTTAGTGACATGATTGGATTATGCATATAATAGTCATAGTGGCATAACATTCTGATATAATTTGTCATGTAATGGAGAGGCTATCTTTCCAGCATTAAATGTGATTTTCATTTTTTAAGTCAATCTATGATTTTGAGATAAAAAAATTTCTATACCCATATAGCACATTTGACAGGCATGATGGATTTAGTAACATGAGAACAAGTTTGAATCGATGATGTTGTTCTGCCATTTGAATTTGATGTAATAATGTTTTATGCACTTTTGCATATTGGTGGATTATTTTTTTAGGAAAATAACATTAAAAGTTGTTTGCTGAATTTGGCAGGTGTCATAAATGACTCCAATTGGAAAATAAAAAGGCCTAACAGGCAAGTGTTTGAAGTTTAAGGAGATCCAGTTTCATTTCTGATTTAAGATGCTTACAAGTTCATAATGATCAGTGGAGGTAATGATTCAAAAGGTTTAACTGCATGTGGAAGAAGAACCAAAACAAAGAAGAGATCATTTTCTGACTCAAACAGTCCTTCAATTGATTTGAATTTCAACTCTTCGAAGAGCAGAAACGACCAATGTGACTGGACTGGTACAAATTGGACAGATGAAATTCCCGGATGTCCAGTGTACCATCCTTCAATCAAGGAATTTGAGGATCCACTTATGTATTTGCAGAAAATTGTGGCAGATGGTTCCAAGTATGGTAAGGAAATTGAGATGCATTCTTCTCTGTTATGTTCTACAAGATTAGGCTTTTGAAAATGCCGTGAGGATTAACAAATTTATCATTCTATGTCTTCTGATCTTCCAACGGATTAAAGTTTTGAATACATTTCTATGCATAGGATGCTTGCTTATGATGTTTGAACAAGATTTGATCGTGAGAGAAAAATAGCTTCTTTTCAGGATGTTACCAACTGGATTGCGTGTAGGCAATCCATGACAATCACAATTTATTGCATATATGCATAAATATTCCTAGACTATTGTTTTTGTACATGATAGATTGTCTCTCAGGCTGTTGATCAATTCAGTGTCATATTTTGGTGAATGATTGGATCATGCACTTTGTTGACATGTTTTAATTTCAAATGTTAGGTATTTGCAAAATTGTATCACCATTGAAGGCTTCTGTGCCAGCTGCTGAGGTACTTAAGGACTTGGAGTTCACAACTTTTGTGCAACCTCTTCACCTGGTTAAATGCAATACGGATAAGAAAGTCATTTTCTCCAGAGGGCAAAGGTACTTGATACCAAACTGCTACATATTTTCGTGGGGAGAAGAAAAAAGATGGTTATGAAAGGCCCTTACAACATGCTGAGTAGTTTGTTCTTATTTGTGTTTGATCATTTTATTCCTGTCCTTTTCTTTCCAGAAAATATACCTTTGGCACTTTTAGAACAATGGCAGATAAGGAATCTGTTTGTCACCTTCCATATCCTGCAAGTCTTTCTTTTCAACATCTGGAAAAGAAATTCTGGCAAGAAATGTCCAGTGGAAGGGACAGAAAAGTAGAATATGCACTTAATGTTGATGGAAGCGCATTTTCAAGTGATCCTACTGACCTGCTAGGCACAAGCAAATGGAACCTGCAGGTAATCTTTCCCAGTAAATATATATATTTCGAGAATTGAGCCGAATGTTCCAAACTAATTTTCATTCTTTAAAACTCAGACCCTCCCCAAGCTGCCGACTTCCTTACTTCGTCTCGTTGAACATGAAATTCCTGTATGTTATGATCTCTCACTCTCCTTGAAATCTTACTTTTGAGCTTCCACTTAATTTTTTCAATTCACATTCAGGGAATAACAAGTCCTATGCTTTACATTGGAATGCTATTTAGCATGTTTGCATGGCATGTGGAAGATCACTATCTGTACAGGTACATTTCTTGACAGTGATGTTCTTATGTTTTGTTTTCTCATTTTGATGTTTGACACTAGTACATTGATTTAAGTTTTTCTTTATCAGCATTAATTATCATCATACTGGTGCACCCAAAACTTGGTACGGCGTGCCTGGTCATTCAGCTTTACAACTTGAAGGTGTAGTCCTGGATCATGTGTATCCTCATAATATCCTCTCGACTCAGGATGTGGATGGAGCTTTCAAAGAAATTGCTGGGAAAACAACCATGTTTTCTCCAGAGATCCTGTTGAAAAATGGTGTTCCGGTTTACAAGGCCCTGCAGATGCCAGGGGAGTTCGTTATTACCTTTCCTAGAGCATACCATGCTGGGTTTAGCAATGGTAAGAACTACTCAGCTTCCTTTAGTTGGCATCTTTCTGAAGTTCGAGGCCCTTCCCTATGAGCATGCTCTGCCTAATTTTCTAACTCCTGGGACACTCTAGGATTCAATTGTGGGGAGGCAGTCAACTTTGCAATCAGTGATTGGCTCCCATTTGGGGCATTGGCCAGTAAACGGTATGCATTTCTAGGAATTATGCCAATCCTTCCTTATGAGGAAGTTCTTTGCAAAGAAGCAGTTCATCTGGTAAAAGCTGAAGGTTCTGATCTCTCATCTGCAGAAGCAATGTCTCAACTTTCCATTAAGAGCTCCTTTGCGAAACACATGAGGCTTTTCAACAATGCACTTTGGAATCTAAAGAAGAATATAAAAGCCTTGACAACTCAATCAATGATATTGCCAAATTCTCACCGAACTATTATATGTAGCGCCTGCAAACGTGACTCCTACTTAGCTTTCCTTGAGTGTCATCGCTGCTACCAAGCCCACTGCCTTTTCCATGGTAAAAGAATAAAATTTAAAATGTTTCTGCTGTCATAGTTAGTCCACTTCCATTATGCATGGCGACTGTTGATATTTCCACCATCTACAAATTCTCCGTCTTTGTATGCTTTGTCCTGAAACTAATATGTTTTTTGCTTCCTTGCCATTTCTGCAGATGATAAAAAGAATAATTCCCTTCACTGTCCATGTGGAAGCAAAAAAATACTTTATGTAAGTGGGGACATATGGGATGTGGAGGAAATAGCTCAGAGGTTGGATCAAGGGGAATTTATACAGGAGGTTTGTCAAGAGATGAAAGCTGACTATTACAATTGCTTGTTGCCAAGTGTGATCTCTTGCATTGAGACTGAAGATGCTCCACATAGCAAGGTAAGGCTCCCATGAAACCCTGAATGTCTCATTTCCATGGTGATTCTGCTATCTGGGTTAATGTTAACCAAGATGGGTGGCATCAAGTTCCGCAATGTCAATATAAAGGCTTTACTGGGGGAATAGAAAACCTTCTGTCTTGTAAATGTACGGATGTATCTGTTCATTCATTGTGATGCAATGTGTCTCTTATAAGTGCTGATTCTATGTCTCAATATTGCGTCAAACACAGATCAATTTAGGAACCTTTGATGCTATTGAGCAGGAGGAAGCTGCTGCAGCAAGCAAAACGGCCTGTGATGATCCTGATATGGAACGGGGTACTAAAAGAAGGTGCCCTGAACTGAAAGGGATTGCTTTATTTCAAACCAGGAGGAGGTGCAGATTGCAGAAGAGTCGATCAAAATTCAGGAGTTCTGCCTCTGAAGTGTCTCCAAGTGCTTGAACATGAAAAGATATGGGTGCATCTTTCATTGATATTCTAGCTATATAGGAAGCTACACAAGTAACTATTAAGATTCTTTTTGGGTTCTTTTAGTTTCTTCTGACATAGTCCAAGGATTACTGGTTTCTGAGAGTTGTTGAGAACTCTAAATTAATCATGTAACAATAGTCTTTATGACAAGTGAAAAGATTGTCAGGAGCTTACTTGACGCGTTATAGAAGCAATTTAATGTTGCATTATCATAACTGCTGAATGTAAATATATGTGTGTTTATAATCATTAATTGTGACCGAGTATCTTAAAATTAAAAAAAAAATGTGGAAGCAATAGTCATAAATGAGGTGAATTCATATATAACTTTCCAAATTGTTAATTCTCAAAGGAAGGTGGAGGGATGCAACAGACAGACTTCAAGTTTTAAATAGCAACGATGGAAAACTGTCATTCTATTTGTTAACGATGGAACGAATTGGCAGTTTGCCAAGCCACAGTTTGACTAAACAGATGTAGTTTAGGGAATGTGCAACTAAACATGGTCACGTAGCCTGTGGCATAGATTGAATGTTTTTGAATATTAAGAGACACACCAAAGTAGGCTCCTTCCAGATTGGTGTCAAAGCCATTTTTCTGTGAAAACCATGACCATACATTTAAATTTGAGTCGAGCAAGCATTGACTTAAAAAGAATCCGATTTGGAGTATGGAGTGAGGATTACGAATACTAACTATATTCTTCATTTTGGATTTAAATTAAAAATTAAAAAAAGAAAGAAAAAAAAAAAACAACTTTGATCGGTGCCTCACTCGGAGTGGGGCAAATCGGGACCATTGCCATTCTTGCCAGAAATTGGATGGGTTAAAGCAAAGTACCCTTGGCTGTGCAACGGAAATCCCCTGCACTTGCTAGAGGCAAGGGGTGTCCATGGAGGACAACCCCACGTTGCGCTAATACCAATTTGATGACAATTGACTCTGTTGGATTGCAACAACCTTATTTATTCCCCCCCCCCCCCCCCACCCACAAGAAAAAAAATGTTAAAAAAATAAAAATAGGACATTTTGTTCTTAATTTCTGAGCGTGGATATTAGCAGGAATTGATTGAAATTGAATGTAATATAAATTCAAAAAATTGTGATAAATTACAATATAATATTAATTAAAAAAATGACTGTAATTAAAATATGAGATATCTTTTCAAAACTAAAAAAATAAAAATAAAAATTATATGCTGAAAGCCGGTAAGAATAAAATTTACAGAAAAATTAGAACACAATTTTACTTTTTGCCTCCTCTCCTGAGTAAGAAGTATTGAAAATATTCTTAACAATTTGTCATTTTTCTTTGCCTGTTTAGTCCACACGATGATATTATTATATATTTTTTTGGGGGGGGGGGGGAATCAATCCATACGTTATTATTGTTAACTTTGGTGGTCATGAATATATAGCTCATTCAAGCAGTTATATGGGATTTAGGCCCTTAATTGGATAGGATATTTTTAAGGCCCTCTTATTCTCAACATTGTTTCTTCATAATCACAACACAGCATCCCTCCTACGAGACCCAAGAAGACACCAAAGACACATTAAAGTAGGGGTAGCACCATAGATGGGAGATATGATTAACGGCAGCATTTTATTTTACGTGCATTATTTCTCGCTTGGCCATATGTTACATATTAAAGCTCGATTTAGGTACACACTGGGCCAACAACATTCGCAAGGTACTGCAGCAGCAACTTCAGTACCCAAAAACCAAGCGGGGACGGTTAACTTGATTAATGAAAGCCTTGGCAGCCTTCACAGCATTGGTTGCTCCCAATTCACCAAAGTCCGAGTTTGACCCTGATCCACCAGCATAGTTGGAGATACCACGGAAGACAATGAAGTTAACCCCATTTGACCAGCTTGTCTGCAAATCAAATTACCAATTCGTTTCTTTTTTAACTCCAAAAACATGAGTTGCTGATGATATACGAACATGAATGGTCATCAAACTGAAAAAACGTGTTTCTTTTGGCTACTCACAAGTGCAACGGCTGCAGAACTCTTATCAACACTCGAGGCATCGAATTTGTTGCGAAGGAATACTCTGTATGCTGCATTTTTCAAGTAAACGGAAGATGAAGAGACCTTCTGCCCGTCTTTGACCTGTGGAGAGTTGGGGAGGCAATTTGATGCTGATGTGCCGAGGCATTTTTGTAGCTCGAGGTTCTGAGATTGGTTATGCCAGAATTCATACAATCAATTCGAACACATTAATCTCAATAAATAGAGCTAAGAATGATAATAATAAACATATTAATTAACCTTGAGCTGAGAGGCAATTCCGAGCCAGTTTGAGGTGACAGGAATGTAAAGGATGTCAGGAGATGAACCGCGAGGAGTGTATGACTTGATCTTCTGGTACTTGATGCTTCCCAACAGGTTCTTTCCGCTCTTTGGCACATTGTAGGTTCCAAATGTAAGATCACCTCCAGCGGCCTCATATTTCTGTACACAACAATTACAGGTAAAATTCCAATCACATCAACAACAGCAACAACATCATCATGTAAATTTCCTGAAATAAATTTCTGCGTTTTTTTATTTTTATTTTTTTCACTATCACACACAAATATATATACACTCTCGTATACCTGCCACTTCCAGTTTCCAGTGTAGGCAATCTGCTCTGGAACAGAAACATCACCAATTTCTAATTCATTCTCGTTGGTGCTTCCAGCATTCCCCACACTGATGATTCCTCGAACGGGGAAATTGTCGATGAGGGCTTGCACACCTGTAGCCACATTCACCTACACAACACACAACAGACGTATTCATGAAACTCGAGAAAATAAACACACAAAAAAGAAAAGAAAAAAAAAGAATAGAAAAAGAAAAGGGTGTCTTACTGGGTGACTTCCAGCGTTTAGAATGATAACGTTAGCACTTTCGAGCTTGCCAATGTGGTAAGTTCTTCCTAAGTAACCAAAAACCAAAAAAATCAAGAAAACAAAAAGTTATTTCTCTATCTATCTGGTTTTTTTTTTTTTTTTGTTTAATTAAAATTAATGTCTAGCCAATTATCTTTGTTTCCAAAGAATTGATGCACATATGGGCCGAATTTGATAACTTTAATCTTCTTAGTCCACATGGGCACCATGGATTTTAGCTCCACTGGAGAGGTCCAATCCAAGAAATGTTTAATTACCAGCCAATTCAACGCTGGGGATATACTCGCTGGGAGTGAAGGACTCGTTAAGCAAACTTTCAACGGTGGCAGTAGTGACAATAATGCCAAGATAATCGGCAGCCTGCAGGTTAACTCTCTGTATAACCCCATCAAGAGGGCGTCCGAGGGTCAAGGGGGCAACGAGCAACAGCCCGAGCACCATCAGAAGGGATCGTGTTACGGCCACGCCGGCCATGGCTTCCCTTTGTAAAGTAGGAAGTGTGAGAAAAAGAGCGGAGAGGTTGAGAAGCAGATTGGGAAGAGTTTTATTGGTATGTTCTTGTGGTTTGCGAGTAATGCTCTTGGTGGGTTTATATAGAAGCAACAGTTATGGCTTCAGCCACTCGCAGTCTGAGATTACTAGAATGCCCTTCAATAATTGTGCAAACCAAAATCTCCCCTAATTTTCACCATTCCATTGAGTTCCATCACTGGTTTAGATCTTCATGTGTAATGACAGTTTTTTTTTTTTTACATAATAGTTAATAAATACAATCAAATAATGTAAATTTGAGTTCAATTGTATTTATTTATATGTTTCTTTCTAATATAGTTTTTAATGTTTTTTTTTAAGACAATTGGCTGTGGATGTGACTGTCAATTTTAACTTGGTTGTATTACATCTATATAAATATTTGTTGTATAAAAGAAAATGTATGACTTGCAAAATGTGCATATACTCTCAATCAAAAGGTCTAGGCTATATAAACTGAGGTATGATTTTCAAAATAATAGATTAAAAAATGTGTATGTGCATTTTATCACTTCAAAAAACTTCTAATTATTATTTACTTTTATATATATATATATATAGAAAAAAAAAACAGAGTAATAGAGAGAGAGATTCAAAAGATATGAATTACAAAAATAAAAAATGGGACTCAAATTTTAGGAGATCTAAAGATTTGAATCATTGAACAGCACTGTTTGTGGTTAACTTTTGCTCTTTTTTACTTTTATTATTTAGCTATATTCCTTCACTTCACTTGAGGAGCTTATAAAATTTCCAACCTAAAATTTTATTAATTGAAATTTGTGTCTCTAACTACATAAAGAGTTAAATGGCTTCATGAACTAAATGGAAACATAACCCAAACATATCATAAACTTATGCTTAATATTAAAACCATAGTGTGTACATCTTTAATTTTATTTTTATTTTTTTTTACTTCAATTCAAATTTTGAAATATTCAATACATTCATATATGATTAGACAAACTTATAAATTCTTGTAACTAAAATAATAATAATAATAATAATAATAAATTGTTGTCATTTTACCTCAGGCCAAAATGTTAAAAATAAATAATGAAGAGGATTTGTGTAATGGTGCAAGGGATGGAAGAAGGGGACGAGACTGCAAAAGATCACTTGATTGTCTTATGTCTCTAAAAAATGAGAAGAATTGTACGGAGAGGGGAGGGGGGTATTTGACAATTGGGCAAGGAAATAAGGAAAAGGAAAGGAAAGTAGTAGCAAGAAGGAAGGAAAACTTTCTCTCCAATCATATTCTTTCCGTCGTGCCTTCTCCCTCACTTTTTTTTTTTAGTTTTTTGTTTACTTCCAAACAAACACGGTCCAGATTATTCTTGCGGGGAAAAAAAAAAACGTGACAAAAGGAAGAGGAAAAAGTAAAGTTAATAAATCGACCGAACAAAATGTCCATTACATTGACATGACAAGTGGGGTCCGGCCTTTCATCTGTTTTGATATTTATTATTTTGTTTTTATATTCTTAAAAACGTTAAAATAATTGCTAATAATTCATAACAGTTAAAAAAAAAAAAAAAAAAACAAGAAGAAGAAGAAGAATGATAGAGTCATTGGAGGGACAAAACACCTCAACTTTGAACCACTCAAAATAATTTTAATTTTTTTTTTCGTTTTCTTATGAAACAGTTTCTAATACTGAATGAGGAATTATCCCTGGGCAGAGTGGATTTGAACTGGGAGTGAATAATAATAAATATTAATATAATAAATTAATATCGATCATAAATTTTTTATCAAACATTACAATTATAAAAAATATAATGTGTTAGTAGGAATAAAAGTCTATGCAAGAGATAAATCAATCTATTTTTCTAATTCAGTTTTTATTTTAGTGTACTCTCAGGGGGGTTTTTTTTTTTTCCTTCTCTTTATGGTTACTAATTATGTAGTCAACATTGAGATCAGAACCCTTCAATTTAGGCTTTGTCCTATCATAGTAAAAAAAAAAAAAAAAGATTTTTTTTTTAGCTATTCCATATAAAAAAAATTTCCACTTTAATCTATCCTGTTTGACAGTGTCGGTGTGTTGGTTGGTTTTCCAGTATTGTAAGTGCGTTTTCATTGCCTTGAAATAAAAAATAAAAATTGAAATTGAAGTTTCTTTGGCTAATTTTCTCATCGCCTATTCCCTTTTTTTTTTTTTTTTCAAATTTCACTGTGTTCCTGATGAGGTTGGATTCTATATTAAAAAATGACAATAAAATTTAAAGCGTATCCTGTCATGATATCTAAAATTTAATAACAACAACGACACTTGAAAGCTAAACTACTCAAGGGCCGTGGCCAGGTCTTTCGTTTTTTTTTTCCTTTCATCATCATCATCATCATCATCATGATCATGATTATTAGTAAAATGAATGTGAAGCATCGTTATAAAGCTTAGGATATAGATGTGTATAAGAGACAGTCATCATCATGATTATGATTATTAGTAAAATGAATGTGAAGCATCGTTATAAAGCTTAGGATATTAAGGGACTCAAACCCAAAATTAAGAAAGTTTAAACATAGTCTTACAACTATTCATTATATATTCACCAAAAAAAGAAAACTCTTAATATCGATAAATCTCTATCTTTAAAAGGTGGCCATGCAATGCAATCCAATGTCGACATGGTGAGGCCAACATCAATAGGTCGAAAAGGATGGGGCCACCTATGGCTAACCATCTCCACAGAAATTATAAAAGGCTATAGATAATTCCATTTTTATTTTTATTTTTATTTTTTGTGGTACAATAAAAGCTCTAGATAAAGTTAAGAGGGCAGGTCTGTCACGTGCACTCAACAGTCGTTACAATGTATATGGTGCCATTTCCCGTTCATGTTCTTTGTGTCCAGTGTTAATGCTAGGAGTTGTGAAGAAACTATTATTTTGTAAGTTGTAGGAACTATTATTAGAGTGAATGTTTTATTATATATTATATTTAAATAAAAGAATATAAAAATTTTAATTATAAGTATATTTTATTTAAAAAATTTTGTAAAAAATTAAAAGTAATTTTTCAAGAAAGACTTAAAATTTGAATATATTTTTTAAAAAGATAAATTTGAAAATAATTTTGATTAAAAGAAAAAGAAAAAGATGAATTTAAGATTATTTTTTATAAATTAATTTTTAAAAATTTATTAATTATAAATATCTATGTTATAAGAATTTTAAATATACATGAACAATTATTAATATGAATTAAATAAATTGTAATATATATTAAATTATGATTAAGTAGATTAGGTAAATTAGATGCCTAAAATATAAAGAGACTTATAAATCCATACGTGCTCAATATTATAGAGACTTATAGTTCATAAAGCTAGGAAAAAAAAAAAATTGGCGCAAGAATATCTGTTTTTATAATTTTTTATTTCTGTAATTTATCAAAAAAAATTAAAATATAAAATTGATTTAAAAATATTTTAATATATATTTTTAATTCCTCTCCTAAAAGATTAACAAAATTAAATTGGATGTCATACAGGGGAGGAATTTAAGTTTTAGAACCGTGAAGATAGAACAAATGAAACAACGATCGAGAATAAAGTGAGAAAAAAAGAAAAAAAGAAGAAGCTTATATTTTACCATTCACCCTTAGTAAATAATAAAAGACAATAGGGTCTCATTTCGCGATGTGTTTGCTTGTAACCATCTTCAGGACCCACATCCACGTTGAAATTAAGTTCAAGTAGGTGGTGGTGTGTAAGCCGGTCTAGAATAGCACCGCGTACCTGTTTCCTACAACAGTCCCTTAATGCCTTAACATGAAATTGGCAGTGCTGGTCCTGGTGGAGTCCCCACTCCTTGTGGGTGACGGTGCATTTTGAGGGAGAGGGCGGGTAGAGGACAGAAATTGAAGAGGCCTTTCTTTTCATTTGTCCTGTGACAGAAGCATCCAACGGCTGCCATTGCTGCTACTCGACCCACAAACGTGCTGGATTAATAGTATCATCCATAGGCTTCTCTTGTCGCTATCTTATTGGGGTCCAAAATTTGTGTGGCGACGCGGTGCTTCCATTGATTGTTCAGCATATTTTATCCTCTGATTTTGAGCCCATTTAAAAAATCAAAAGCAAAAACAAAATCAAAACACGTGCTACCATATATACTTCTTCTTTTTGGACCCACTCCCCAGCTCTATTATTTTATTTTATTTTATTTTTTAGCTATCGAAATGATTTTCATGAGCACATCCAAGTGCCCATAAGGGAAGGGACAGCACCCTTTAATTAATTTCATTGTCTCTGGGTTCCTTGTTGGATCATGATGATTAGCAGTCTTTGAAGAATTCGGTCCCACCTCTAGAGTGACTCCAAGTGATTGTAACTTTTTTAAAAGAAAATTTAATTTTTGGTTGGGAAAAATACACTGTAAATCTTTGATCAAGAAAAGAAAGATTCTTAGGAGTTCACAAGTTATAATAAGAGAAAATTTTATAATTTTTATTTACGAAATTACCGCTTTTGCTATCAAAGTTACCAGTCACCCCACGTTTGGTAACTCTCATTTTACCACCGTGTATAGGTTGTGCTCGTGACGGATAATAATGCTCATCCTGTTCTTTCCTTTGTCAACGCGTGCAGGTTGGTGGATTGGCGATAAGGCTGCCATGCTGTCATGGATAATTGGCTGTCAAGTAATATGCATGAAGACGGCCATATAACAACCGATAATTTTGTTTGGTGTCAGTGAGTTCGAGAAGGTGACGTTTTCTTACTAGAGCCACAGGCAGCAGCATGTGAAGATTTGTACCCCCCCCAAAAAAAAAAAAAAAAATTAAAAATAAATAAATATATATAGAGAAAGATAATGCTTTCAAATGTTTAAAATTGGGTGGGCATGTAGGAGTGTCACATGTAATAGTTACTATTTTAAGATTATTCACGGATCCACAAGCCTTCGATATGTGGTTAATTAAAGGTTTTTGAAAACTCAGTAATTAAATTCCAAAGAGATAATGAGTTCTAATGTCATGCCAAATATTACTGGAAGCAACTAATGTCATTGTGGTCATTAGGAAAAAGGGGACGGAAGCATGCATGCATGCATGCATGAGCCATTATCCATACACACTTTGCATGGTCTTTTCTTTTTTTTCTTTTATTTTTTTTTTTTTGGCCTTTTTTGAGCACCATGCATGGTTCTTTTTTTAAGCTCGACGTGGGGTCCTTTGGCCATTTTGTCGTGAAGGCAATAATTTCGGACGGAAGGATATGAATCCGTGGAGAAAATGAGGCGTACATCAATAGTAATTACGATAACATGGGGCCCACCCATGACTTCTACCTCGGTTGAAGCATTTTGTTGGTACGTATTGATTGAAACTTCCGAAGACATCACGCGGACGTGTCTCCAACAACGCATTGAACTATCAACACTATTACTTATATATTTTTAATATGTAAATACATTATGGCGATAAAATGCATTGAACAAACTGGAAATTTTCTTTTTATTTGACAAAAAATTTCCATCGAAACTTTTAAATTTATATGAAGTTCCGTTGCCTTCTCCAACTTTTTTGTTTTCGTGTCCAATTCATAACTTAACCGACTAATGAAATAGGTTATTTATTTTTAATGCAGTTAAATTATTTCCATGATGCAAGAAATAAGTTTAATTACACGTGGCTCTTATCTTCTGATTAATCTTCATCATCTTATCATAATAGGATCGGGAAAGATAATAATAGTAATAATAATAAAAAACACACACACACACACACACACAAAAAGAAAATAAAAGAAAATTTCCCAGAAGAAAGAGAAATGTAGCTTGTCCCCAGAAAAGGATCTCTCATTGTATCTTTGGAAGAGCAAACGCCTACAAAAAGCTGGACACAACCTGAATTCGACAAATAGATTCGTCCCTAGCGAGCTGTAATGGATGCAACACGACAGGCAAAAATGGTGGGATATTTAACACGTGATAACAAAAATGGTGTATTCTAAGCATATCCTCTCCAAGTTGGGCACGTGGACAAAATATTCGTGGAAATTACATGGAGATTTGTTCATTTTTAGGTAATTGTATATTTATGATAATTTTTGGGGTATTTTGTTATGAACCACTTGGATTCTAGCTAGGCTTGAGTGTTAGTAGATCCATAGTTTTGCTGTAGTTGTCATGATTTTAAGTATTTAATAATTTTATCACAAAATTTTCTACTTTATGAAGTGGACATATCATTACACAGTGGGTTCATTTATATTATCGATATTAAACAATGAACCTTAATTTACATAAAAACTGAGGAGTTAGCATATACTTTATTCCTGATGGATATTCCCTGATCAGGAAAAAAGAACTTTTGAAACCTCATAATGTAAAAGGTATTAAGATAAAAACATAAAAGGGACGAGATTCATGAGACTCCCAATTGCCCATACAATAAGCTCCACGGTGAAAGATGCCTCACTAAAAATGGGGAAATAAGAGAAATTAAATAAAAGGAACAATTTTGAACTTCCAATGTATTATAATATATATATATATATATATATATATATATATTTTTTTTTTTTTTTCATTTCCATTTTGGTGATATTTTCCTCCAAGAAAAATCCTAGTTGGATGCTTATTTTATGACAAGAAATTCCCTATCGAGCAAACTTATTGGCATGATTCCTTATTGCAGCGGCTCCCCACTTGAATAAGGTCTTGCCAACATAATGATTTCCATATATTAATGAAGAGAAAAGCTCATAATTTTCACAATATGTTCTAAACTATAATTATTTCAATATTTTAACAGTTGTGGTCGGTTGGATTTTGTGTTCATGCCGAAACAGTCAATTTTGATCAATGATTTCAGTAAAAAAAAAAAAAGAAGGATTGTATTTGAATACAAGACTCTTACACACTCTAACCAAAAATGAATTAAATAATCATTTCTACCAGAATATTGTAAACCAAAATTTAAATCGCTGATAACAAGGTTAGGTAATGACTCCTTGTTTTGATACCGTAGAAGCAATCTTTTCCTCATCTCAATCATGCCCAAAATGACAATAATAATAATAATAATAAACATAAAAAGATTGTGGCGTGTCGGTCGTCCGAGACTTGAGACAGCAACACTTGCCACCACAAAAACGAGCATGCACCATCAAATAATTTTAGTTGCTCGATCTGGCAAAGGTGGCCATCCAATCTCCGCTTCGCCCATTTCCACATTGGTGTCAAATGTGGAGGGGGCAAACCATAACCCACCACATGGTTATTGAAAGCTTAATTGGACGGTCCTCCTTCACTCTTCATGCAAATACGATTATATAGCCAATGTATCTTTGCGACAACATTGTCTCCATGCAATGACTTTTTTGAGTCCCATGCTTTATTTTATTTGCAGTAGTTCCTTTGCATCCCATAATCAGAGTGCCAAATTATTATTTTTTTTTTTTTGTTACAACTTCAAGTCTTAACGATTGTGATATATTTACCCAGTGGCAGAAGCACAGAGCTGGATATACCTGAGTGGTGGTAAATTGGCCCCCTTCAAGTTTTAAAAAAACAATGATGGAATGCTGCAAAATCTTTAGTTGCCCCATGAGAAAAATCTAGAGAGAGAAGAAAAAAAAAAAGGCAGAATTTTTTTTTTTTGCCAACTTTTCATGAAATTTTTTATAAATTTCACTTTTTTCTTCTGTGGCTACTTTTTCAATGATCATTTACTATGCACTATGATATATTTAATCCTTTGATTTCTTTTCTGGTATTTTAGTTCATTTCTAGATAGGGTGCTGGTTGTTAAATTTGTGTTGTCCTTTTAATTTTTATCATCAATATCTTAATGAAGCCATGCCCTAGGTATCGTTTACCTTATTGAAGGAACTTTCTGGCTCTACCCACGACCCACTGTATATGGTACGTACGATTCTTTTCTTTTCTATTTTTTTCCCTTTTTTTTTTTTTTTTTTTTTGGTTCATTTGACAGACCTACTCAAATCGAAGATGAGTGCAATCAGACTTAAAAATTTTTATTCACAGAATTCACAGCTTTTGCTGTCAACGTCACTAGTGACCCCACTATTGGTAACTATCAATTTACATTAAGATTCCCGCTTGGAGAGCTAAGGCTGCCGTGTTTGTACCCGCTTGTCATGGATATCATGCTCGAGTCCATTCAAAATAGCTGCATAGCAACGTGCATGAAGACGACCATATAATTGCCGACATTACTATTATTATTTTGTATTAGTGCTCTGTGGGGTTGTGGATTTTCGAGGAGATAGACGTTTTCTGAATAGACCCAAGAGGCAGCTACTAGTGATTTAAGATTTGTTAAAAATAAAATAAAATAATTAAGTGAATTCAAAAAAATAAAAATTATTTTCTTAAAAGTTAAAAAGGTAGTTCGATAAGTGAGTACGATTAAAGGGTCTTCACTTCAAACTCAGCAATTCAATTCCAAATAATTTATGGAATTTGAAATCATATAATCAATGAGGTTCGTTATACCGACACAAAAAAAAAATTTGAAGCCAGATATATATATATATATATTATCATAATTATTAAATATATAATTATAATTATAATTATATATAAAAAAATTAAAAATATATAACTCATAATAATATAATGTGTAAATTAGTTAGTATCATTTTTGTAATATATTTTCTTGAATCAACTAATTTAATTTTGAATAATAAAATAATTTGTATTTTCAAACACGTATTATAAAAAAATAAAAAAAAAAGTCATGAAAAAAGAAATGCAACAATTTTGTGTGTTACATATCTATTTTTTTATTATTTAATTTGATTATAAATTTCATATATATTATATAAAATATTATTTATATAATTATTTTATGCTTATTTATACCCTAAAATTTGTGTCATGAAATATTCTCTCTTTACGTAAAAAGACAATTGAGTAAACAAGGGAGCACATTTTAGAACAAGTGGCAATCATGGCGGAAACGACATTTCTTTGTAGCCGAAGGCAGCATGCTTAAGTGCCCTGCCGGGAAAAGATGGTCCATACCCGACGGTACCCACTTCGTTCTTTATTGGTCACGAGATCAAATAATATCTGTATCTGTACGGCGGATCATGAATACGTGGAGAAAATGAAGCGTACATTAATAGTTAGGACGATCTGGGGTCCACCTACGACTTCTTCCCTCCCCCCCCCTCCCGCCTTGATTAAAGTAAGGCCGCTGGATTTATTGTACGGTAAGGTTACATGAGTAACATTAATAGTTAGGACGATCTGCACGTTTTATAATATGATCTATAATTGTTGTGATTAACAAGAGTCTAGTAATAATTCTATCAGTGAACCATGTAACTGTTGTATTGGACCCCGTCGTTCTTCAGTGGATTAATTCATATTTACCATTATTAAACCTTATTGTACTGAAAAATTGAGGGACTTGGCATATTCTTTATTCTTTATGAATATTCGGGAATCAGACTTTTTGAAACGCCATAATGTATAAGGCAGTCAAGACAACCAAACAAAAAAAAAAAAAAAACAAAGAAAAAAGAAAAAAAGAAAAAAGGACAAGGTTCATGATATGAACAATATCTTCAGGGTGAAAGTTGCCTCACTAAAATGGAGAAATTGAATAAGTAAACTAAAAGGACCAATGTTTAAAAAAAAATGTAAATAAGAAGTATATTTATTGTTATGTTATTTTTATAAAATAAAATAAAATAATATTAATTACGTCTTCACTTAATATTTTTCATATAAAATTTTATCACTTTTATATTAATAATATTATTAATAAATATAAAATTTAATATCATAATTTAAACATAAATCACTATTTTTCAATCTTAGTATAAGTGGATATGAAATTTTATGCTATAATTTTAACATAAATTCTTGTTATTAAAAGTTAAAAAAAAATTAAATTATTATTTTGTATCGTGCATATTAATTAATTTTATTTCTTTTTCGTTTTAATAATCTTTTCTTTCGTGAAAAATCATCGGTGTGTACACCCACCTGCAGCGGTTGATAGCCAGCTCTTTCGAGGCATTAAAAACGTTGGTGAGTCCTGTGGATAAGGTCTTGCCAGCACGACATGATTTCCACACATCGACATAAAAGGGCAATTAATACGAAAAAATCTAATAATTTGGAAATTTGTGGACCATGGTAAAAGGAGGACCACCCTATTAGGTCACCATCCTTTGATTCTTTTTAATTTCTCACCCAAGTTCCCGTCATTCATCTGGCTGTTCTGGTGTTTGCTGTACAGGCTGCTTGTGTGCACGGTTGAAGCTTCTCTAGCCATGGTAACAAGGGACAATGGTGCTCTCTTATCATGCCTCTTCTTTTTTTTTTTTTTTATTCCTTATAGTAAAATGGAACAGTAAAAAAAAAAAAAAAAAAAAGAAGAAGAAGACAATTCTTAGGAGAAAGTGTTTATCCAAGGAAGAAGAAAGGTTGATTGAAATTTCGGAAGAATATGAAATTATCGTATTCTCTGCCAATAGGGTTTACATTTTCCATTCAAGTGTTTGCTGATCTGATTCATGACCAAGATGACAAAAATGTTAATTAACAAAAAGACTCTGGCTTTGTCTGGGTCCGAAGCCTGAGACAGCAACGTTTGCCACCAGGAAAACGAGCAGGGCACCATCAAAATAATTTTAGTGGGTGACTCTGGAAAATGTGGCCATCCAATTCTCAGCTTCGCCCATGTCCACATTAGTGTCAAATGTGGTGGGGCAGACCATAACCCACCACATGGATATTAGAAAGCTGCTTAATTGGACGGTCCTCCTTCACTCTTCATGTAAATATTATAATGTAGCCAATGTATCTTTTTGGACAGTATTGTCCACGTGCAATGCAAATATTGCCTTTGCATCCCATAATCAAATAGTTAAATTTTATCTTTATTACAACTTGTATTCTTAATTATTATGGTATATTTCTGAGGTGGGAGGACTTGAGGTAATCGAAATGGGGCTAATTGGGCTCGTTCAAGTTTAGAGAAACAATAATGAATTAGTGCAAAATCTTAAGTTGCCCCACCAGAGATATTTGAAAGAAGAAGATAATTTCTTTGCTAACTTTTTCATGAAATGTGTAAAAAAATAACAATCTACCATATCAAGTTTGCATTTTTCCTAATATGTTTTAATTTTTTTTTCTTTAATACATTTTTTGTACTTATAAAAAAAATTGTGTTATTTTATTTTTTTTTAGTCTTCACTATCAATATCTTAATGTAAGTCATGTCAGTAACATTTGTTCTTTTTTTTTTTTTAATTTTTTTATTATTTTTGGATTTGATAGCCCTAATCAAGTTGAAGATAAGTATTATCATTTTTTGGTCGGTCTATCATAAGCTGCTAGAAAAGCAAATTAAATCAATTATATCAGCATGATAACAATTTTTTGTTTTTTTTTTTTAAATCTTCCCCATTGATCGTGCAGCTTAATTTTATTTTATTTTTGTATATCTTATTAAATTATCCCAAAAAAAAAATTAATTTACAGAAACTTGCAATATAGGTTAGCTTTTTGTAGTACTACTATATACGATTAAATTTCACTCTAGCACTTGGCAGGGATTTTTAAATGAATTTGATCAATTGAAATGGCTATTTACCAAATAAATAAAATTCAAAAAATGGTTTTGATCTCATAAAAACCTCATCATGTCAGCTCTTTAACAGATATAATCTTTTTATATATATATATATAAGAAATAACCCAATTTTATAAGTTCAACCTCTGTTCATATTAGTGAATTATAATCACCTTAATCTGCATCTATCTCTTTCTTGTCCTCTCGCCATCTTTATTGATATTACTCATCGAGTAATAATATTCCACATATATAAATATATCATTTACTTGAGGAATTCTGCTTTAGCGGCTTATATTTAAAATCTATATGGCACTAGGAAAAGGGCAAAATGAAAAAAATAAAAAAAAAGCTAGGAGATAGGGACCACAAAGCAATTGAAAAGTTTCTGGTAAGTCTTAAGGATTGTTTGGTTATCCGAAGGAAAGGAAAAGTGGCGAAGGAAAGGAAAAGTGGCGAAGGAAAGTGAAATCCCCTCCTCTTCAACCAGACACGACTTTACATGGTTGTTCTCCAATGTTTTTTTTTCCTTGTTCAGTTGGCACCAAAGTTTTAGCTCAAGAGCTTCACATCCTGCTTGCTGTAGCTGCTTTTTCAATTTTTATTATTTATTATTTTAAGATAGACATTGTATGAAAATTTCACATCTTGATTCTTTTTTTTTTTTTATTTTATTTTCCTTAACTTCTTAAAAAGAAAAAGTAAAAAGACACTGACATAGGTTTAATAACATAATTTTTTTTATACAATTTAAATAATAAAAAATAATTTCATATAAAAAATTTTAGTTCTAAGGTGAATATATATTTTTTAATTTATATATAAAGAAAAAATAAATTTAACGCAGTGCTTGAAGTTCAATATATGAAATCATTACACTGTAATAATGAAAGGGCATCAATTTGAGTTCCATGCCCTTTGCCAATAATGAAAGGGCAATTCTGTAATCTTGCACGGCAACCGGTTGATCTCTATATATAGTTCCAAGAGCCATATTCAACAATCCACAGAGAAATCCCATTGCTCTAAAACTACTATCATCCCACTTTGTTCTATCACAGCCTCTCTTTTACTTCAGGAGGGAAGCAAATGGCCGTGGCAGGCCGCATTCTAGTGGTGCTTGGGCTGCTGCTGATGGCACAGCAGTCCCTGCAACTGAGCACCAAACACCCACTCTACTCCACCATCCAGAGAATCAATGAGAATGCTAGATTTTCATTTATTGCCATTTTTGGGACCTCTGAGAACAATGAAAAGGCCTTCTTTGAATCTAGCCAATTTGAGCCTAACCCTTACTACCCCTTCGTTTACTTGGCTGGTAACCATCTAGCCCTGCACTCTCTTTATCCCAATGTATTTAATAATTAAATGTGGATTTTTTTTTTCTCTCCCTCTCTGATATCCATTAAAAAATTCGCAAGGGTGGCAGGCAGGCTGCTGCATGACAGAATTGGAAGTTGAGCCCTTTAATTAACCGAGTTAAAATTGTAGGAATTGGGACATTACCATGGCGATTAATGATGATGATGACGACGACGAAGATGATGAACTCATAATCCAACATGACAGAAGAAACAAAAAGTTAAAAAATGAGAACTCAAAAATGGCTTGGTTGACAATATGAGGCCTAATTCAAACTGAAATATTTTTGTCTCTCCCTTACTCTAATGTGGCGTTTCGCTGGTGTTTCTTTGTCAGGAAGGATGGTTCACATCGGCTCAATTTATCAAGCTCAAGTCCTTTATGTTACCACCGGCGGTTCGACTGTAAGTTCACATCTTCTTTTCGTCTCTTTGATTCTCTTCTATTTTTTCAGTCCTGCTTCTTGTGCACTAATTCACATTACTATCTTGCTCAACTCAAACATATAGATAAATGCTGGCATAATTACGCAAGCCGTCCTCGATGCATTTCCGGTTCGCTTAGTCATCAACTTTGGCAGTGCTGGAGCTATCAACAATTCCATATCGATCGGCGATGTTGTCGTGCCCAAGCGAGTGGCCTTCACAGGCAATTTCAACTGGCTGGTAAAAGAAACAATTGAAGAAACAAACAAAAAAAAAAAAAGAGATTTGTAACGCATGTATCTGTAGTTGAAGTTTTTCTAGATTAATCTATTTTCTTTGACTAATCTTTTTTGCGTCTTTGTTGGAAAGAAATATGGGGAAATTGAAGAGAGGGTGCGAGGGCAGCTGAAAATCGGAGACTACAACACCCCAGAGAAGGGAGATAATTTCCTGGAAGGCCTTGAAGTCGAACGAGTTGATGTCCACAAGCCCAGTTCAAGTTCAACCAAAACTGCTTTATGGCTTTTGTATGACTCGTCCCTTCTCTCCATTGCCAAGGAGCTTGAGGTTGGTTTCTGACCCTTTTTTTAACTGACGATGATCTGTTTCTACATCCGGCCATAATTCCATCTCTTTTAGCGACATTCATACTTCCATTGATTTCTGCGTCTGCAGGTCGATTTAGCACAATGCCTTGACTCAACCTGCCTACACGGCGAACCCAAGCTGGTCACGGAAAGGAGCGCTTCTACTGCTGACATCTATGTTGACAACTATGAATACAGAGAACACCTTTTCTGGGAGTTCAAGGTCTCAACTGTGGACACAGACTCTGCTGCAGTACTCATGGTGAGTGCAATCAATTAGCACGTTTGGTAAAACTCTTTATTGCTCTACGAGTTGGTACACTCGATTAAGAAGGCTTTTAATTGTATTATTGGGCTTGTGCTACAGGCTGCTAAATCAAATGGGGCGCCTGCTATTGCTTTCAGGGGAATTACTAACAACGCAGGAAAGTCAAGTGCTGATTCTAGCGTCTCTTATTTGGGCTCCAAGAATGCTGTACTTGTGGTTAATGCGTTCATTGCTAAGCTTCCCTTTCCCTACTTGGCTATGCCAAACTTCTAAGCTGTCTGCAAGTGCTGTCAAGTCTGTTTTGAGAGCTAAATAATGTTTGGCCCCGCTGTACTAAAATTTAACAACCTTATGGCCAAGGAAAATAAGAGAAATAAAAATATGTGTATCAAAGTTTCTGTGCATTTTCTTCCTTTATGGTGCCAAACTTTGCTTTCCTTTCTTCTTCTTTTTTTTTTTTTTTTTTTTTTTTGTCCCAACGCAGTGTTGTTAAAATTGATAACCCAATACATAATTTCAAGTGGGGTTAGATAATGGTTGAAGGCCCATGTGGAAAGATAATACAACAAGGACAGAAGGGCATTTTGATTTTTGGAACAGGAAGTCATAATCTGGTGGAAATGCTCGACTTCAAATTGCAAGCCGTACAAAGAAAAATTGTCCCTTTTCACCTGCCAATTATACGGAAATAATTCACATAATATTGAACTCAACCATCCAGAGAGTTTAAAGAGATCAACTTAATTATTTCGAGGTCCAAGTATAGAAATAGATGCTCAAAGCGACCTCCCATGGTCAAGGTAACCAAATGGACAAAAGGTATGCAAAGCTACGCTGAGTCCCCGAAGGAGCTACATTTAAGCCCGCCAGAAGTTTTATGCGTGCCATAGTCATCCAGCAGAATCTTCTCTTTTAACTTTAAGATCAAAAGCCTTAATTGCATGGAAGAGCTGATACGTAATATGGAGGCCAATTAACTAGTGTTGTTGCTAATTTTCTAAATGATGAACATTCATCTAATAAGCTCCTGTAAATCAATGAACCATGGTCAACACTCTAGCTAAAAATTATTCGCTGGTCTAGACATATATCATCAACGCAAGAGGTAGCCAGAATGCGCATGCACGCATCCACCCCTCAGTTTTCCTCCTCACTGAATGTTGGGGGCATGGACTAAAGCAGAATGCTGCTCTCTAATTAATCAAACAGCAATGCATCAAGAGGAGTTTACACCATTAATCCCTATTTATAGGCCGGAGTTGCAAAGACAGTTAATGGGTCCATTTCAGTGATTAATCCGTCACAACTATAATTACCAATGGATAAAATTTACCATTAAGAAATCAAGATTATTGCGTTAAACATTTCATGGACATCAAAACAATGAAGTTCTGAAAACATACGGTTCCAACTTCCAACAAAGACATTTTTATCACCAATCGTCCCATTATAATCGGTATCACCCCATTATGTTCAGAAGTCAATTATAGCCCCAGTCGCCCCAGAATTTTCGCCATCATCACGAGTAGTAGCCGAAATTTGATCACAGGTATTATTGTCAAGAATTGCTTGTTAGGCCTTGGATTAGAGTTATCTTGTAATGGATAGCCCCATATACTGCCCATGCAATCTCAAGAGAACTCTTATCCTCCAAGGGCAAGACCATTAGTCAATTGAATGGAGAAGCCACTACAACAGCTTCAGTCCTCCTGTGACATCATCTACCACTTCAACCGGCCCTGCATATTTCAATTATCATAAACCAAATAAATATTTTATAGAAAGATAAATGGTTCAAGTCAGAAGATAAACAAAAATTTTTTTGATCTGTTATCTTAGAAGGAAAAATTGTTGAAGACAAATAACTATTACACTGATGGTAGCCAGAAAAAATTTGTTTCTTTCATTTTCTGAACATTAAAATAAACAATCAGGACATGGACTGAACACACTGGATGAATTTCCGCTGCTTCATAATATGCGAAAATCACTTGAGGCAGAGAACTATATTTCTACAGTTTAAAATAATGGAGTCTTGCAAATACGTCAGAATGTCTGATCTAGTTTGCATAGTATACAGTACACATATACCAGCAAGAAGAGTCTTACCAAGGATAGCCATCACCGTTCTTGAATCTGAAACAACACTCAAAAGAAAATGGTTCATGGATTAATCCAGTGTGTTAAGCAGAAAGTAAATCATCACAATTATTGAATATGAAAATGAAAACTCCATGTAAGAGTAACCTAGTTGTACCCTTCTAGAATTGAGAGACTCACACAAAGTAACCTAGGAGAAACAAATGGCTTGTTTGGAGCAATATTTGCAACCAACAAAACGAACCGAGGATATTTACCACAGTTTTCAAGGACGCACTCATATCCTATCGTATTTGCATTTTCTTTCACTGCATTGTAAAGACCATCTTGTGAAATTATGCTTGTTTAGATCGTGTAAAATACCTTAAAACTTTTTGGTCCATAGACAGATTTCTATTTTTCCTCATACACAATTAAGAAACTATAACTCAGATAGTATTTTAGATTGCCTGCCGTTTGATTTTACCAAATTAAGTGCTTATTTAATAATTGACTAGGAAAAAAGGATTACTTCAAGCAAGTTAGTTGACACCCAAGAAAAAAGGAATATAAATTTTTTTTGACAACAACCAAATCCATGTAAGAACAAGGAACACTATTGGGAACTCACTTGGTGCAATCTGAGTCCTCCCTGCATCAATTGTAATATGGGTGGGTAAGTTGAGGGACTTTGCCCTCTCCTGTCGACGTAAAGATAGGACTTGTTAGAACAAACAAGACCAAATAAAGGACATCACCATACATGCATCCTCATAGTTAAGACCACTGAATTGACATTGGCAGCAGGATACCATGTGGTTCTAAATGAAAAAGAGAAATAGCCCAAAGAGCAATAAATCTAGAGGAATACGATAGTCATGGTTACGGTCACAAACAGGGTGAAAAGGCACAGAAAGTGTTTGTTCAATTACGATGGCTAATAGGAAGTTATAGCAACAAGTGGAATAAAACAAAGTTTATCCATTCAGTTGCAAACTTATTTAAAAAGTTAATATCTTTTCCGATTTTAATTTCTGGTTTACAGCAATTGGAGGGGATATTAAAGATACATTGTTCAGGGTGCCCAATCAGTCTGATACACAATAGTATGGGTAAATTGAACCATTCTTCGTGTGTAGTGTTGCTTTTCCACCTAGTGGTTTTTGGTGACCCCTTAAGGCCCCTTATGCTATGATCTATTCCCCTGTTCATTATCTTGCCATGAATATGTTTTGATGGCCTTTTAGGAATTAACTCAAAAAAGTGGCTTAATATTGAGGTCTGATATCCACTCACAAGAAATAGGGACGTTGCCCAGTGTTTATGTTTCACCTGGCTCTTTATATGTTTCTACTTTTACATCTCAGCGTATGATATCTTCTGCACTGTTCACCATCGGCAAATCCATTGCCTACCCATTTTTCAGCTTAATTAGACCAGTATCACCTCATAATACCAAAACTGCCTAAAATAAGAATGCAGGGGCTGTCAAAGACCCATTCGAACCCAAAAGTTTGAACTGTTAGTTGAGGCCAGAATGTATACAGTGATGTTTAATCACACCTCTCAAACTAAGCTAAATGTGTGGACTAACTAGATGGTAACTACAACACCACAATATTTCCTTACAAATACTGACCTGCAATACAAGCATATCCTCCTCACTTTCAATTTTAACCACAACTTTTGGTTGTGCACACATCTCCCACCTGCATATTTACAAGAATATAAAATTATTAGGACAAGAAAAGCAAGGAGAAGTTGAACACCATATGGGATAGCAACATATTGATTCAAATATTCAAATTATAATGTTGCTGCACCTGTTCAGAGCTTTTGGTGCCCGATGAAGAAGCTTTTTGTATAGGCCCACAGTTGCATGGCTGGCAAATAAGAAATGAAAGAGAAAAACACAGAATTAATAGTTAACCACAGAACACAAATGCTAATACATAAATAATGAATGCATATCACTTAGCAAATTAGCATCCTCTTAGCTTATGTTAGCAGAACCAGAAAGAACCAACTTTTAATTCAGCAGCAAAATGCATGAGAACTGATGAGCATTAAAGCAGAAAAAAAATCCACAAAGCCTGAAAGGACAGGCTTTTGAAAGAAAATATGCTTTCTGTCTGCTAAAATGTTTTCCAAGTTAGCAGCCCCCCTCAACTTCTAAGAAATTTTATATCAAGTAGTATACCGAATAATTTGCAACTGAATCCATAGGTCAAGGTACATGCATATCTGGATGTGAACATCCAATCCATTTATAGAGGAGCAGACTTCGAGCTTAAACTCTATGTTTACAAATCATTAATTGAAACACAACCATGCCTACCTAGATGGAACTGACTTGATACAATATACCCAACACAATCATGAAGCTACATAGCATGATTCCCCTGAGACGTGATGCCTTAATGTGATGCCTGGAACCTAGCTTCCTATCTTGTTCATAATTACATGCTGCAGATGTTGAGAAGTTGGTCTCAAAAGTATACCTATTTTCAAGAAGGGAGAAAGACATCATAGGATCTTTCAATCATCCAATAAAATTTTTGTCAATATATCTTCCAATCATATAGTTGCCATTCAAGAAGGCATGAAGGGGCATCATGAAAAGAGCTAACAAGAAGAAAACAAAGAGGGCAGATCAAGTTAGGTTGTATCTGTTTGGTATGCTTACTGGTCTAATATCAGTGCCAGGATGAATCATGTCTTGGAACACAAAAACTAATGATTCGGGTGCTTCACTGAACTACTCAGGTGCTTGCAATAGCCCAACTTAATATATAAACCCAAACACCCTCTCTTTATCATTCATTAGTGATTTCAAAAAATGTTTCTAGGTTTGTCCCCAGGATAACAAGCAAAGCTTTCAGTGTACTACGACAAAGAACTAAAAGACAGAAATAAATATATATCCTGAGGATTTAAAAAAGGAGGAATTACCTGCATTGGGCAGCAATTTTCCCCTTTCCCATCTTAAGATCATTTCTCACAACCAGAACCTGCAAAACAGAAACAAAAAAAAATAAAAAATAAAAAATATAATAATAATAATCATAAAAAATAAAAAAGAATAAGAATAGATCCCTCAACTTCTCACCATATTCATAGTAGAGATAGATAATAGCAGAAATAAAGCAAGGCAGGAGTAAACAACTGACAGACCATTTTGAAATCATCAAGAATATCTGCAAGCTTCTCAATCTCAAGGGCTTCCTTGGACTTGACTTTCTTGTTTCCAACAATACCAACTGGGGTGTCAGTTTTAGTAACTTTAGCCATTAGCTTATTAACCCTAAGAAAGACCAAAGCAGGGCGGCGAGACCCAATGCAGTAACCCAAAGCAAGGCAGCCTGCCCCAACTAAGATGGCACTCAGCCACACAAAATCCATCAATCTAAATCCACAGAAGAATATCTAAACCCACCAAAGATCCACGCTTGACGCCGAAATCTTGATGAATTTCAATGGAAAACCACACCTACAACAGCCAGATCACCGCATCGTCATCACCATCCACAAACACGTCGATCAACATCATCAATCAATCCAAACAACTCGCAGAAAGCAGCTTAAGAATGGCCCTTGTCGGCCCTTTCCTTACCTTCGTCTTCTTACTCTGGGTGATCTATTCGCCGCCACTGCTACTGCCGCCGCCCAATTTCATTTAGACGACTTTATATTTGTATTATTTTGAAATTTCCAGTCAAGAAAAGGTATTACTTAACTTTTCTAACGTTAGTTGTCTTTTTTTATAAGGAATTTTTAAAAAATAATAATAATTATTTTATAAAATTTATTAAAATAATTTTAAATCCACTTTAAGTATATATATATTTAATATTCTTTCATTGGACAGGTAGATCTTAAACTTGTAATTATTTTATTTTATGTAGTATACGCTACTTAAATATTTTCATTTGATAGGTTTTTTTTTTTTTGAAAGAAAAAGTAAACGGCTTAGATTTCACCAGCAACTTATATTATTATAAGTTATCAATTCTTTTCTCATTAGTCTAAATATTATTTTCATTTTCTAACGTTTCTTTCAACTTTTAACATTTATTTTTTAAAAGATTAAAGAAAAATAATAGTCTAATATATTTTTTTAATAATTTATTTTTACTTAATAATTTAATTTATTTTATAATTTATAATTTTATGTGTGTATATATATATAAATAGTGTTATTTTTTATTTTTTAAAGAAAAATTAAAGCACAATAAATAAGATCTATAATTCCGCTAACCTATAATAGGAGGGAAAGAGAAAGGAGACTGAAGTTCCAAGGAAACATCAAAGCTACGACTTCAACTCCAACAAACTCAAGTCCATCTCTGCGCTGGTCTCTCTCCGTGTGTTGTACTTTATAAGGTAAACCCAAAGAAAATCGAAAGAGAGAAAAAGCTTTTTTTTTTTTTTTTATAAATAAATTCTTGAAAAGAGAAATTGGGAATTTTAGTAGCTTAATAAAGGTTATTTATATTTCTTTTTTTGTTCTGTCCTGTGTTATCTGATCTGATCGTTGGCTTGGTCTTTTGTTCGTTGACAAAGGAGAAGCAGAAGAAATTTAGAAGCTTTTAATTGTTCAAAACTTATTTTATTTCTCTTTCTTTGTTTTGGGGTTTGTTTGTTTTGATTGTTAATGTGTATGGTAAAGATTTAGGATACACCAAGATGGTCAGATGGGTACTGCTTGTTGAAGCAAGAGATTAAGTTTCGTGGGTTCAGAGGGTGATGTTTGGTTGATTTAAGACATGGGTTTTGAGAAGTTTTATAGAATTATTCTTATTCAGTCCAAAATTTCAACTCCCTTTTTTTGCTGATTATGAAATTGAGGGGAAAGAAAGGAAGGAAAATATTATCAGGACCATTTTGTTGTTGGGAGTGTATAGTTTATGAGAAAGATGAGAAAAAAAAAAGACTTTAGTTTGGAATTGTCATGGATGTTTGTTGGTTGTGTATCTTAACTATGCTGGATGGCTAAGTAGACCTTAGGAATTCTTATTGGGGAACTGAACAAAGAGGTTCCGGCTACCTTGGGTTCATCAGTGCTGTGAACTAAATTGCTTTCCCTTGAATTGGTGCTCTAGGAGCTCATCTTTTCTGGGGAAAGTGCTGTGCATAGAAAGGAAAACATAAAATTTGAAGTTTGCTTTGGTTTGACCTCATCCTTGGGTTTTTTCTTCTCAATGCACTATTAGATTCACCCGGTAGATGATTTGTCGCTTCTTCCTTGCTTAGCAACAAACAGACTATTTAATTATTTTGTTCTGATTCTTGTTGGGTTGTGGATTTTCAGGACAACAATTATAATTTAAAAGATCCAGTGTTAGGATATCAAAAAGCCTCAAAACATGAGTGACAATTTGATGGACAGGGTAACTTCCTTGGGTGAACGTCTCAAGATTGGTGGTGCTGAGGTAGGCCGAAAGATGAGTGCTGGCATGAGCTCAATGAGCTTTAAGGTGAAGGAGTTATTCCAAGGTCCAAACCAAGCAGATAAATTTGTTGATGATGCTACTGCCGAAACACTTGAAGAGCCTGATTGGGCGTTGAACCTCGAGATCTGTGACATGATTAATCATGAAAGAATTAGCTGTGTGGAACTAGTTCGGGGGACCAAAAGGCGGATCATGATGAAGAATGCTAGGATTCAGTACTTGGCCTTGGTACTACTTGAAACATGTGTTAAGAATTGTGAGCAGGCTTTCTCAGAAGTGGCATCTGAGAGGGTTCTTGATGAAATGGTGAAGCTAATTGAAGACCCTCAGACTGTTGTTAATAACCGAAACAAGGTTTTGATGCTTATTGAGGCATGGGGGGAATCAACTAGTGAGCTGCGCTATCTGCCTGTTTATGAAGAAACGTACAAGGTATTTATTCTATTTTCTTATTAATGATTTCATTTTTCAATGGTGGCATTAAAAAGCAAGGAAAGGAAGATCTTGTTCCTTCTTCTGAATTACCTTTTGTTTTTTCAAATGATGAGTTACCTCAACCAAATTGCAAACAGTTGTATAATTTAGGCTTGGTAGAGGCATCTGGATTTATTTTTCTGTCCTACTTTCTGGAATGGGACAGCAGTGCAATATTTGGTAGTTCTTCCCAGTTAATGGGAAGAGCCTGAAGCTCCCAAATGAATTACAACTTAACAGTAGGATCCCTGGGGAAGAGAGTGATGCAATCAAACATTAGTTTAAGTTGGTTGAACAATTATTGTAGGGTTATCATAGCTTAGCTAAATAGAGAATTTCATTGCTTTTTCTTGGCAAAGTGACTATGCTTTGAATTCTATGGACATCGTGTGAGAAAGCAACTTTTTGATTTGCATGAGATGGTCATGTTCAGAATGCTGACACGCATCTGGTGGTTGTGAACTTGAATCTTTTACTAGTGCATTAAAATCTTGTGCATGATATGGCTATTGGCAAGAATTACCTACCTTTGAAGGCATCCTAGAACTATGTTATCCATATATGCATGTGCGCCAGTGTGCATGGGTGTTTATCGACTTCTGTAGTGTGCTGCATATTTATATATGTTAACTTGCAATTTTGGACATGCCTCTTTTTTGGTTGAAGAGCTTAAAGGCGAGAGGTATCCGGTTCCCTGGTCGTGACAATGAGAGTTTGGCACCTATTTTCACGCCTCCTCGTTCAGTCTCAGCACCAGATGTGGATGCAAGTCCTGTACAACAGATTCAGCATGATCTTCCAGTGCAAAGCTTTACAGCTGAACAAACAAAGGAAGCATTTGATGTGGCGAGAAATAGTATTGAGCTTCTCACCACAGTATTGTCCTCTTCGCCCCAACAAGATGCTCTGGAGGTACTTTTATCCTAGATGAAGTTACTTCTAAATTTCCTGGCCAGGCTGATATGAGTTTCATGATGTCTTTAGGTGTATAATAAATGGTCATCATGGCAGCTTCTTGTCTCATAGTTATGAGACACCTGGCATAAAGTTTCTCAATTATCAAGAAGTTTATTTCTTGATAACTTCTTCATGTCAACTTTCTGGAGATATTAAGTTGAATATCTTATTTTTCTTGGCCTGTCCAAGTTCTTAATTAGGAGTCCATTGTAGGTTTGAATATATTGATTGTCTGTAATATGTGAAGATGTTGATCTGTCCAAGTTTTACTCAGGAGTTTATTATAGATTTTGCTTGGCCTGTCCAAGTTTTATCTTCTAAATTTGGATTGAAATATAGTTGGTCTGTCCGATTTCACGTTTCACCTTATCCACAGTGATTAAGAAAGAAGTTATAAGACTCTGTACTTGTAGATCTCAAACTTTGTTTACCCTCTGTGAGTCTGTGTTATTAGTCTTACATTCCGGGTTTGTGAGTTTTATGAATTTCTGATGTAGCTAGATAGTAAGGGTTGGAAATGGTATATGTGTTGCTTTTTATTGCTCTTTTAGTGTAATTATTTTGTAAGGATGTTTATGTAGACTGAGAATTAGTAAGGAGCAGAACATGGAGAAGGTTTCTGCTTTTAATTTTTCTACACCTTTCTCTAACTTGGCCTCATACTATTCTGAACAAACCGTTTACCTCTTACCCTATGAACTCGTCCTATTCTAGCATGAAAATAAATATGTTACAATTATTTCCAAGAGAGGTGGTCATGAATTTGCACCATAACAATGAGACACCTACCTGAGAATTACATGGCCTTAATATATTATTTTATAGTTTTGGAAATCTAGTTGCACATACCTTCTACCTTGATAACCTCCTGATAATTATGGAAGGTTGTCTTTTTGTGTCAACTTGCCATCTTTATGGTGCATTCCAATCATGAATACACTTCTTTAAATAAAAATTTAACTATCATGTGAATCAGCAGTGTATTGGGAATGCTTTTGAAGTTTGGGTTGGTGATATTAATTGTTTTATTCTCTGTTGAGTCTATTTGTACTCGTCTAGTGTGTTAGGTTATTGTCATGCATGCATCAAAATCATAAATTGGATAGTTGCAACATCTCAAATCTAAGTGGATGTTATTTGAAGGGAAAACCTTGGTGTAACACTTAGGTTATTCCATTGTGATCCGGAGGTCACAGATACAGGTCACAAAAACAACCCCTTTGTGAAAACAATGGCAAGATTTCGTACATATAAACCTTCCTCAGGCTTCCCTATATGGAAGCATTGTGCACTAGGATGCCCTTTTTAGGTGGATGTTATTTCTCTGAACCTGAAGTGTGAAGAGATGTTATTACATGTCCTTTTTGCATTGTTTTAGCTTCTTAAATTGGTTGGCAGGACTGCTATGTCTATGTTTAGCATGACAAAATTGGTTGCTGATACGAGACAACTTAAACAAGCACACTAATTGGTTGATTCTGCCTCATTGATGTTATCTATTAAAAGTGAACAAAAGAGAATTGTTTTCTTTATCTGCCTAATTGATATTTTCTATTGAAAGCGAACAAAAAGGAATCTATGCTGATGGATAAAATTTCTGCACAAGTTGACAATCAAATATTTACATTTGTGAAGTCCCTATGATAGAGTGCTCTCTCAAATGGCAGGATGATTTGATGACTACCCTCGTCC
Source organism: Kandelia obovata (assembly GCA_021464305.1). Taxonomy (NCBI): domain Eukaryota; kingdom Viridiplantae; phylum Streptophyta; class Magnoliopsida; order Malpighiales; family Rhizophoraceae; genus Kandelia; species Kandelia obovata. The sequence continues at coordinate 2,530,959 of CM038472.1, forward strand.
AGCAGTGTCGCCAGTCTCAGTCTACTGTACTGAGAATCATTGAGACAGCAGGAGACAATGAGGCTTTGCTTTTTGAAGCATTGAATGTGAACGATGAGATCCAAAAAGCTCTCTCCAAGTTTGAAGAGTTGAAAAAGCCATCTGTGGCACGTCCTGAACCTGAACCTGCTATGATTCCAGTAGCTGTTGAGCCTGATGAATCCCCCCGCCTTGCAAAAGAAGATGCCTTGATTAGGAAGCCAGCAGCTTCCCGAGGTGGAACCCATAATGGGGGCAACGACGACATGATGGATGATCTGGATGAAATGATCTTTGGCAAGAAAGGTGGAGGTACATCTGAAGGCGAGCATGATCCCAAGAAGCAGCAGTCTTCAAAGGATGATCTCATCTCACTTTGAGCTTCTACACACATGATTTCAACACTTTAGGAGAGGCTTCTTATGGTGGGCCGTTTAGATGTTGAACACAAATGATATATGCTTTTTCAAGTTGATAATATGACCTTCATCAACTGCATTCTGGACTCCCATCTTTTTTTTTTTTTATTCATTCTGGGCACAAAAACATGGTTTGTGTAAGTAGTTTATGTTTGGTTATGGTGCTCATTGAGGTATACAGACACTGGATATTGGTTTCAAGTATTGGTGTGGTATAAAGAATGATGGTTGTTTGCTACTTAAAAAAGTATTCGATGCCCTCTCGAGTCATACGAGGGTGTGCGTGCATGTGTGCACGTCCCCGTGTGTAATATGAGTGACCACTTGTGCCTCTGTTCTTTTCAAAGCCGCACTTATATTTTCTCTTGAGGGATGGAAGCAAGGAAAGTCAACTTTGCATAGTTTTAACACTCCGCCCTGATGTTGACCCGGACAAAAAGGTGTAGTCACTGACTTACTGGTCTAACCAATGACTCCGTGGTTTGACTGATGAGTCATTTTTTTATATTAACAAGCGTTGGTATGTTAATCAAAAACTTGTTCATTTAATTATCTGTGAATTAAGCATTCGTGGAAAGGTTGAACTCCAACGTTCAGATAATTTGGAAGCTCATAAGCCTCAGTGTTGGAGTTGAAAAGTGAAAGAAAGGGTAGGGAGCCTTGGGACTGCAAGAGCCAGGAAACAAGTTTGATTCAAGGGAGGAGGAAGACCGCGGGAGGTGAAGAGAAATTAAGTCTCTCACGTTTAGAAATCTTATTAGCTGGTCCACTCTTAAACAGTATTCATTTGGTCTTAAAAACAAATTGATTGGTTTACCAAGTCAATGGGTCAGTCCGGTTCTCTCTGGTTTGGTTTTAGTGGATTTTTCGGCTCTAATTCCTTATCTAATTGAATGAGGGAATTGAACCGACTCTGACTTCAAGTTACCGATTCACTGGTCCAACCGTCGTCAGTCCAAGTTTCAAAATTATGCACTCAAAAGACCTCTATAGCACTCCCAGTCTCTCCTGGCACCAACCCTCCTTGCCCCGGGTCTGTTTTTTCCGTTATCTTTTCTGTTGCCAAACCTTGTGGGAAAGAAACGAATGTTTCAACACACCATGATCCTTTTGGTCGGTTGATCCTTTTTTCCAAGGAGCAATAAGCCAATTCCCGTTTCCGAATGCCTAGGAATCTACAGTAAGTTCGCTAAGCAATTAACCTTCTATTGAACCATAAATTACACAATAAAATAACTCTTTTTAGTAAATCTCACACATTCTCCTCCATAATTAGAAGCAACTTGTACAAATTGGCACCTTCTTTCAAAATAAGATTATGGTTTTTGGCAACTAAATATCAAAGGCAAGCTTGCACTCCCAGATGAATGGACCATGTTTCACTCTGATCATACCAATGCATTTTATACACGTTCAAACAGATAAACACACCCCCACAGACAATTTCAACCACGGCAGAAGAAAACTTTGGAGACCTGCTGCATGTTTTGACAGTCCAGATAAATTTAACCTCAAAACATTTCAAGAGAAACCATGCAAAGTGCATTCACTACATGCTAATTGCCAACTGAAGAACAAAAAACAGTAATTTTTCCTTTTTTTTTTTAATTAAAAAAAAAAGGATCTAATAGCTACTTCTTGCGCTTCAGGGAAGCTGTCTTGTAACCAGATTTAGTTGGCTTGCCCCATGGTGTTTGTGAAACCCTCCCAAAGTTTCCACTACTTTTGCTCCTACCTTCACCTCCACCATGAGGATGATCTACTGGATTCATAGCAACCCCTCGAACAACTGGTCTGCGTCCCAACCACCGGCTTTGCCCAGCCTTCCTAAGCTTCCAATTTTTTCGGTTGGGATTGGATACTTGGCCAATTGTAGCTCGACATCGAGAATCTATCAACTTTTCAGCACCTGAAGGGAGTTTAATTAAACAGTATCTTGATGCTGGCTCTTTCAATATTTTAGCAGAAGTGCCAGCAGCTCGAACTAGCTTTCCACCCTGGCCCGGGTTCATCTCGATATTATGGATTATAGTTCCTATACGCATAGCATTGAGAGGCATGCAACTTCCAATTTGTGAATTGATATCCAGAAGAAGCTGTTGCCTCACTATGTTTTCCCGCAAAGCAATTGCTTCTGTCATAAGCAATAAACAGTAACTATCAGCATGTTTGGCAGACGCACCAATCCACCTTCCATCAAGCAACATGACATAGGAAAAAAACAAAAATAATCAACCTTCTACACATTAAAATAGGGACTAAAGTCTATTGACTTTGTTTTTCATTTTGTTATTTTTTTTTTCTTTCACCTCAAATTTCCTCCCAACATACAAAAAACATCAAAAATTTGCACCTCTTTCCTAGGGAAGATAAACCCCTTGTCCATATTTTGTCCAATTTTTAAGATCTAGCAAACTCAAGAAATGCCTACCATGTGTCTTTTTTCTTTCACCAGGTTAATCCCTAGATCATTCTCTTCGACATCATCAATTTTCCTTCAGCTTCCTAGTCCCACAGCCATCAGCCATATCCACAAAAAAAAAAAGAAAATAAAAAAAGATAAACTCTTTTGCACTTTTCCAATTTCAGAACAACCAAAAAATGTAAACTGCTCCCAAAACCCTATCTTAATATCTCCTTACTCCCACAAAAATCCACAAAATTAAGGGTTCTCATAATTTTGAGCACACTCATAAATCGGACAATATAGCATTGCTTGTCACAAAAACATTTGATCTTCTCTTATCAGTGTGTACTCACAGGTCAACAGGTCCCACCAACCCCAACTGACCCCACCGCCTTTTGCTTACATCTCTCCCCTCCTCTCTCTCCAACCAGCAATTCTCTTCTCTTTTAAAAAAAAAAAACATCTTGTTCTTCCGAATCCATTCAGGCTCCCAAAAAATAAAAAGCATCCAAAAAGAATGGATCTTTATAATTACAGTCCAGCAATTCAGATGGAATTAAGAAATTATACATTTTACACAGAAATTATTGGGTTTCATTCTATGATACCCATAATAATTAATCCAACAAATAAGTAAACATAAGCTAGCAATCTCGTCCTTATATATATAAATATATACTTTCCCCCTCATTCAGTTTCTTCCTTCATTCGGTTTTTAATTCGAAAACAAGGTGGAAACCGAAGCACACAGTCTTCCTTCACAAATGCCCATTTAAATTCAATTCCAGAAAAGCTAAATAAAAATATAAAACCCCTTAAATTGGAAACAAAAAGAGAGAGAGAGAGAGAGAGAGAGTTATTACCGGTGGAGAAATGGCGAAAAACGGCGGCGTTTTTAGTAGAGGGTTGCAGAAGCCTGTTGAAGAAATGGGACGACGAAGAAGCCGCGGATTTCAATCTCCATAGAGACATCTCTCCCTCGCGGTAGCTGTTTTACTAAAACGGATCTGCAATTTCCTTCATAAGAAAATGATAAACAAGAAAAGGAAGCGGAGGTGAGAGGGGGGCAGAGAGCCCAGAGCCAACCAGAGAGCGTGAATCGATGATGTTCGATACAGAGACGAAAGGCGGCTGCAAAGACATTACCGATGATGGTATGTGGTGGGATTTAGCTTCTTCTTTTTTTTGAGAAAACGGTGTCGTTTTGTCACTAGCTCGCTTTCTCCTTTTCTCTGTCCACGAAACTGTGTCTAAATGAATTTAAGCATGTAATAAAACACACATTTATATATCTAATTATATATATATTATAATTGAGAAAAAAAGTAATTATTTTTTTAAATATGAAATTTTTATTTATATGATATATTTTTTTAAAAAAATTAAAAATTAATAAACAAAGATATTTTTTTTTTTTAAAAAATCATTTTAAGATTCGTAAAAAAATCATTTTAAGATTCGTCTACTCTCAACTTGTTTATATTTATTGTGTCTGTGTGTGTGTGTGCGTGTTGGGAGTAAAGATTTATTAGACTCATCCTTGACCACCAGAAGAGAAAGAAAGAGGATGTTTAGGTCATTGTTCTAGTTCGAGCCTAACGCCAAGAGGAATCTGGATTCAAGTTCAAGCTCAAGCTCAAACCTGTTATGGACGACATGGATTGTGATTGCGATCTTGGTGGCTGCGAGTGTGATTGTGACGGCTGCTGTGGCGATGGGTGTGATTGTGACGGCTGCTGTGGTGGTGATGACTGTGATTGTGATCTTGGTTCTTGCTGTTGTTTTGGCTCCTCTTCGGTAAGAATTTTTGTCCCAAGTCTCTCTCTCTCTCTCTCTCTATCTTGTTTTAATCCTCGTCTGAACCATAAATTGTGGCAACTTCAACTATAGTGCTATATCATATGCTTGCATGTTTAGCAAGGCCTAATTGACATAGAGTTCAATAAGGAGATGGGGGGAGTGGTGGACGGTGGACATGGCGGAATTTCAATCATTAGTTGAAGTGCCAATTCAAGTCTGTAGTTACTTTCTTTCAATAACGATTTACAGCTCATATTTGAAGCAGGATGATCATATTAGTGTGATATGCATTGATGTTCATGGCCAAGGCAAGCACAATGAGGACCCTGGTTGCTGGTGCTGCTACTGCTGCTGTGAGGATACTTCAAAGAGAAGAGAATCAACTCAAATAAACAAGGCTCCAAAACCCGAAAAGATGGATAAAAAACAAGATGAGAAGAGGAAGAAGAAAGAATCTGGGAGCAAGAATTCATTAACACCTGTGACTTACTGTTCTTGTCGTGAACCCAATTCACATAGAATGCCTAAATGCCCAAGATGTGAAAGGTTTTCATCAATATCACCAAGTTTCGATCCTCCCATGACGCAGCGATTTCAATGGCCTGATAGGGAGAAGTATGTAGTTTATAATCGAGACTATTAGTTATTTTTCACTTTGATTGCTTGGTACTGTTTCAGGCATTATGGTTAATCTGATTTCTTAAAAATCTGTTGATAAAATTAATCATTACCCCCTTTCTATTCTGTTTTTTCTAATCCTGAAGCAGATTCAATTAGAGCATTGTAAGTAACCCCACCTGGATTCTAGCATGATGACTTCATTGATTGGTAAATGTGGGATGCTAGATCATGCTGACCATGCTTTCCATACATGTGGATACTGGTATTCTATGTCACCCCATCTGGGAAGAGCCCTTTGGACTCTAGTTCCTTAAAAATCTGCTCTGCTTTGCCTAAAAGTCCACATCTTTCATAAACTGAGATCACCGAATTGTAAGTGCCTGACAATAATGCGTCTCCATATCACCAAAAACCTTCACGGCCTCCTCCAAATCTGATTCACCTGAACAGGCACTTTTAAGAGTGGTACAGGTGATCATATCCAGTCTAAGCCCTGAGCTCCTCTCATCATTACAAAGCCCATAGCCAAATTACGTGTCATTGCGCTTAGCTCCGTCCATCCATCTATTAGAGTATAGAAAACACGGTTTGACTCACATCCTTGCTCACATATCAAATCAAGCAATCGTTGAACCTTATTGAACATACCAGTCCTTGCATAGACGCCTAGCAAGGCTTGCAAACTGTTTCCAATAGAGGGCTCATCCCTCATGAATATTTCCACAGCCAAGGGCTTCTGATTGGCTTTTCCTAACACAGCCAATGTTGTGGAAAACATTCGTGCATTAGGAAAACACCAGTGGCGCAAATTCAATCACTCATAGACTTCCAAAGCACACTGCCGGCTCACCCGGGCGACCACACTTCACCAAAAAGCAAAAATCAGTTGGTGTCATCTGCACCTTGCACTCATCCAATGCATTGTCCACAAGCTGGTCTTCGTTTCAATCCCAAGATTCTCAGTATAGAATTTTGCCCTGTCTCTCCAATCCTTGGCTGTCTTGAGGGCCAATTTATTCATTTTCTTAACCCAAGTTCTCCCCCCACTTTTCCCTTGCCTCATCATCATCATCATCAATGTTCCACTCTGTCTCTTATACACATCTAGATGTGTATAAGAGACAGCGCTTCTTGTACTTTTACTAAATGAATCAATGGGGGGAGAGGAAAAGGTCAAATGATTGTTGGGCGAAGAGGGAATAACAGTAAACTTAAGATAGGGATATGTCCCTGAAGTTGAAGCTCTGGTATAGCTAAAAGAGTGCGTCATTAGTGTTGGTAGTACTACCACTAGTAATCACTTGCTGTTCATTAATACTTGTAGTAATATTAGAAGAGGTGGCAGAAGAAGCCGTGGCAGTGGCAGAGGGCTGTCTCTTATACACATCTAGATGTGTATAAGAGACAGCATCATCATCATCATCAATGTTCCACTTCTACCAAAGACACTTCCTCTGCAGAATCAGAAACAGTGAATTCAGTCGCTTCTTGTACTTTTACTAAATGAATCAATGGGGGGAGAGGAAAAGGTCAAATGATTGTTGGGCGAAGAGTGAATAACAGTAAACTTAAGATAGGGATATGTCCCTGAAGTTGAAGCTCTGGTATAGCTAAAAGAGTGCGTCATTAGTGTTGGTAGTACTACCACTAGTAATCACTTGCTGTTCATTAATACTTGTAGTAATATTAGAAGAGGTGGCAGAAGAAGCCGTGGCAGTGGCAGAGGGAGAGTGATGAGAAATCTTATTATAAGGTCGTTTTGTTTTTTGGTCAACTTCTGATCCACTAGTTTCTGGTAATGTGCATGCAGGACAAGTTTGATTTTGTGATGCCCCCGGCTTCCTCAATTGTCTAGTCTGGTCGGTTCTATTTAAAAGCAAACTCGTGGGCCATTGAAGGCTTTCTTCTAACATATGGCAATGGTGGCTAATAACTGCCACTTACGATTTTCAGTGCTCGTATATGTAAAAATTCCAAAAGCAAAACAACCTTTCACGACCGCAAACCAAACAGTTATAACCAAATCTTTATAGCATATGGAAACATAAAAGCACAGCCATACATACATGACAAAGATGTCACAACTGACTGATTTAAGTTTGCATATGAATAATATTCCCACTCCAGGAATACTAGATATAGCAGCTTATATTGTGAGTTCTGGACTTGGTTTTATTGGTAGCATACCATAAACAAGAGCACTACTCTTTCTATATAAGATAGATAGATGCCCCTTCAAATATGGTGAGGCTTCTCCACGTCCTGAATACTAGTGGGGCGGAACCAGGCTTTCTCCTCCAGCTCTGAACCGTCCTCGCCAGGGTTTGTGGGAGAGGAAAGGAATTGCCCACCACTGCCTGCCACCGGCTTGTGATCAGTGGCAGGCCCAAATACACCAGTTTGTGGATGAGGAGACCAGTACTTCTCAGACTCGGGCTGGATCACATTGTCTGGAACAGCGCTTGGGTGAACTTGATCATCAATGTTCTTGTCGTAGGCTGAAGTATGCTGTGCAGCCCTCCTGCCAGTTAATACATAAACCCTCAAGTCTCAAATTATAAAGATTTGATGCCCCCATGAAGCTGAATCTAATTTCTTAATAAACGGTTCCAAGATGAAATCAACAAGTGGTGTTATAAATTCAGTATCACAAAGAAAATTCACTTTGACTGTCTCAAAATCCATTATTCTTGCCGTAAAAAGATACACCTTCTAGCTGACTCTGTTCAAGCTTGAACCAAACAAGATTGAAACTAGAATAAGTTCAAACAAAAATCTTAAGGGAGGTTCAACTATGGTTTGCCTTCTCAATAAACTAGAACCATGCAAGAACCAAATTGGAACCAAAATGAACATTTCTCTCAGACGTGGGCTTCGATTAAGGAAACCAAGTCAATTTTGATTTCTCTAATTATCGAGAGAGAATGAAAGACAACTTAATTAAGTTGAAATCTTTCATTTATTTAATTTTTTTTTAACTTTTATGTGATTGATTATAAATTTTTAAAGTCTTTAACATTTATAAATGTAATTGATTAAAATTAAAATTTTCAATAAAAAGAAGAAAATGTCATGCAAAATTGTTAAAAAACTTAAAAAGTAAAAAGAAACACTAAGTGGATTCAATTTAGAACCTGGGGTGGATCGAAACCTGCGTGAAAGCAGAATCGACTTATGGGTAGCCGGTTCTGTTTTGGTTAGTCCGACAAAACTGGCATTGCCAGTTCTGAAACCAGAACTGTTACCGAAACCACTCTTGATGAGGTATAATTCAAACGATGAAAAAATTACACTCAAATTGGTGTTCATTACACCATATAAAAATCAACAATTTTAAAGACTGACTCCCAACTGTTAGTAAAAATAGAGAAGTAAAACAATTGTAACGAGAAACATGACACTGATTTTGGAAACATGAGCAAGCATAGAGACCTGTAAATGAAATGTAACAAATGTGTACCAACAACCACTTATAGAATAAGTTCATGAATGCGTATTAATAAGTGCTATGATTAGTTTGACACAAAAGAGCAGAATGATCAAAATAAAATCTTTTAAGACTACTAAAAATAATGCATTTTCTAGTATGCTTCTAGCCTTGACTTAAGCATTTATGTAGAAACATAAGATATTTTATTTTTATTAATTAACCATTAAGTTACGTTAAAAAGAAATGAAGAGACATGACCACTTCACCCCAGTCGAAGGCCCCACCGTGGTATGCGCCGAAAAGACCACCAAAAGCCTTCGTAGCACTAGTGGTACACACAAGTCATGGGTGATCATTGGTCAGATGATATTAGATGTCATTCATTCCTTTCCTTCTTCTCAGAAAAAAAAGGAAGTGTCGTAATATCCCGTAATTTTCATTCTTCACCACAGTTAAACCGAACCGGTTTGAAACCGAAACAGACTAATTCCACTTCTGTTCAAATTGAAACCGTGGAAATACCCTGTCCGTTTAACCTGTAGTTTCGGTTAAACCGGCAATTCTTTTAAAAATATAAACTAATATATTATAAAAAAAATACTGAATAGATAGTAAAGATTATCATTGATATAACCGTCAACCAAACGGAAAATTAGAATCAAACTAAAATTAGAATCCAAACCGACATATCTAATAGAAACATAACCAAACCGGTGACAGTTGGATTAAGGTTTCCCCTTAACTTTGGAATCGGAACCGAGAATTTAAGATAGAAAGCAAAATCCAACCAAACCAAAACCAAAGGCTAAAAATGGAGGACGACGGATGAGAATTTGGAAAGTTGTTGGGGGTGGGGTCGGTGGGGGTCCGCCATAAACAAATGCGACCTGGTGGCACATGTAAATGTCCCATGACTCATTGTGGACCCCACGCACCCGCGACTTATCCATCCGGGCAAGTATTCCAAAAACAGACGGAGTTATTATGATAATTTTATCGGTACAGGTACAGCTACCTTGTTTCGCAACAAAAATTTTGGTGTTACAGTTACTCTGTTATAAAGTTAAAGAGAGAATTTACCCTATCCCAAGCAAATGGTGTTTAACTCGAGTGGGGTCCATCTAATCCAAGTCCTCTCTCGAATATAAGAGAGAAACATGACTCTCAACCGCCACATACCTGCAATTATATCATAACACGGCCATCGTACGGCCCTGACCGCCGGAGTGCGTAGTAGATTTAACGCTCTCTCTCTCTCTCTCTCTCTCTCTCTCTCTCTATATATATATAACTATATATATATAAAATTTTAAAAATTAAAATAAATTTATGTAATTAAAGATGATGAGTTTATTATTAAAATAAATAAATAAAAAGATCCTGCGCAACTATGGATTCCCAGAGCAAAAATGTTCATGTTTACCCACCGAATTGAATAAGGGGAACGAGAAATAAAATACTTCAAGAAAATAGGCTAATGGCTGCCCGGAATTTTTTTTTTAAAAGGAAAAAATAAATTTTGATGGCAAATCAAATTTTCACTAGAAAGACAACAATGTATTCTCTTTTTTCTTGTTCTTCTTCCTTGTCACAAAGCCAAACCAACAAGATGCAGGGAGGGTTGGTTCTTTTTTCTTTTCCCAAGGAGAATCATCATTTACTATTTCACCCTAATCTCCTGTTGGGAAACTAACGACTTAATTAACCAAAAAAAAAAAAAGGAAACGAAGGAGAGAAATTAACAATCAACCGCGCAAAACAAGCTAAGAAAATTAAGCAGAAAGTCGACTAAGATCAAACTTTACAGAATCAACTCAATACACACAACGGAAAACACCGGCGGAACGAAGCAGCTCATCGGTCAAATGGAAATTAAAAGTAAACAACATGTCAAGAAAATAAAAAAAAAAAAAAAGAAAAGGAAAGAAAAGACCTGAGATTGAGAGAGGAAACAGTGGGAGAGCGAGTGGAGTTAGCAGTCCAGATCTGGCTGAAGATTGCTCGCTTCCCCAAGCTGGAGATCCCCTTAGCACACTTCGATTTCGCGGCGGCCATACACAAAGTATTGCTCCTCAACAGAGAACGGAAGCTAGAGAGAAAAGGAGTAAGATTTTTAAAAACTTGGAAGAATACTCTAAAAAAAAATGGCGGAGAAAAATAAATAGAGGATGGGCCTATCAAAAAAGGTGGGAACTTTTTATTAATTAATTTATTATATTAATAATATTTTTTATTTATTTATAAACAATTAATATTATTGAAACACTCCTCGTATCATAAATTCGAATATTTATAAAAAAAATTCGATAAAAATAAGGTATAAGAAGCGTTTTTATTTTTTATTTTCGTCCTCAGCTACTCTTTGCGTCCTTACCCTATCCCCCCCCCCACCACCCTACCCAACTGCCTCTCTTTTGCACGCACGTACTTACTAATTGTACCGAACGGTACCGTTACGGAAAAGGGCCAATGTTTCTTTGTTTTCCTACTCAATGATTGTAAACGGTAAGCAAAAGGCAGTTTATTTCGTCTGAAGCGGACTCGCAGGCCGAATATTCTGTTATATCTTCCCAGGACTGGTCCTTCACGGCGTTAACATGGATAATACATCAGAATAGTAAAACCCAGCAGAATAGCTAATCTCTTCCCAAAAGGGTATTTTTTTCAAAAAATAAATTTGATTAAAATTAGAATTATAAATATAAATAAATAAAATTGTCAATCCTAAGAATTTATTATGCTTTAGATTTGGCTAGCTTGGTCTTGGGACCTCTATGTCTGTGCTATGTATCTCAATTTATAGTGTCATATAATTAATTATAAATGTGACTCAAATTTTTAATTCATGATTTTTGTATTCACTGTCCCAAATTATTATTATTATTTTTTTTTATTATTTTATTTTATTATTTTGGGTCTCCCGCTTTAACTCTGTCAAGCCCCACCTGTAACCTCTACCAGACAACTTCCCACCCAATCCCTTTTTGCACGATTTCTACCCTACCAAACCAGATTTCAATCCAGTGTTTTTCCTACCTCTTGTTCCACGCTCCCTGCCAAACTAGATTTCAATTCAGTCTTTTTCCTCTCTCTCTCTCTTTAATTGCACTCCTCTTTACAGTTAGTCCGCAATGAAAGCATACTACAGTATAAAGAAAAATATATATATAAGGACACTGCAGCACCAAATCAGAATACCCTCCAAAAAAAAACATGTGCTTCGCACATCGAGATGTACCAAAAACAATACTTTTTCTTTTTTAAAAATGTATATTTAACATATTCTATTTTAAATTTAATAACAATTTATACTCTATGTTTTCAAATATATAATGATATTTGAATTTTGTAATAATTAACACATTTTATAAATAATTATTAAAATTTTTTTGAAATAATTGCAAAATGTAATAAAAACATGTTGTAAAGAGACTAAATTGCCTTTAACTCATTAAGATGGAAACAAAATTATTTTTAGGCTAAATTTTGAGTTTGAACTATTTATTATGTTAATTTTTTTTTTACAATAATATTGTTTCTAAAAATTCTAAAATAATAAATTATATATATAATTTTTGTGAATTATCAAAATTATTTTTACAAAACATTATCAACTCTACTTATAAAAAGTGCAATATCACCATTTTTGTTAAGTTTGATAGTTATAATATATTTTTTATTATACCTTAAAATATATGGTTTATATCATTATAAAGAATAAAATATATTAAATATATTTTTTCTCTTTTTTAAAGGATTGTTTAGTTTGTGGAAATTAGAATCAAACGAAATTAAAAAAAAAAAAGATTATAATATGTTTGATTTATTTCAAAATCAAAAATAATTTTTTAATTAAACTCAAAATTAGAATAAAAATTATTATTTATCTGTATTAATATTTTATTTAATAAATTTGTTTGTTATATATATATATATATATTATATCTATTTTATAAAAAGAATAAAAAAAGAATGTAAATGAGATTAATTGAGAAGACGATGATTTTTTATTTTTTTGGTATAATTTTTTTTTATTCTCGTAAATTAAAAAATGAAAATGAAAATTTCTCATTCTCATGTCGGGGTTGCGCGTGGCTTGCTCTTGGCCACTTAGCCATCTGCCTTGGCCTACTAAAATGTTATCTGATAGTGCAATTCTGTCAGCATAACTGTGAACCACACTTGTATTCTTGCACATTGGTATGCTTACACCATTCCCTGTCCCTCTCTCTGTGTGGCATCCACAATGTCATCGGCTTTGGTTGCAGGCTCATCCTCGTCTTGTTCTGCAACATTCAACAGGAACCAATCCATTCAAGCCAACCCCAGCCCACTTTTGAAACCAGTTTTGTCATCTCAATTCCAGGTTTCATTTATACGCAGTCTCCAAGTTTTCAGTTTTCTTGTCTTGCCCATTTGTAATGAGATACGTGAATAACACTTTTCTATCTGTAGAGAAGCAGCTCCTTCCAAGGGCTATCGCTTCAAGATGCCAAAAGGGGTGCTTCAGACACCTTTATGGCAGAGAAAAAGAACAACTTTAGGAGTGGAGGAAAAAGGCTTCAGGTAACCGCCAGAACAACAGGGGCTGCAAAGAATATTGAGGTGGAGGTTGACAAGCCACTAGGTCTCACTTTGGGTCAAAAGTCTGGTGGAGGTGTTGTCATCACCGTAAGTACCATATTCTTTTGGGATCTTTCACTTAGACAACCTTTTATTTTATAAATGAGCATATTGGAAATGAAATTTTGTGATTTTTTTTTAACTCTTGGAAGGCTGTGGACGCTAGAGGGAATGCAGCAAAAGCAGGGCTAAAAGCAGGTGATCAAGTACTCTACACTAGCAGCTTCTTTGGGGATGAACTTTGGCCTGCTGATAAATTAGGGTTTACTAAAACTGCTGTCCAAGCAAAGCCTGATTCTGTATACTTTGTTGTTAGCAGGTTCTGTTGCTTCACTTTTTGACCTTTTCCCATATTGGCGTTGTCTCTTTTATCTTATTTGCACTTGCACATTATAGATTACATATTAAGGAGTTGCAGGACCTTGATTTGTAATTTTACTGTTGTTGTATTGTCTCCTGAAACAGCAACACAACTTTATAAAACTTGGTTTTACATTGTTATGGTATGCATTGTGCAGAGTAAGTCACAGGTAGAACAGTCTGAAGATTAACAACTGTAAAAAATATAACAACTAAATGCATGTATCAGTCAACGACATTGGAAACAAAAACTTCAATAAACTATTAAGATTTTGATTATACAAATAATCAATGCACTTATGGGCCTAAGGATTAATTCAATCCACAAAAATGGTTGCAAGGCCAATATGCATGCTAATATCTTTAGTTTCTCATTCTACATAAATTCAAAACTTCTTATCCTAACCATGCTATCTAGATGTTCCCGGTAAGGAGTATCCTGCATATGCAAGGTCAGGTCACTATAAAAGAGAAATTTGATCACACTTGATGTCCGATTGCATGCAGTCTGTTTTTGATGAAGGGGTTGTTCTGCGTCTTGAGCTCATTTTACAGGTCACAATAGAGTAAACTTACCAACACACCAAAGCTTGCCCTTGTATTGAAAATGTTGATATGACAACTAACTTCCGGGGATTGATTTTATTATGGATGGATAACTTTATAAGGTTTAAGAAAATCAGACAATTCGTCTTTACCTAGAAGTTCATAGTATTTATGCTGCTTGTTAAGCCTGTGGACCTTCATAGTTTAACATAGACAAGAATACTATAATTGAGATTGTCCAGTTGAGAACAAAGAAGCAAGGCCCCTTTGAGATGAGACTGTTAGTATTTACTTTGGAAAAGAGGTGCTTTGAAACCTCCGTTTGAAATTACTTCTACTTCTATAAGGATAATCAGACTTTAATGCCATTCTAGCCCAACCTTTCATAAACCAAGAGAGGATAACAAAATGGCCAAAACGTCAGCCAAGTTGTTTAAAGATTGGCATCCAGTTCTTTCCCTCTTAAATTCACCAATCTGAACACAACCAAATAGTTTATGTGCCATTTTTTCTTTTTCCTTTTTTTTTTTTTCTTAAATATATTCTATGTCAGATCACATTGAGTCATGTTATTATATAAGATTACTGTAACAGAGACTGGCAATGGCATTAGGAGGTCTGGCTTGCCAAAAGCAAGTTTGCTTTCTTGAATGTGTGCACACCACAAAAAGCATTGAAGTGAGGACCTTGGTAATAACCACTCGTTGTAGGCCAGTGAGCTGATTTAGATCAAGATATGCAGTGGATAGGGAAAAGGAAAACTGGTTATCTACAATTGTAAAGATTGTACATAAGCTGATGGCATTCAGTGCAATATATCTCAGTTTTGAAATGTGGTCTCTGCTTCTCAGCTGATTCATCTCTCTGGTGATGCAGGGGTGCAGAGGTGGATGTGAAACGACTTCCAAAGCGTCCAGCTCCTCCACGCTTTGGAAGGAAGTTGACTGATGCTCAGAAGTTAAGCTTTTTTTTTATTTTTTTTTGTCACCATAACCTTTAACATAAATGCATTTAATTTTCCCACAGTTCGAAATAAAAACAGTAGAATCATCCTTCCTCCAAATACTAAAAGTGTGAAGCATTTTGCAGGCCAGAGCAACTCACATATGCCTTGATTGTGGATACATATACGCCTTGCAGAAACCATTTGATGAACAGGCAAGCTCCTTTTCCTTGTCGATGTGATAATTTCAATGTTAATAGAGAGACAAATTTGAGAACATCATTGTCAAGATGTTGGCACGCCGCATGTCCACTAATATTATTCATTGTCATCTTTTTTCTTTTGATTTATTAGAGAATGAGTTCCATAAACTTGGCATGACACTGTCATTTCATGGTGAATTCTGGTGTCTAGTGTTTCTTATAAAAGATGTTGGTGAAATTTTATAGCCAGTTTATGCAAAATTGGTTAGTTGAAGCAATATCACAGTTCATGCATTCTTCTGGTCAATCATAATATGATGAAAAAATGAACTCATCAAATGTGACTTCTCTTCATTTTTTTATTGTTTTGAACCAATCTTTGCAGCCGGATGCATATGTCTGCCCACAATGTAGAGCACCGAAAAAGAGGTTTGCGCGATATGATGTCAATACTGGAAAAGCAATTGGTGGTGGATTACCTCCAATTGGGGTTGTTGTAGGTCTGCTTGCTGGTATTGGTGCAGTTGGTGCATTGCTTGTTTATGGTCTCCAATGACACAGTTGCCTATCACCTCCAAATTTTAGACCCTTTGTTTTTCAATGATTAAATTTGAGAGTCAATTTTCTTCCTTTTTGTTTGTCTTTCTCTCAATATATGTGTCTTTGGTTTCAAAATTGTTCCCAGAATTCGTGACCTGAGAATTCTACTCTTGTAAGAAACTAGAAACTTGAAAACTCCATGAAAGTTCCCATCAAATTCAGTTCAGTAATCCCACATTTGAAAACATCCGTAAGATTATAATTGTATGATCTAATAGGCAGAAATCGTTGCTATTGTCTCATTTTCCATGCAATTATGTCTACGTGTTTATGTGTCGTTATTATTATTATTATTGGAAAAATAAATCAATTTTGATAAGAATCGAAAGTTCAGTGCTACATGGCAGAATTTTTTAAGCGCAATATAAGCTTACAAAACAATTAGTCATACCTCAACATTAACAACTTTGTGTATTAAACCAAAAATCATCAAATATAAGGGAAGAGTAAAGAAATGTGTATGCAAAAAATGTTGCTGATTTAAAAATATAAGATTATTTTGATAAGTAAAAAGCTTATGAGATTGAATTAACAAAACTGTTCTAATATTTAGCTCCGAAATAGACAAAAAATACTTCAAATATTTCTCTTTTTTTTTTTATTTAAGTTTTTATGCTCACTTTGATTAGGTCAAATATAATTTTTAAAATGTTGACAAGTAAAATATAAACAAAAGGTATAAGACCAATGTTATAAAGAATTAAGTTATAAGACTTCGTTGAAAAAATTTACCATGTTGGCAAATATGAGTGTGTTCATATTTGATTATTGACAAAAAATTAAAAATCAAAATGAATCTTTTCCTTGGTAAATTATTTAATGAAAAAAAAAAATGAGAAGTTGGTGCGCGCCATGTACCAAGACCAACAAGACAAAGAGAAGGAGGATTTATCTATATACATACATACATACATACATATATACATACATACATACATACATACACATGAGCCAAAATCTAATAGTGTATATTTATAAGGGGAAAAAATAAAAATAAAATTCAACTAAATCTCCTTCAAGATAAGGAGCACCCATTATTATTACAAATTTACCCAACCCTCAACCGGTTTAAAGATGCAAAGGACGGCCGAGAGGACCCTATTTTGGACAGGGACATTTTGGTCAATCCGGGTTTCAACGGCCACTCAAAAATCTAGCCGTTGCCGCTTTCCCCAAACTCCGATATATATATATATTTTTTTTGTTCTTGCGATTTATTATTTTTTTAGATTAATTAGAGACCTTTGCAGAACGGAGGAGCTTATAAGCCAAATCTACACAGATCAATCAAATTCCTTCTCCAAAGATCAACAAAGCGAACTCTCTCTCTCTCTCTCTCTCTCTCTCTTTGTTTTTGTTTATCTTTCTTTTCTTTCGATTCTGATATTCAATTGTCTTTATTTTTCCATTTCCTGTTTCTGCATTCTAACATTGTTTTTCTTGCAGAGGGTTCGGTTTCTTTTTTATTTTATTTTATTTTATTTTATTTTATTTTCTGTTTTTCTGGGTATTTTTAATTTCCAATTATTATTATTATTATTTCGTTGCTTTTGTTTGTTTGTTTGTTTGTGTTGTTTTATTGTTGCTTGTGTAGATAGTAGCAATGGAATCGGGATCGATGAGTTCTGCATCCTCCTCTTCAACCTCGAAGGCGCAGTCTCGGTTCCCACTCCAAGAGCAACATCTTCAGAAAAGGAATTCTAAAGAAAATGTAAGAGTCCATCGATCTTAGGGTTCATATTTTGTTCAGAAATCAGAAATCCCCTCGATATCATTGGGTTGTCTGTTGATGGATTTGTTTTCAAGTTTGATCTTTGCCCTCATCTGAGCTTCCCCTTTTTTTTTCTTCCTTTTTTTAATTGAATTACTTGAATTTTTTTTTCCAAGTTGATTACTTTATATGGGTACATTTTGAAATTGGCTAGTTTTTTTTTATTATTATTCTTAATTGGCTAGAGGGTGGCCTTTGATTCCCTATTTCATTGATATGATTTGTAACAGTTGGATAGATTTATACCGAATCGATCGGCAATGGACTGGGACTATGCCCATTACATGCTAACAGAAGGAAGGAAAGGCAAAGAGAATCCAGCTGTTAGTTCACCATCCAGTGAGGCCTACAGGAAGCAACTGGCAGAGACGATGAATGTGAACCGGACCCGAATTCTAGCCTTCAAGAATAAGCCTCCTTCTCCTGTTGAGTTGATCCCACAAGAGCATTTATCTTCTTTCAATCAACATGCCAAACCCATTAAGCCTCGCAGATACATCCCTCAGGTAATCCTATTTTGTTCATCTTGTCCTCTACCTTTTTTTAAATTGATAAGCACACTCCTCTTGCAAATTGAATTGGTAATGCAAAAAAATTCAGGATTCATCTTTTCCCCCTGGGCCAATAAAGGTTTTAAACATCATTTTAGGAATAAAAACGTCATGATCAAACTATTATGTTTCTAACTTGTTTCATTAATGATTTTTCTACTCGTACTTAAGTTGTGAAAATGCTCTCTTCTGATTAATCAAATTTATACTTTTACAGACTTCTGAGAGGACATTGGATGCCCCTGACCTTGTTGATGATTTCTACCTGAATTTGTTGGACTGGGGCAGCAGCAATGTTCTAGCCATAGCTCTTGGAAGCACGGTATATTTGTGGGATGCATCTAACGGCTCTACCTCAGAACTTGTCACAATTGATGATGAAAATGGCCCTGTTACAAGTGTCAATTGGGCGCCTGATGGAAGGCACATTGCCGTTGGCTTGAATAATTCTGAAATACAGCTGTGGGACTCTGCAGCTAATAGACAGGTTTGTTACCTTACTTCTGGTTGCATATTAGATTTCATGTTTTTTAATGGTTGCCTTACTGTTATTGATTTGAATAATGGCTGCAGCTAAGGACATTGAGAGGTGGTCACAGATCACGAGTTGGCTCATTGGCATGGAACAATCACATCCTAACTACTGGAGGAATGGATGGTCAAATCATTAACAATGATGTGAGGATAAGATCACACATTGTTGAGACCTACAGAGGACATCAACAAGAGGTTTGTGGACTTAAATGGTCAGCTTCAGGCCAACAGCTAGCAAGTGGAGGCAACGACAATCTCCTCTTCATCTGGGATAGATCCGTGGCATCATCACAGTCACCTACTCAGTGTCTCCACAGGCTTGAGGACCATACCTCTGCAGTGAAAGCCCTTGCTTGGTGCCCATTCCAGGGAAACTTGCTAGCCTCTGGAGGAGGAGGAGGTGATAGGTGCATTAAGTTCTGGAATACCCACACAGGTGCCTGCTTGAACTCTGTAGATACTGGCTCACAGGTGTGTGCTCTGATGTGGAACAAGAATGAGAGGGAGCTGCTTAGCTCCCATGGTTTTACTCAGAATCAGCTCACTTTGTGGAAATATCCATCAATGGTGAAAATGGCAGAACTCACTGGCCACACCTCTAGAGTCCTTTTCATGGCTCAAGGTCCAGATGGTTGCACGGTGGCATCAGCCGCAGGAGATGAAACATTGAGATTCTGGAATGTCTTTGGTGTTCCAGAAGTGGTTAAAGCTGCTCCTAAAGTAAATAATGAGCCTTTTTCCCACTTGAATCGTATCCGATGATGAACACCCTGGAGATGTAAAGGGAGGGGGGGGGAGGCTTTGTTGAAACCTACCCAGCATAATTGGGTTGCATGTGCTGGGGACTAAATACAGCACCAGCTTCTGAGTTAGACAATACTGTATATTTCTTGAATTGGCCTTGAAAAGTCTTTTTTGTCATCCACTCGGAGACCAGACATTAATCTGCAGTTTCGTAATATACAAAACTACAGTGGCAGATCATCCTCTTTTGAAACTGTCATTGTCCTTAAAGAAGTTGCAGCGGTTTGTAATAGACAACTTGAGAGAGGCATTCCAAAGATGATCCAATTTCATGACAAGGAAATCCCCATTTTTCCTTTGTCCTTGATTTCTGAATACTAATGTAAGACAATATGATAGTAGACTACTCTTACTTAGCGTTGTTGTACAATGCCAAGTATTTTACTTAGTGGAAGATATGTATATTCTATATCTTTTTATGTACAATAACATCCATCTATGTATGGTCTACATCTTTTTCTGTACAATAATAAGTAACTGTAATTTACTCCCCTTGGCTGGTTTGCTTTTTTTCCCTTTTTAACTTTTTTTTCGTTTATCATATACTGTGTAATTATGCTGTTTTTGCGAGAGAGAGAGAGAGACAGAGAGAGAGAGATATTCTTTTCTCTCTCTATGCTTTTTTTTTTTTTTTTTTTTGCAATCACAGTTCTTCATAAAAGATTTAGAATGGATGTTGGGGGAGGCGCCATGTACCCGAGCCAACAAGATAACAGCGCGCGCCTTTTGAATTAGAATATTATATATATATATATATATATATATATATATATAAAATGTACCAAAGAGAAATTGAGAAAAAACAGAAGGAGAAGAAGCATAACATGACGTGGAAGCTTTTGATTGGAGAATGGAGTGTCCCCATGTAACCCAAAGCCAGCAAGACAAACGCGCGTGTTTTGAATTGGTAGCCTATAACGGCCATGAATCGGAAATCCTTGTAACTTGGCAACAAAGAAAGAGACAGCTTCTTTTTTTTTTGTTTCTCTCTTCGATTAGGAAAAGGAACAGAGGGCTTATATAAATATATATCTATATGAACACTAAACACACAAAAATTCCTTCAATTACTTTCCAAGCAGACGATTAATTGGGGGGGTTCTTTTTCTTTTTTGTTTCTGTCAGTCATTGTGCAATTCTCTGTTGTTGTGTGTTCTGAAATTTTGTTCTTCCTCAACTTTCTGCATTAAACAAGAAAGAAAGATGGGGACTTCATTCAATAATTCGGACACGAAGGCCTTGGGCGATGATGGGTCCTATGAGAAACTGGTTGCTGAAGTTGGTGAGATTGTGAGCAAAGATGATGACATGGAACTGTTCTTGCAATTGCTGAAAGAAAGAATTTCCCTTGATTACAATATCAACCGCAAGATGATCTTGAATGGCGTGAAAGCAGGACAGGATCAACAAGCTTTGTCTTCGTGGAGGAGTTCTGCTAGGGACAGGGCTTCTAGGGTTTTGCCATTCCTGACCGGTGCTTCCATACCCAGAAAGAAGAGAAGCCTTGGAGATGGATGCAAAGCCTCTGAAAGAAAATCTGAGGACAGTTGGTTTGACCAATTCCGTGGACGGGAATTCGTGGCAGGTTGGTTGGAGAAAGAACCTGGATTCAAGCAACCCATTCCACAACAAGAAGAAGACAAGCTGATGAATGAGAGAGAGGCGGAGACTTTGGCAAAGAATGGAAGTAGAAAGAGGTTCTTTGTGGGTGAAAAAGGAGAGAAAGAGATGGTGAAAGCAAAGAAACGGAAGGTAATCAATAATAAGACCATCAACTTTGACAGAGTGCCTAAAGAGTTACCCACTGATTTGAGGAAAACCATTGTGGAAGATAAAGGCGGGAGCGAACCAGTGCTGGTGATCACAAAAGTTCTGTCTGCCACCGACACCAGCACCCATCACGGACGCCTCTCAATCCCGGGGAACCAAATCAGAAGCAATTTTCTCACCGATGAACAAAAAGCTAAAATTAGGAAGCCCGGAGGCATTGGTGTGGGTCTGATAGAGCCGTGCGGCGAAGAGAACAACTCCATCCGCTTGTCAAGTTGGGACATGAAAAATAACACAATTTATAACTTGATTAGAGGTTGGAATTCAGTTGTGAATAATGAAAAGAACGAATTAAAAGGAATGGGAGGCCAAGCTGTGGTGCAGCTTTGGTCATTTAACTGCAACACAGACCTCTGGTTTGTCCTTGTGAAGGTCCCAAATGAAGATCAAGATGATAATGGCGCAGTTCAAGGCAATGGATGCTGACAGTATCTATAATCTAGCGGTACAAGTTCTACTGGGTCTGCATTGATGGATCAAGAATCAACATTGGGGATTTTGTTTATTTCTTATTCTATTCTCCAGTTTTGATATTGGAGAGCCCTTTCTTTTGGCTGAATTTTGATTTTTTTTTATTTGTACGACAGATTGAGTTCCTTGTGTAAATTCTCAGTTCATTAGTCGTCATTTGGCTGATCAAGTACAGTAGCTTAGTTATTTTCTGATTTTCTTCTATTTAAAGCAATTGTGGTGCAGCAGCCAAAATGTCAAATTTTTTATTCCTTGTTGAATGACTCAACCAATTTAATAATCCAAAGTATCTGATGTCAGTTTTCCTATCCCCTGTCATCATCTACAAAAGGACTTTGCTTGTTTTACAGTTTCTGTTTTCTGTTATTGTGTCCCAAAACCGAGACAACCATTTTACAGATGGAAGTTAACTTTTGAAACTAGAAGTAGGCCCAAATGTAACATGTGCCTCTAGCTTTAGGCCATCATCTTTTGTGCCCGTAATTGGAATCATCCTCCTCAGTTGTGTACAGTTTTGATTTGGGTCGGTTATCTCTGTTGAATTTGATTGCTTTCTATTGTAAGTTTTGTGTTTCACTTTCTGCCTTTACTAGAAGAACAGAAAGAAAGGGAAAGATGAAGCAAAAAAATTTCGGGGGGAAGCCATCTCATTATGGTTTCATTGATTATCTTTCCTGGCTTTATGCATCATTATTTTGATTACATTATTTATTTCAAATCTAAATTTAAAAAGTTTCCAATTACTGGTATATCAATGCAATTCAAATTTTAAATATAAATTTACATTATAATTATAACATATAATTTCAATTCTTAGTATATTTTTAATACAAATAAAAATTTAGTGAATTAAGCTAACATAAGTTGGAATTATTCTTCAGCAGTCATGTTAACTAACTTAACTAACTCTTCACTGACTTCACTAACTGTTAACTAACTTTGGTGGGAAGCTGGACACCAAAAACCAGAAAATACAGCAGCTAAAAACAATCGGCAGCACAACTTCCTTCAACACTTTCAGGATTAAATCGGTGTTGTATGCTGTCACCTTCTGTAATGTCTGACATCCCCTTTGGCTTTGCCCAGCAAAGAAGAAATGAGTGAAACAAGAAAGAGAATACAAGATGGTTTATGATTTAAATAAAGGGTTAAGACTATTAAGTTTGGAACTCCACGATTTGCCAAGCCTTATTAGCTTCTGTTTGGGCGAATCAAAAACTCAAATTACCATCTTTGACAGAAGTAATCTTAACTCGGTGACCCAATATGTAGGTTTTCAGAAAAGGGGGCTTAAGCATGCCAAAGCTACAAATGGTAAAATCAATGAAAGTAGATGAAAAGGCCGCTGGGATGGACACCTCAACACTAATGTACAACAGCATTTGCAGAGACGGTATGTGTTGATTAATCAAAATATGTTCTTCGCCCATAATCCAGTGTGGTTCTTGCTGATATTTTTGGCAAGAATTTTTTCAAGGTATAAAAATCTACCTTTGAAACTCTAAGATTGGTGATGACAGGATTTTGTAATTAAAGCCATCAGATCGGTTTTTCAAGTACTCACATCAATGCCAGTGTGGGAGCTTTTGGGAATGCCCTTGTCAATATCAGCAGTACAACCTACAGAAGGAACATCAACATCAGCAACACAACCAGCAACATACCAACAGCAACAGTTGCCATAGCAGCAGCACACTAGCAGCAACTGAAGTAACCATAGGAGGGATTAATTTATGTAAAAAAATGTATGCTGAAAATCAAAGAAGAGATTCAGATGTCTGTAGACTTCTTGGTAGTTTTGAGCAAAACATGACATTCTTTCTGTTAAAATCAGTTGACTTCCTCCCCTGTTATGACTAAATCGGTCACACTGAAATCAACTGCCCGGGCTCAAATCTGTCATACTGAAATAGTTTTTCAGCTGACATAGGTCGTAGTGAACTGGCCACAACCCTGTTCCTTTCTCACTTCAATTCTCATTAAACTTGACCAATCAAGCTTCTCAAAGCTAACACCAACAGTGGTATTAGAGATCAAACAATTCTTAAGGGTCTCTAAAATCACTAAAACCAATCAAACACCAAACATTTATGACAACCAGCTCGACCAACCCACTGCAACCTCCACTAGCACCAAGTAAACTTCTGCATCTTCAGTTTCTTATTTCCAGCACCACAACTATTCACAGGATAGAACTATGACTTCAGGGCAATGGAGATGAAATCTTTCTTAAGTGTTCATAGGCAGTTGGTTATCATCGAGCAAGAATATGAGGAACAGAGAAGCATTGACAAAGTTACTAGCAGTTCTCGACTCCAGGCATCACGGATTCTGGGATTGTGCATGCAACATTGATAGGAGGATACAGGAAGATCCATAATATTGGTGATGTCATGTCTGTTCTGTGTCTTTGATTGTTTAACATGGACAGCAAAAGTGCATCGCCTTGACCTTGATTTCTTGCTTTCTTTCGGGGTTTCTCATCTTCTAGATTAAACTAATCATTGAATGATATTCAAGATTGCCAATCAATCTGGATTTAGTTGTTCATCTCTACGTAGAAGAGAGGGGGATTACGATGTTGATAATGTTAAGACTCTTCGTGTCTTTAAGATGTTCGTAATGACATCAACTTATGCAGTCGTTGAAATATTTGGGTTATATAAAATGCCCCGGTGTTTCTAGATGGCCTCTATTCAATTTATGGATGATTGGCCCCCAACCTTCCTGGTCTATTGCCTGATTTTGTTTCAAGGAAGCGAAGTGAAAGTGGCATAACATATCACCGTTTCTCCATTTGATGTGGGCTGGAATTCTAGTTATTTTAACTCAAAAATGTTGAGATTATGGCAAGTAATAGCTAACAAGGAAACCAATCAGACAAATCCCACTTCCTCAAATCCTGGGAAAATGTAGAATTCAATTGTAATGTACACAAAAAAAGATCCATGTAGAGATCATGCAAGGAATCATCTATGTGACGAACACCCTTTCAATCACAAAGTTCGGATTATGTTCAGACTATTTCATTTTTAAAAGGTTTCCTGTCCGAGGAACATTGCAAGTTAGCTCATGCTTACAGTAACTTGGCTTCATTGCTATAATGTGTGCAGTTCTCGAGAGATGATCAATTTTTGCACATCTGATCAAACTGGCTGCCTGTGTCGCCAACAACATGGAGTGCATACATATTTGCAATACATTGAAATGTGTACAAGGAACAGAAGTTTCAAAGAGAACGTGGAACATAATGTCCAAAGAATGCAGATCATTGCTTCAACACAAAATTCTTTGTTTTGCCTCCATGAGGTAACAGAAATATTTCCCAAAATGTGGTTATGTGAGTAACCTTGGCAGTAGAAATTCACTTAAAATCCAGGCTGTGATCCTAAGGCAACAGTAGCAATGGGATATGAGGTGATAAGCTTTACACATGCATTGATATTGCAGGTCCAGCTGAGTTTTGAATTGAAGCAGCATAAACTTTTCACCGTGTTCATTGCATTTAAAAAGCTGTGCACCAGATCAAGATATTAAGCCATCAAACTTCACCCCAACAATTACAGAGCTCTATATGCATGAATGAAATTCATAAACAAACTCCTGGTGTAATCAATCGAATCCACCATCATTGAACCAACTGAAAAAAAAATAAAGTTGTTTACTTTTTTTGTAGTAATCTTTTACAATGTGAAAGGCATGAAACCACGTTTAGATGAGAAGAACAATGTACATGGCAGCCAAAAAATTAAAAAAAAAATCTGCATCTCATACAAGATGCTCCCCAATCGAAATCTCTTCATCCAAAACCTACTTTAATGGGGGGAAAATACAGGAGTGGTAGCCAAGACAACGAAACAACCAATCGAGTCCAGGATTATATTGAAATATGCCTACCTGATAATTGGGCATAAGTTACCCCATAACCATCCTCTTCACCTTACTTCTGGTTGGCAGTGCCCTTCTTCTTGAGTAGGCTTCCAAACTTGCGGAACAAAGGCTTCTTCTTCTTTGATTGTTGCCATTTAGAAGGTGAACTACCACCATCAGGATTTTCTGTGGAGGACAAGCCATTTACGTCATCGAAGGTATCACTGTCCTTGATTTTGGAGACTGCTTCTTCCTCCGAGGATTCCTGTTCTGTTTCTCTTTCTGGCAAAAGCTCTTTCTTTTCATTTTTGCAGCTCTCCCACATCTTAAATTCTACTTCAACTGAGTCATCTTTTTCTGTTGGTTTTCCATTCACATTCTCCTCTGTGCCTGCATCTGTCTGAACAACATCATTCAATCCGTTGTCAATTTCCTGTGAATCCTCCTTTCTTGGTTCCTCGTGTTGCTGTGCTTGTGTCTCCATCTTAAGCTTTTCTTCTCTCATGTGTCCATTCTCTTCAGACAATTTAACCACCTTTGGAAGCAGGTCATATTCCTTTTCGTTGTCAGTGAACTCACCATTTTCCTCTGTTTTACTTTTGGTCTTGGCTTCTTCAAGCATCTTAGACAGCTCCTCAACCTTCTTAAGAGAAACAGCTTCTCTGGTTTGTAGCTCCTCATTCTCCTGGATAATATTCTGTAGCTCGTTTTCTTTATCCAATAACTGCTCCTTCATCTTCAAGCTCTCGGCCTTCTCTTCCTCTAAAGCTTTATGGAAGGAAATCACCTCAGCTTCAACTTTCTTTAGGCTATCCTTCAAGTGAGCCCCTTCCTCCCTCATGGCACAAGCTTCTTCCTCAGTGTGCTTCAGCAAATTCACCAGCCTGTCTATCTCTTTTTCCAAAGAAGAATTACCTCGTTCTGAGTTACTCAGAGAAGTCACCAGATCTTGCTCTTTTGCTTGCCACTCAGATTTGGAGAGGTGGAAATCATTATTAGATTCCTCAATACTATTTCTCAGGAGATCAATCTCGTGTTTTGCTTCATCTAGTAGGGTTTCATATCTGTCATTTGTTGACTTCAGGACCAGACTTAGGTCTTCTATCTGAGATTCATAACTGTCAAGCTCTACTTGATTGGACAACAGCTTCTCTTTTGCTTCCCTTGCTTCTGCAGACACTTCATGCAAGGCTGAAGCTAAACTTTCCATTGCCTTCTTGCTCTTTTCCTCCTCATCTCTAGCATTCTCCAACACATTCATGAGTTTGTTTTTCTCTTCTAACAAGCTTTGGATGCTAGAAGCTGCAAGGTTCTCATGGTTCAAAGCCTGGGCCTCCTCCTCCTTCACAGTTTCCAGTTCAGACTTAAGAGACTCAACCTTGCTGAATATGTCCAACGTCTCTTGCTTTGCTATACCAAGGCAGCGTTCTGATTCCTCAAGGTCCCCTCTCTGTCTTCCAATTGTCATTTCCAACAACCCCACCTTCTCCTTAAGAGCACTGATTTCAGCTTCAGCATCACGCAATAAATCATTGTTTCCCTCAAGTTGCTTCATAACATAATCCAATGATTCTGATGCAGATCTCTCCAAATTACTAGCTTTCTCAGCCTGCATCTCTAATTCTCCAACCCTGCTTTTCAACTCCTCCGTTATAGTTCGTGCATAAGATTCAGCCATCCTGGCAGCTTCTAGGTCAACATTAAGCTGTTCTATGGAAACTTCTCTTTCTATCAACTTATTCTCAAAATCTTTTGCTTTTTCAAGTTCTTGCTTTAAAAGATCAATCTCTGTCTGCAGCTTCAATACCATATTAGTTTCATTGGCCATTGTTTCATGTTTTGAATCAAGTAAGCCTTCCAAACGAGCCACTTCTGTTGAAAGAATCTCTGTCTTCTCCACATGAATCTCAGCAATCTTAGTTGCATCATTGGCATGAATCAGTGCCTGGTTCTTTGCATCCTTAATCATGGCTAATTCTTGCTTCAACCTTTGAAGTTCATGATTAGAAGTCAGAAGGGCGGACACATCTAGAACATGTTGGTTTCTCATAGCTTCAAGCTCTTTCTGCCATTGGTCTTCCTGTTTTTGGGCTGCCTCAATGCCAGCCTGCTCCATCTCAACAGCCCGGAACTTCTCCAGCTCAGAATTCTCCTCAGCTCTCTTTTGAGCCACCAATGCTTCTTGAAGCTTCTCATTTGCCTCCTCAGCAATTTTTTGTGCTTGTTTTAATTCATCAATTGCTTGTAATTTCTCTTTCTCAATCAATGAAATCTGATCCTTTGCTTTCTTCAAGTCTTCCTGAACAACACTCAGTTGAGCCTTTAATTCTGAACCCTTCACTACTCGTGATGGTGGTTTCTGAGATGAGACAAGGACAATAAATGCGGAAGAAAAATTGTTAGATTCACATTTTCAGTATTTTGAAATAAAGAATGAAAGATCATAAAAGAAAAAACTAAACAAAATGAAAAAATCAATAAATAAATAAAACTTGAATTTTTAGTTTCAATAAGAAAAGAAGCCATTTTCAAAAATATCATATGTTAGGTTTCAGTTTCACTTTTATCCAAAAGTGACAAAAAATAAAATAAAATCTACTAGTAACTTTGGAAGGCTGTTCTAATCCATGGAGTCAACATTCCGAGAGGCAGAACATGGTGGTAGGTGGTTCTACACAACAAGTCTACAACAATTACATCCAGTTATAATCCTACAGAAAGGAGTTCCACAAGCATCTTCTCTCAAGATTCCAATGTCTCAAGCTAAAGAATTTATCACTGCATCAATCAATGGCCCCTGGATATTCAAAGAACAAAGCATCCCATACATTCTTCTTTTCATTATCAGTGTGTAGGAAGTTCCAAATGCATATCCAAAAGCACCACTGAAAATGCAAATAAAATGCTGAAGATCGGAAAAAAAAAAAAGTTAAAAGGGCATTGAAGATACTTACTTCGGGTGGAGTAGTGACCTTCACTGATTTACGCTCAATTGTGGGCTTTGAATGAATGGATCGTGGAGACCTATCAACTGAAAGGCGTGAACTTTGCATTGGTGAAGGTGAATCACTCTCCGATTTAGTTACTCCCCTGCTCACTTTGCCAACTTTAGGAGTTGCCAGTGACGACTTAGTAGGAGTTTCAGATAAACCAGATCTATGCCAACATCAAAACAGTAGTTCCAATGTTATCAGTAAAAAGCCCAAGATAATAAACACACAATGCAATAAATGTTAAAATCAGCCATTACATCCAATTCAACAAATATCAAAATCAATATGGATCTGCTAATCATTCCACTAACATATCAACATGTCTACTAGTCCAAATTGTATCAAATTCATCTAACAGCACATCAAAAAATGAGCATGTATAGATCCAAGGACGAGCAAAGAAACATCAGCCGCGACTAAAGAAAATTAAAGTGAGCCCATATCAGAATTCACAACTGCTAATCTATAGAACAACTTTGCGGTACAGGAGTGGAAAGACGGGTAAAGAAAAGGAGAAACAGAAACCAAAAAAGCTTTCTTTGAGTTCAAAGAAAACCCAATAAGCCCCCTTGCATAGAGCAGATCCAGCCCACACATGACCAAAACAAAAATCAAAACAAATAGAATTAAAGTCGAAAGTTCAATCAAGATTTCAAATTTGCAAAGACCCACATAAATTTTCAATCAATGAAGCCAAATAAAGTGAACAAAAGATTGGAAAAATAAGTCAGATCCACACACACTCTTACAAAGAGAGAACCTTGTATACTTACTTGGTTTTGGCAGACATGTTGGTGTTGCCGCTATTGAGGATGAAGTAGGAGTAGAAATGGACAATAATTTTGAAAAATAAAAACTTTAGACTCAAATGGCGAAGTGGGGTGGTGTTTTGAATGCTAAAATGCTGACATTGTGCAAGCAAATGTAATCTGAGCGGTGATGGCTGCTCTGTTATGCTCTGATCAAGGAGACATTTTAGACTAATATTGTAGAGAAACAAAAAAGGACTAGGTGGTAAGAAAGACAACAGAACGGAACCAGGAAAACAAGGCTGAAAACCGAAATTTCCAAAGAAATAAAGCAGAGAAGAAAGCAACCAAATTCACTCACTCTCTCTCTCTCTCCCAAGACGCCATGCCTTTCTCTAGTAAGTTATGGTGTGAGCGTAACATTCTTTCAGGTACAACTGGGTGTGAAAGTACTGAAGTGCCCTGGATGAAACTTTCGGGTACTTCATGGCTTGGCCCCGTCAAAGGTGACTGCCACGGTGACTTTAATCAGATGATGTTGCTGCCCATCTACTTTTCAGGAAAGGAGACATTGGAGATGTGGACTGTAAGGTAATGGATGTCCCTCAGCTTCAACATTGTAGCCTTTTTCGTAAGATGAGAAAATCCATTTTTATACCAATGAGTTTTAATTAGTCCCTCACGCTTAAAGACTTGAAATCTAGTCTTATTGCAACCGATTAACTATTAAAAAAAAAAAAAGAAAGTGAAATTTGAACCTTTTTTAACTGTTTTTCCAAAATAGAATTAACACACAGACAAATTTCGTTGACTTTTTATTTGTTGTAGCCAAGACAATAATAATAATAAGAAGAAGAAGAAGAAGAAGCTTGCTTTATGTTTTATCTTTTGTTACATACTCTTATGTTTATTTATTTGCCAAAATTAGTAAGGTTTTTACGTTGCCAGCATGGGTTTCGGTAAAGTAAAGTGCCCAATTCTCATTAGGAAAAGAAGGGGGTAAAACAATGGTACTATCCGATCCCCTTTTAATTTCTTGCCTAATTATGTCAAAGTAAATTATACGAAGTTATAGTTTCCACAAGTATACATGTAGATTAAGATTAATGTTCCCTCCAATAAAAGAAAATCTAAGATTAATGGCTTAATCCCATATGCAATAGGCATTTTATATGTGACAATGTCTCCCACAGCGTTGAAAAACACTCGAAAGCAAGAAAGGAAACAAAGGAATAAACACCCTGATTTTATCTATAATTAACACTAAAAATGTGTGATGTACAAAATTTATTATATTTATTAAAATATATATTTATACTTATATTTTAATTATTATTTTTTTAAAATCAATTATAATTAAATTTAAAAATATTTTTATCTCTCAAAAATAAAAAGAGAAATTTGTAATAATTTTTTATTTTTTAAAAAATAATTTTTATTTTTTTAATGGAAAATAATTACATTATTCAAATTAAATATATGTGTAAAAATATGTTAACATAAATATTGTAAATTATAATACATATTATATCGTAATTAAATAAATTAAGTATATATATATATATATATATATATATTAATTTAATAAAATATTAAAAAATATTACACACAAAGTATTAAGTTAATATTAAAAATTATAACTATATAAATTTATTAAAAAATAAAATTTAAATCAAATACTTAAATATTTTTAAACTTAAGTAAATTTGAGAAATTTGTTAATGTAATATTTTATAATATTTTAAGAAAAGAAAAAATAAATAAATTTAAGATATTTTTTTTTCTTTTGTAAGCCCTTTTTTTTTTTCTTGCAATTTTTCTTTATGAGAAAATCCTATAATTATAGAAATTTGGTTATATTCAAGATAGAATTATATGAATAAATAAAATTCTTATTTGATTATAATCTAATATATATTGATTGATTCATATCATAATATTTTGAATATAATCAATTTTTTATAATTATAGTAATATTAATATATTTAATTTATGAATATATATATATATATATATATATAATAACCTCATAAATAATAATAAAATTATTTATCAATTTAAATAAATAAATATATATATATATATACATACATATAGATTACTCATACACCAAAATCAAAATCAAATTTAGTTATAACTATTGTTTGATATAATATTTATCTAAATTAATTAGACAAATAAATTTTTTAATTCACATTGATTATAAAACTTAAAAAACAAATTAGACAAAATAAGATACATATGATCTTGCAAGTTCAAATAAAAACTTAAATTTGTATTTATGCAAATTAAGACTTTCTCACTTGCTCCTTTTCTTCTTCTTTTTTCTCTCATTTGTTTGTATAAATGTTCTTGCTACAGAAACATACCAATTTGAGTTAGCCCTCAAAATTTAGGGCAGGGATTTGGGACCATTTACATACATCTACATAAGTGCCCACGGCGCATTACATTAGTTCAGGGTCGTTTATGATTGAAAATGATTGTTTAATTGATAATTTAATTTTTTTTATTAATTAAGGTTAAAAAAATTTCACCTATGCATATTTAAAAATTTTGAAATTTATGTTTAAATATAATATTAAAATTTAAATTTATTAATATTAATAATAAATATATAAAATTTTATTTACATTTAATAATATTAAACATTATCGTATAAATTTGAATCTCAATTTATAAATAAAAAAATACTTATTTTTTATTTTTATTTTTTTATAATAATAAAAAAAAAGAGAGAGAGAGAGAGAGAGAGAGTTCAGGGTTCGTTCAGATCGACCCATTTGTAGAATAGTTCGCCCATGTGTGTAATTGTCATTATGAACTGTCTAAAAAGAATAATCATCAACCTTCCATTGCTCGGCATGTTATAAACTTAGTAACTTTGTTAGACAAGATAGGGACATTTAAAATAGCGATGAGATGCAACGTATTGTTAAAATATAAAGAACTAATATAATTTATAATATTTATAAATTTTTTAAAATATGAGATCGTAAAATATTAATTGATATAATTTTAAAATTTAATTTACTCTATTGATTTTAATTATTTTATATTTTAAATTTAAATTATTTTAAGCATTTAAGTGAATATAAGCTTGTAAGATGTTATTTAACAATATAATTATGCAATATCTTCGTATGATGGAATCATATTTAAAATTAAAAGTCTCAAATTTAAATTATAATTAAAACCAATTAACTAGAAAGGAGAAAAAAAAAAGAAGGAGGGGGATCAAAATTGCAAAGACACATCACTCATGTGGATGCCGGAAATAATCCTATCTTATATCATAACAGTGTTTAACATAATAGACAGAAATGTCGGCATCTAATCAATAACATGAGAGGCAGAAATGAAATTAATTAATAACAACTTGAAGTTGAGGTTTCACGTAAAGATGTACATTCTCATGATTAACAATTAATTTGGCCATACCTATATAAAGAGGAACGAAAGCTCATTGGTTTGCTAGCTAGTCAGCTTCTCACCATACAATTTTTTTTTTTTTCCTTTTCTTTTCTTTTCTCCTTCTCATGTCCAATGAATCTTGAAAGTTCTTGATCACGCCATGTAATTGCACTAGGTGCACCAACATTATCTACTTTGATTTATATATAAATTCAGGGGACCCAGCACCTCAAAAGTTGATTTCTTGGTCGAAGAGAAGGCTAAGTAGTGAACTTTATTATATATATATATATATATATATATAGAGAGAGAGAGAGAGAGAGAGAGAGAGATTGTTAAAAATATAAAATGTTAAATTGCTAAAATATAAAGAAAGATTTATAATATTTGTTAGTTTCTCTATATACTAACTTAAATTATTAAGTGAATATAAGATTTCAAAATATTATTTAACATAATTAAGAATTTAGGTCATTACGTAAGTTAAGTTCTTAGTATTGATAACCAAAAATCAAATCAATCAATTAAAGATAAATAATGGAGGGAAAAAAGATTGTAAGTAATAGTCCTAATTAATTAGTATAAATCAAAATATTAGGATGTGTCTATAAATTAATGATCAAAATATGTTTTGTTTTTTTATTTAATTTAACTGTGGATAAAATAAATTAATTAAAAGTGACGTATTAAGTTTGAATTAATTAAAATATAGAATTTTATTATACAAAAAGGAAAACAAAAATATTAAGGATTAAATTATAAATTAATCCAGATCCATGACTGGCCTTTTTGCGTCGATGCCAAAAACCAATTCATTGATGGAAGTGTCTGAAGAAATCAGCTTACCAATTGCAATTAACTTCAAAAATGTATTGATAATTTCCTCTTTTTGTTTTTCTTTTCTTTTCAAAAAAGTATATAATCAAACTGGTAAAGTCTACCACAACTACTCAGGATATTATGGAGCGACAATTCATGAAGGAGAAAGCATCATTGAAATAAGTTTCAATGATTGCCTCTTAAAAAGAAAATAAAATAAAATAAAATAATGGATCCACCATCGAAGGGTGACCAGAATGAATGAATAAATAAATAAATATCCATCAAAATAGAACCAAATCACTTCGGAACAGTATGCTTAAATAGCTGCCGCCATAATTTGTTAGGATTTCGCTTTCCTAAGGAAGCAAAAGAAATGAGAGGACATTAAAAGTTAAGGCAAAAAGCATCATGTGGTCCATCCAACTATGTCGAGTTATATATATTAAAAGTTGCGGATTCCAATTACTTGGTAGGTTTGAAGGATTTACCACAAATGAGAAGAAACATCTCTTATTTTATAACTTGCCATCCTATTCAATCAAACGTTGTAGTAAATCTGAAGATAATATTGTGAATTTTTCAGAAAATCGTTGATCTACCAACCACAGTACATGCTCGCGTTGCATTGAATTTGGACAGCTTAATTATCAAGTGGCTATATATGTATTTAGAAAGCACTGAGACCCATAATTTCTCTCTTGGTCTACGTTTGGTAAAGCTAAAAGGAAATTAATACTTTTCTGTTTTCAATTTATATATATATATATATACATATATATGGTTTGGTTTTGATTATAATTAACAAAAGCTTCAAATGTGTATAAAAAGCATTTTAAAAACAAAAAAAAGTTATAAAAGACAGAGTCAAAGGGAACTTGGGAAAATGCTCGAGACAAAAATTATAGAACTTGCCATATGACAAGAAGAACTTGTAAAAGTATACATACACATAACATATTAAATGATTTTCTTTTGCTGCAAAAAGCTCATTGTCTTCTTGACTGCTCCTTTTTCTTTTTTTTTTTCTTTTTTGTTTTCAGTTACAGAATTATTATTTATTTATTATTTAAAAAGGAAGCATATAGCTGTTCTCAATCAATGAAAGCCTCCATTGGTAGAGCTTGTTTATTTGGAGAAGCTCTCTCATTGAAACATTGCTCTTCCACAAACTATGCGGTCTACCTGTGTCTCTTTATATATATTGTTTAAATATTTTATAACATTTTTATTGTTAAAAATTAATATATAATTCGTATTATAATTTTAGTTGACGGTTTAAATTTTTTAAATGAATTTATTTCTTAACACAATATCAAAAATTTTACAATCATATAATTATGATTTTGAATTATGCTACCCTAATATTGTGAATACTATGTATTCAAACCTGTCCTTAATACTACTTCACCTGCAAATATCAAAGTTTAAAATATATTGTTCATTCACAGGTCTCATCCAACAAGTTAATTATTTTTTTTTTTTGACATAATATTAAAATCTTTATAATGGGAGAGGCTTGCAAGTTTCTATAGATAAAAGTTGAGATGGGTCTTTGTTTTGCTCACCCTTTTAGCCTAACATCCTTCTGCTTAAAATTTTTAACATTTGAACTAGTTTTTTTGGGCCTCATTGAACAGTTTGTTGACAAAGAAAAAAGGTTTGATTATTACCAACAAAAAAAAAAAAATCATAATTTTTGGATTAATGCGGTGGTTTCCCATTTTTTATCCTTATGTTTTTGGATGGAGAAGTGATTGTCACGTGTACTGAGATTGGATCCCATGTAGGTGTTTTCTACTTTGATAGGATCCCGAGAACATTAGCAGGAGGCCACAAATCCCAGCAGGCTAATCCCTTCTTTTTTTTTTTGTTCTTTGGTTGGATCCGGTATCAAATGAACTAGAGATGCCAAGATAAAATGCCTTTTGACTGGTAAATTGTTTAATTGCTGTAGAAAATCCAACAAAACTTGCAGAATAACGTCAATTTAGTTGCCACTATAGTGCCAACTGTAAGTTAAGCAACTTGAATAGCATAATTTACAGATAAATTCAAACTGCAGATAAGAAGCACAAGTTGACACAATTAATTTTTGTGTAATGGTCTTTCACTGGTAATGGGAAACAATGGCAACCTATAATATATATATATATATATATATATACAAGCAATTCCACATGCTCTCCCACATGTCATGTTTCTACTTTTATTCTTCATTATTTTCTTGCACTTATGATGTGTGAGGCTTCATGTGTTTTTGCTTTATTCCATTGGTGGGCCAAAAGTAAATCATTTACAAAGGGGCAATGAGAGGAAATTGGGAGATGAAGCTTACATTAATTGCCACAGAAAGTACAGGTGGTAAACAAAACACAATGGCCAACACCACATGAAGCTTCTATCAGTTGTTGCCATCAAAGTAAAGGAAAAATGCAGAACAGCTAACTGCAAATGGTCAAATACTCATTAAAGGCAGAACTTCCCTGAATTGCAACCAAACCCACATTACTAAATTCTGAAAAACAGACAATGCACGTGGAGTGGGATCAAGATTGGCTGCAAAAATGCAGAGGGTAACAAAGGTGAGATGAGGTTAAGCAAAGACAAAAAGTACTGTCACATCCTGATATGGAAGGCATGTTTTTTCCTCCCTGATTATTCTTTTGCCAGTTCCAAACCCTATTAAAATTTGTCATTCCCATGAGAATCATGCCATTCCTAATCCCCCGTTAGAAGTGATAGGAAAAAATACGTGAAAAGGACTCGTAAATCCAATGTTTACTTGGACTTGCTGGGATATCTCCTCTAAATCCAGGTGCTCCCTATCCCTTTTACCGTCGGACATCCCCACCCTTTCTTTCCTTTTTTTTGGGATATTTGTAAGATTACCTACAGTAAATGCCCTATCTGTGTGCTCATGGACAAATACATGCATGCAGAAACACTTCAAAAAGGCTCATGGATTTAGATAACTGGCAGACATTTTTTGGGTGTAAAGCCATAAAAACTTAATATTAATAAGATAGTCTGCTTCAATGACGTAAACATGGAATTGATTTCTTTACCAATCTCTCGTTGTAAGGTTCAAACAAAGCACATACTCAACAACACACTGTTTATGTTAAGAAGCAACTAAAACCTAATGTTGGGAAGTAATCATTTCCATTATTCTAATGCAGTGCATAATGACAGCAGGTATCCCGTGAGTGGAGTCCGGGTAGAGATATACATACAGAAGTGACCCCAATAGGAGAGAAAGATTACATCAATCATCATCATATGACACATGAAAACTGGTGCTGCAGCCAGGTGCCTCAGGTTGCTCAGCCCCACAACAGTCATAAAATTTGGCAGCATATGGTGGATCGTCAGGTCCTAATTCATAGTACCTTCATCCAAACAGATTGTCAAGGGCACATATACTTGCACACTATTAATCCTTCAAAACTAAAAAGCACATCAGATGCTAATAAACTCAAACAATAGCACAAAAATATTATTAAATTATGTATCACTTAAATGATCTGAGTTTTCCAAATACAAGGTTCGTTTCCTTATATCAGTCTAAAAAGAAAAAGGTAATTTCACTAAATAGATAATGTATGAAGACACCTCACAACCTAGCCCTGAACAAAATGAATCAATTTTCTCTTCTGTCTGTGTAATTGTGCAGGCATGGAGCTGTGTGTGATGCACAATCAGTTGATTCTCCAAGTAATGACATAATGCTATAGGTCAACAAAGCCCAAAGAACCAGCATTGCGTACTAGATGGATCTATTTCCTTTGAAACAACACATATTTTCCTACATCCATAACACACATTAAGTGGTGCATTGGGGTGGAGATGTGGCCTGATACCTATAAGGCTTTAAAGTGACTGTAATCTATAATGCCATTGCTATGGTCTTCCCAGAAAGATGATTTTTATCAAAGATTCTTTTACCAAAAGTGAATCATAGCATAGTTTAGTTAATAATATGACTTTGATTTAATTTTAATTTGTTTGCGAGGATTTGCATGGATATATTTGTTATGCATGTTATATTGTGTTTCTTTTGTGATCTTAAGGTCGCCCTCAGGTTTGGAATGGATGGTCTTGGCAAACATTGCCACATCCAACATAAGATATTCCAAACATGTAAATACAAGCATGCACACAAAAGTATGCAAGTGCAGAAATGTGAAGAAATAGTGATAGGTGAAAATGTCAATCAGAAAGCCAAGACATTAAAGATAACATTGTAGGTCCTCAAAGTTGAAATGCAAGAGAATAAGAATATCCCAAGGACACGGAACAATCAGAATATGACAGTTTAACTGTTAAAAATCTTTTTTTGGTTCAAGTAATGTGTGTTGCCCAATAAAAATGGCCATCCCTCCTCCTCCTGTGATGTGTTGGCGTGCAATAGCCTATTTCAATCCATTTTTTGGACAATAAGAGGAAGAAACTGTAATCTTGCATCCACTATAATCATGGAAAGCTTATTCTAAAAGCATATTTGGACCCCCACCCCCACAACCCAACCCCCCCCCCCAAAAAAAAAAACACTATAATGAAACCACAATATATGTTCATTTTTTTAAGTGGCTGAAGGGAAGGATAACACCACAGAACCAACATCTCTACTGATCTCATTAGTCAAGACCTGTCATGCAATTACTGATCAAGGCTAACAAAAGTGCCAGGACCTGGATGGCAGCCGCAGCCTTTGAGAGACCACAGCTACAACTCTTGCAGTGAAGTTACCCTCTTGTTGTGTAACCTTCTTCTGCAGCCATTTATGAGGCTTACTCTCCACATTTGCATGCTCAGATGACAAATGAACCATAAAATAGCAAAGTCTTCGTATTTTCACTCAACAGAAAAGGGTAATAAAACAATTCATTGCATTTATTCTAGCAATTATTTATGTCTAAAGAAAACTAGCTTCTTTTGATTTGTGCTCCAAATGGTATGTTATATGCAAGTTTGTAGAAGCACAAAAGTGCATTACTCAGACTGAAATAAATGAAGCAATGAAAATTTTAAATGATACTTCATCATGCTCCTATTAAAAGGAAAAGGTGACAAACTGGCAATGCAGCAACTGCAACCAGAATCTAATATTGTTTTATGTTCTGAGCAAGAGAACAGGTTAGCATCACATTCATGAAAAGGAAATAATAACTTGTCATCGAAAAACAGCTTAACAGCATACTGGGATCTAGTACATGGTCAGCCACTTTTTGGGACAGGTCTGCACTTTCATGACAAACTAGCTCTGCACTTTCCTATTTCTTTATATCTTTTTATCCAATCAGTTCTATTCTCATTACTCACTTATCCGCTTTAATGGGTTTTTTTATTTTTTTAATCTAAGCAGTCCATGGTCAGCCAACCATTTCCCATAACAATATTATTCTGTTTTCAATGCAAGATGAGGGTGCCCTTGCATACACATTTTTTCTTCTTGTCGGAATAAATTGCTAAGAGAGAGAGAGAGAGAGAGAGATGAGTCATCTTGGGCTCTCCAGCAGTATCCCAGATCTCCCCCCATTTGACTTTGTGACTCAGAGCCTAAATAGAGATCTATATTATTACGCCAGCAGCATAAATCATGAACTTCAAGGTTATAAATTATCCTTAAGCAGCCAAGACACTCTGGAGTAAAATGAGCAAATTTGCAAAACAATATCTAAACCTAATTTCTTTGATAAACTTAATCCCCAGAAACTCGTGAGCAATATGAACTTCCTTTGATAAATTGTACCATGAAAATAAGGGAAAGGAGGAGGAACAGATT
The DNA here is from genome assembly GCA_021464305.1 of Kandelia obovata. Taxonomy (NCBI): domain Eukaryota; kingdom Viridiplantae; phylum Streptophyta; class Magnoliopsida; order Malpighiales; family Rhizophoraceae; genus Kandelia; species Kandelia obovata. The sequence goes on from CM038472.1 coordinate 2,570,523, forward strand.
GGTACACGGCTCCAATTATCAAACCCAACTGCTATTTAACCAATTCTTAAAGCACTGGAGCAAAAATATAAGCCTAAATTATGTCACCAGCAATATAAGCACAAAATTTAAAATTACTTGTCTAATGTCCTTTTTTTGGCCTTTTTCAATTCTTGATGGCCATCAGACTAACTTCAATTCATTTCCATTAAAGCTATAAGGTTTGGCTGCCATGAAGTAGATGCAGAAGAAAGCCTGAAACAATGATTGATATCTAATGCCCATGCTATTCACATCCAATATAGAGAATTGGGAAATCAAGGGCATAAGGCCCTGGCTCTGGGATCTTGATAAAAGACAAAGGATTATAAATGATGTTTCATGAGAAATACCAGCAGAAAACAGAGAAAAAGAGATGTGGAGAAACAGAAACCAGAAAAAGGATAGATAAACCTGGCATCAAATAGCCTTCTGACAGACAACTCACAGGATTTCTAGGGATCATCACCCCAAGAGAAGGAGCATCATACAACAATGAACAGAAATTCATACCACCATGCATGGAAAAAAAGCACTAAGAGGTCATGAATTATGACAGAGGGTGATTGGTCTTGCAGATAAGAATACTAAGGAGGCCACTTAAATTTGTATTTTGAGACCCAGATATTTCAGGTCCCTCAAGGAGTTGCCTTCTAGGGCTCATCGGAACAAAAGACATCTCTATTTTTATATGTTCTTGATTACCAAACCAAGTGCCAAGGAGCTACTGTCATGCTTGTAAGAGTGTGCTAAAAAACAAAGCTCCATATACATTCCAAATTCAAATGCCATACCCCAAATTGGATGAAACCATGGTTATTGCTCTTTGTCAGAAAACTTGATAAAGAATATTTTCTCAGATATTCCCATCCTCCAAAATTGCAAAATAAGTTAAAAAACCAAATAGTTGATCCAATAGGCAACAGATAATTATGTCATCCTATAACGCCTCATAGCCCACTTCACTCAAAAACAGCCATTAGCTATAGGAAACAAATGAAAAGTATTCCTGAACTTGGATGCATTTGCCTCGCCAAATGGGGAAAAAGAAGAAAGGAAAAAACGATAAAGGCCTCTAAAACTGATATGCAAAATGTGTGTGTGTGTGTGTGCCTGCTCGAGAGAGAGAGAGGCTTCTGATTACAGACCTTAAAATTCCCAGTCCATTTCAAACTAAACATCCAAATTGCGCAATAGGTTATGCAAAACTACAGCTTAAAGGTTCATATATCACACAGACATACACACTGCATTCAAACTCAACAACCCAATTGTGCAGAAAGGTATGCAATTAAAGGTTCGTCCATCACACCCACAGACACAAAAGCACTCTGAATTTAAACTAAAGATTCCAAATTGCGCAGAAGGGTATGCAATTAACGGTTCGTCCATCACATCCACAGACACAAAAGCACTCTGAATTTAAACTAACCCTTCCAAATTGCGCAGAAGGGTATGCAAAAGAACAGCTTAAAGTGATCATCCATCGGATTCACGTACACAGAGAAGAAGATTTGATTGTTGGGGTACCTCTTTTGGTCATCGTGACGACGACAAACGAAGAAGGAAGGATGGAATCGGCAAGAAGATGAGGTATTGGAGGAGGGAATGTATATGTTCTTACACCTCTTGCACAGAATCTCCTTCTCTTTCTCTTCTTTCTCCATTTTTTGCTCTCTCTCCATTTCTGGTCCGTCTTCGGGCTTCTATGCGTGTGCTTCTACTTATACAACTTACGTGGTCCCAGAGTCCAGACAACAAATTCTATGGGGGCATTACATGTCAGACCATAGACTTTAGAGCCAATGGACCTTGATTTAGCCATTTAGACCGTAACGGTGTTCGTTTCATCTTGGAGAAACGTTGGCGAACACCAGCTCTAAGCTTGAAAAGGTTGAATTTTTATTTTGAAAAATTAATAATAAAAAAAAGTAAACAGATTACATTTTACTAACTCCTATTGCACATTTCAAACATGGCATAAATATTTTTTTATTTTGTAAAGAATGGTAGTGCAGTCAAAACAACATATATAAGAATAAGAGATTAAAGAAATACGATTTGAATTTCTATCTTCTTTTATATATATAATAAAAAGTCTATAAACCAATTCCCTAATCAACTGATCTTATAGCTTAAATAATTTAACATGAATATAAGGTCTATTTTTTAATATTATCATTTGCCCTTGGAAGTGGCAAACAAGCAGGTTAGATAGGATTCAAACATAGTTATTTTAAATCTCAAAGTCGCATGAATTTTGAGTATTTTCAGGTTCTTGATAAATGGATTCTGAGTTAATCAGCTTTAGATATATTAGATTTTTAAATTTTCAGGGTTCTATTTTTTTTTAGCATTATTATATGCTACCCAAATTTGCCTTGCACTGTATTTATGGTACAACTGAAGTGAATTCAAATTTGGAACAGTTGGAAGTTTTATATCCGGCCATTGGAATTGTTTGGGGAAACTTGTACACTCTACCCACAGTTTGATTGGGTTCAGCTGCTACTACCTTGGAGATTTAATAGGTGTATCTGGACAAAAATAATAACTAGGACACAGAAAAGGGGGCCTTTTCTTTAACAATTGCATGCAACGTTCAACTGCATATTGCTCATCAAAAGACAGCATCTTCTGATGAAAATTAGTTGAATTGGTTATATGAAATCTCAAATATTTTATAAAAATAAATACAAGGCCATGAAAGGTGAAAATACAGGACAATAACGATCAACTAGCAAGCAAGCAAGCAAATTTATGCAGGAAAAAAAAAAGGCAAAAAGTGAAAATCATGATCTTCCATTATTATCTTCCAAGCAACCTTCTTACCATGCATCAGCCAATAAAAATATAGCATTAAAAAGAAAAGAAAGGAAGGGAATGAGGGTAATTGATCAATTGATTGTTAAACTCGAGAAGCAGCAGAACAAAACCTGGAAATTTGCTACAGTTCAAAACAGAGACCTAATTAAGGGTCAACCTGGTTTTTCTATCCTACAATGACAATGGTGAAAACAGAAGAGAAGAAAATAATAATAATAAAGAAACCCCATATCAACAATTATTTATAAAATCGCCTAAACCTCCTGCGCAGCACACACACAGAGCGACAAGATCTTGAATCTAAAATTAAACTAAACTTAAACCCAGTTTTGTAGAAACCCCATATTTTCTTTCCTCTCCTAAATCCTCAGCACTGTAATGTCTGGATTTGGCCAGATTGATACTTATTCTCTTTAACTCTGTCTCTGAAGTTTGATCCTTTGGTTGATCATAATCAGGTTCTTCTTGGCTTGTTGGGAGAGAATCAGAAGTAATCCAAGATTTATCAAAGAGCACCAATTCAACAGAAACATCAATATTCCTTGGTGGAGAAGCAGCAGCAGCAGCAACAACCTGCTTGTCATTGACAGGCTTATCAGCAGAGGAACTGTCAAGACTACCAGTTCTTCGTTTCTTGGCTACAATTATTCTTTCTCCTGGGCTTGATTGGCGCTTTCGCTTCCGATAAGTTTTGGCGGCAGTTAAATAAGTGGAAGGCGGAGGTGGAGGCGGCGGCGGTTTAGCAGGGGCACAACAAGCAGAGGGCTCGCTGGGAAGTGAGGAAGAAGAAGAACAAGCATTACAAGGGGAGAACGGCATTCTTGAAACTTTGAAAAGAAACGATCTTTACGAGTGTTGAAGAAGAACAGGCGATGGAATTCTTTTGTGGGTTTTAATTCTATATGGGAGATTTTGTTGTGTGTGTACATATATATATATATATATATATATATATATATATATATATGGGAGATTTTATATATATAAACAGGCATGTTTTTCCTGTCTCTTACAACATGGAAAAGGAAGTTATACAGAAAACCAGTGTGAAACAGGATTTAGGGAATCCAATTACAATCTTAATTATATAGGAGATGGAGAGGACTTGAAGGAACCAAAATTTTAGGGTCTGAATGCTGATTTGAGTCAAATTTTTTTGATGGGGCTCATGATTTTCAGAAGCTTGGTAAGCAAGTTATTTTATAACGTTTCCTGGCCGTTTTGCAGAACAGGAAAATTGAAGCAAATATGTGAGCTTTTTAATGGGACCATACAATTTTGTAGTGTTGATCCCATAGGATCAAGTTATTTTTGGGCTGCCATGCGAAGACCTGAGAGGAGGAGGAGGAGGAGGAGCAGCTTCATTAAGGCCCCATGACCCCAAGCCCATGTTAATCTTGGGCTTAGTTGCAGCCATTATTTAGCTGAATGGTTTTTATTTTTATTTTTTGGATGAAAATTATAGTAAGAAATATATAATAAAAAAATAATAATTTTTTTTTTAAAAATAAAATAAAATTGAAGGAGTAAAAGAATTAGAAATAGTAACAGTGACCTATTGTCACGTGATATTGATGACTTTGGAGTCAAAAATCATTTGCACAATATATATAAAAATGCAGTTTCTTAATGTTAAAAACCATATTGGAGGCAATCCTAGCACCACTGCATTAAAACTAATGATTTTCCCCTTTTTATAGCTAATATATATATTTTTTTTTTCTTCCCCAACGTATTGAATCATATTGTTTTTTGAATAATGGCGCCAGTAATTAAAAACATATCTTATAAATAGGGTATAAGATTTATAAATATAAAATAATTTATTTTTATTATATAATTTAAGATTTTAAATTATATATATATATAGAGAGAGAGAGAGAGAGAGAGAGAGAGAGATATATACCAGTACACCCGTTTCAGGGTAAGGGTATTTTTTGTGGACATGGCATAAAATTAAAAAACTACAAAACCGGAATGTCAGCACTTAAATTATGTTTGCCACTATTAGCCACCATTGCCATTGGAGTTAGACCAAGGTCAACACACCAAAAATAAAAGGGAAAGCAAAAGAAAAGTCCTTTCTTGGCTCTCTGTGCAAACCATTTTTGTGTGGATGGAGATGGGTTTATCTCCATCCGCAACAATCTCATTCCCACAACCACCTTCAAAGCTCACATAGGAAACAAGGAGCCCAAACACAAACAACATTATAATTATAGTTATATACATCAATTCATTCATATATTTGACCATGCCATTCTCTCTCTTCCGTCCTCCTCACATCTCTACTCTTCTTCTTTCTACGCCTCTCTCTGTCCCTATTTTCTCTCTTTGTTATCCACACTCTTCCATATATGGCCACAGCACTTCAAGAACCAGACTTTATTTCAATCACAGGTCTAGAAAGAGGTCCAAAGCTGATTCTATGGGAAAAAGTTGTGATGGGTATTCCAGGGTTTGTTGTTATTGCTATTCTTCAAGTTCTGGAGGGGTTGGACAAGGAGGGAAATTAGGGGCTAGAAATAGAGAAAAAGAAGAAACAATAGATGATGATGGGAGTGGTAGTGAAGGAGGAGGAGGAGGAGAAGAAATAGAGGGCTTAAGTCCCTCTTCTGTTTTGCCTGAGAAATGGGATGTTCTGGGCCTTGGTCAAGCTATGGTATGTGTTTTCTCTTTTCACCTTTTTTTGTTCTTGCAGATGCAGTTTAGTTCATTTCCCCTGCATTTTCTGATTTTTGTGGTTTGCTTGCTGATATTTCTGGGTGAAAAACAAGGAGAGAAAGCTCTTGTTGTGCGGGCATTCTTGTTTAATAGGTTCGAGAAAGTTTGGCAGAAAAATAAAGCTTTTTAACTAGGATTTATCTCTTTGTTTATTATTTACAGTTCAAATTGTTCAAGTATTTAATCTGGAGTCTCTAATTTCTTTGGTGGATTGAGGGTGAATGGGAGCTGGCTAAATTTCATAGACGGGGTACCTGACCTTGTAATCTAGTAAAGGAAATAAACTGATTTGGGTTTCTTTCTCTTTGCTGATATTCTCAGGTAGACTTTTCTGGCATGGTTGATGATGAGTTTTTGGAGAGATTGGGATTAGAGAAAGGAACCAGGAAGGTTGTGAACCATGAGGAGAGGGGCAGAGTTTTGAGGGCTATGGATGGCTGCAGCTATAAGGCAGCTGCTGGTGGATCTCTTTCCAATAGTCTAGTGGCTTTGGCAAGGCTCGGTTGTAAGCCAATCGGTGGCCCTTCCTTAAATGTAGCCATGGCAGGCAGCATAGGAAGTGATCCACTAGGTGGGTTCTATAGGTAAGGTTCCCCTTGATCTCATATTTTTCTTATTTCTCTCCCACCTTTTTCATTCACTGGAATGGGCGAATGAAACTTCTTGCTCTTGATAAGTTATATTGCTTAAAATCCTCTATCAAAGAAAGCAACAGGGCTTGGACCAGATAACAGCCCTTCAATACGTAGTAATTTTGTGTTTCATCATTTGATCTTGAAGCTCAAAAAGAAATTTCCCTGAGAACAATAGGAAATCATGTTTAGTATATTTGATGGAATGATAGTTATTAAAAGCCTTTTTAAGATAGAGAATCTGGTGGATGATCATTGTGGTCTTCAGAAGAAGCCATATTTAGCTTTTAGTCTGGTTTATCCCTTACCATGGGATTTGATTGTGGGAATCATGCAAGATTCTGTGATTCAAGCCAGAGACAGGGAACTTTTGCAGCTACGCATACTTTACATCCATATGATCTTATATTGTCCCTGCTCTTGCATCAAAATTCTAGATGAAGCTTTATTAGAGAGAATTTTCACCTTGTGTTCTCATTATTTTGAAAGGTCAAAAAAGTTTTTCTCACTGTGGATAGCAACTGCTATTTGTTATTCTTGTTTTCTATATTATTTTTTTGTGTATGTGTTTCCTCTGTTCTACAACAAAATGATTCTTAGGCTTTTATAAAATTTTCATTTTCTTTCATGTCATCTACGAGAAATTAAGTTTGTTTTGATGAGGAAATAGTGATGAAATTTCGTTTCTAGATTAAGAGGTAAAGAAGGAGGTTTCTAAAGAAATTTTTGTTTCTAAATTAAGAGGTGAAAAAGATGGTTGCCTGGACAACACTAAGACTAAACCAGATATATAAATGGGCATGAAAATGGCAAAACATATTTTCCTTGCATTCTTTCTCCTCTGCTGCCAAATTGACGCAAGGAGAGAAGCATGGTGGAGAAAGTTGGGCGTTGGAAATCCTGAAATAAAATTAAGCTGTCTGCCATCATGCTCACCATGAAGGGAAAAAAAAATTTATGAGCTTTTTTGAAACTAAGAAGCACGATCTTAGTTCAATTCCCATGTGAATTTAGTTGTAGACCTGGAAATACACTAGCTAGGTGCATTGTATTACTTTTCTTATAGCATCTTTGTCTATGTTAATCAAAAGTGCACAGTCATACTCTGTGGTCCACATCTGAACAATTTGATTTTTGATTAGCACTCAATCATTTTGCTACTATGGTCTGATGACTTAGATTATGCTGTGTTTCATATTTGTAGAACCAAATTACGCCGGGCAAATGTGAATTTTCTTTCTACACCTGTCAAAGATGGGACAACTGGAACTGTGATTGTTCTAACAACTCCAGATGCTCAGCGAACTATGCTCGCATATCCGGTAGGATGGAATGAAAGGCTAAGAATTTGTTATATTATCTTGTCTGGAAACTTCATTTCTGAAGATTTATAGGTGCTTTGCCCCAAAATCAATTCAGTTGACATTCTATTATAGTTGTTACATATATATATGGAGAGTAAAATTTTCATATGGATGTTAGTTTCTCGCCAGGAATACTCTTTGGAACTGGAAAAGCAGCATGTGATTTATAAATATTACTTTTTTTTTACTTATACCATAGATTCTATGTTTCTTTTCTCATTTAGGATGTATTTGTGTTTGTTGTATTCTGTGTGAAATACACTTTATGAAATGGTGTAAGTACTGTGGTTTGGAAAAGAGACTTCCATCTGTTGTGAAATTCTGCTTTTCTAAATGACACAGACATTTAAAGAATTAGTTGGAAATCAAATGCAAAATTCATACTACATTACCAGATTTTGCAAGTATATTGTTCAATTTAATGGTCATTACCATCTCATCATCAACAATAACAAAGTCTTAGTCTCAAATTTAATTTGAATTGGCTACTTTAATTTTTGCTGCTATTCTACTCTATTATGAACTGAGTTTGATGTCAAGTATCAAAGATTCTCAAGTCAACTTAGGTTGTCTTGTTGCTCTCCTCTCATCATCAAACTGGATTTGTCTGCCATTTATGCTTATGGTGAGTGTCGCACATACAACATTGCTGGCCTGATCATTGTTTGATAGAATTTATGCTTCTACTCAATTGGAAAGCAGTCACACTAAACTCTCCATTTTAGTCATTTAGCCATCATCCCATGAAGAATGTCATTCTCTATATTTTCATGTCTTTGAATAATAGAGCCTAAATAATGGAATTGTTGCATTGTGGAACTTCTGTACCCTCTAGTTTAATAGTAGGTCCTATCTCACCCCTAACATTACTACAATGGCTTGTATGACTTTGAATCAATATCTACATAATTTAAATCATTGTTGTCAACTACAGTGGATTCATTTTTTGGCATATGATCCAATTGTGTGATTGTATATTGAGTAGATGAAGATTTTCCTTTATGTACTTGCCATCCAAGGGTAAAAGCGCTTAGATTGACGTTAGACATGCCCAGGCAACACACAACTATGGTCTCATGCATGGCTTCTCAAAAGCCATTTTTGTGATCAATTTTTTTGGTCCATTTTTTTTTGCGGTAAATGATTAATCAAGTAATCACCATACAGTTTGGAGGATAAGTTGCTCTGGCAGGTTAAACATGTAACCATATATGCTTTTATTTCTTTGAAGAGGAAAGTATATTTTGCCTAGGTTGGCATTATGCCCCTTAATTTGTTTTAAAATTTATTTTGGAACATATGCCAACCTGACTTATTTGAAATTTTTAGGGTACATCTTCCACAGTTAACTATGATCCATGCTTGGCTAGCATGGTTTCCAAGACAAACATGTTGGTAGTTGAAGGCTATTTGTTTGAACTTCATGATACAGTTAAGACAATTAAAAAAGCATGTGAAGAAGCACACAGGAGTGGTGCAATGGTTGCGGTGACAGCATCAGATGTGTCATGTATTGAGAGACACTATGATGATTTCTGGTAAGATTGCTAAATTAGTTTGCTGACTATTGATGGCATAATCTGGTTGACGTTTTTTAGTCTTCTATGGGATTTGTAAATTTTATCAAAAAGTGCATAATTTATGATAGAAATATTCTTGAAGAACATCTGTTAATAAATACTATTACAGAGATTAAGGTATGCAACATGTTCAACTTTGTGTTGGATAGAACAAAATTTTCAACTTTTGTAGTGCACAGAAACTAAAGCTTTCGTGTTGCAAAAGTTTTCATACTGTACACACTTTAGGATGTGTTGGTCTTTGTTTCTGGGTTCATCCGCAGGAAAAATAAATTCTTTGGTTAAAATAGATGATGCAAAGTTCTTTTTATACCTCTAGTTCTTATTACTTTTCTCTCTGGTTAGGCTCAGAGCTCGTGATGCCTGCATGTTTGGAAGTTTGGAAATCTCTGTTTTTTTTTTTCGGTGCATTGGAGAGAATGTCTGGAAATCTTTTATTACTTGTGTCTATTGTGAAGTACTTTGCATTTAGAATGCATAGATCCTTTTGCCATATACTGGTAAGCGGGAACCATGCTATTCATGGATGAAAGTTAGTCACATGACAATCATTTTTGAATTTTTGGTCAAAGTAGACCATGCTGAAGAAGTTGTATTGGAGGAGGCCCTATGGGAATTGTTGTCTCTGATCCTATGGTATAAACTAATCATTTTGCAGGAAAATCTTATTACACTTGGGACTTCTAAGCAAACTATGAATGGTAGTTGTCTATCAGAACCAATTCTTTGTTTTGTTTCATCCTTAGTCCGGGGCAGGATAAGTCATGCTTGCTTACTTCACGGATGACATTGCACTCTGTATTTTACTCCCAGTTTTGAGCTTTGCCTGAGACAGCAGTATTCTATCTACTTTATCGTAGTGTTAGTGAATCTTACTGTCTCTCTATGTTGCTTAGGGAAATTTTGGGCAACTTTGCCGATGTTGTGTTTGCAAACAGTGATGAAGCAAGAGCTTTATGTGATTTTGCCTCCAAGGAGAGCTCCATTTCAGCTACATGGTATCTCAGTCATTTTGTGCCATTAGTCTCGGTCACTGATGGGCCAAGAGGTTCCTACATTGGTGTAAAAGGAGAAGCTGTATATATCCCTCCTTCACCATGTGTACCAATTGACACTTGTGGTGCTGGCGATGCGTATGCGTCTGGTATTTTGTACGGTGTTCTGCATGGTCTGTCGGATTTAAAAGGACTGGGTACATTGGCAGCTAGAGTTGCGGCTACAGTTGTGGGGCAGCAGGGCACCCGGCTTAGAGTTCAAGATGCTGCTAAGCTAGCAGAGTCATTTGCCTTCCATCTTGAGGCTTCCTCCATTGGATCAGACATCAGTTCTGATCATATTTCCAGCTCGTAACCCGTTGGCTAGGACCCATTAGTTTTGATTCCTCAAATTCTTTTGATCAAATGTGTTCCTTAATTCATAGCACCATAAGTCTGTACGTGTACATTATACCCTCATATATATAGTTATATGGGCAGCAGATTTTGCCAAATTTGTCAAATTCAAGGCTTCCAAGAGATTAGAAATGCACTTGGGTTTTTATTTTTTTTTCTCTATAATTGGCTGTGACTGAAATTCAGAATTCGAGATGTTTATTAGCAATTCTAATCTTTTGAGATAAAACTCATAGATATATTAGCAATTCACTTGCTCGCAGGAAAATTTAAGTCTTCAATATTGTCCATGTTGACTAGCCAAAATGAAACTATTTGCGTTCTGTGATTGGAAACTCATTGAAACAATCTGTGTTCATGATGCCGTGGTGGCGGGTAAATTCTTCCATCTAAGAAACATTTTGGAGTACCACGTTTTTGTTGGAATGCATTCTGGCATTCCACATTGGACATCTCCTAATGCTGAATCCAAACTCCAGGCCTGCCACAATCCTGCAATGCAAGAGCAAAATAACAAGAAAAAACGAAAGAGATTCGGTGGTGAAGGAAAGATTTCCAGCAGCATAAGATATTTTCAAAGCAGACTTTATCTTCGAGCAATCAAAATAAACTATACGAAGATCGGAAATTTGGGGAATATGCTCAACGATCACATTTCAATCATAAGTATAAAACAAGTGGAGTCCCTGAAATTGCTTTGAAAATCCAACCATACCACTGTCATTCCGAGCAGAACAAAGAACCATTTTCCTGGAGGAATTAAAGGGAAAATGTAGTTGGCTGAAGACACCCTTTCGGTGACCAACACACACACACATATATATCTCTATACACACCATTTATATGCTACAATTAAGTTGCTTGACAATTTATTTCTTGGCACATATGGGGGTTGGCCTGAAGAAGTAATCACTCAAGCATATATTCTCACTGGAGCAAAAGCTGATAAGGGTGCCATTGGTTGGTCGAAATTGTTTAAGGTTGGGGCCGCAAAATTACAGTTTTCCTGTAAACATTCATGTAATCTCTTATGGTAAACAACACATAGAATTGCATTCTCTCAATTATCTCTTTTACCTTCTATCAATTATATATTAATGTTTAAAAAGGAAAAAGATTTCAACTTTTAATTACAGAACGAAGATACTGGGGTCATACATGGATTCTTTGTGGTATTGTTGAGAATGTCATCTGATTACTGCATTGCTTTTAAACTCATTGGATCTGCCAAAGAAGCTTGCGGAAACCTTAAATTAGCACACTTCTGAATCATATTAACTAAATAATATTACAATTGGTCGAAAAACCCAATTACTTCAGAGAGAAACTTGATTAGGCGTGCAAGTAATAGGTGTCACTCGGAACCATTAAAAAGGGTATGCCTCCCGTGAGAGTTGATCATTTGTTTACTAGGGACACAAAAAGAAAATAAATAAATAAACAAACGCAAAGAAAACAACATTCAAGAAACTCAAATGCTGCAGACAGATGTAAATATAAGCAGAGGTTAGAATCCCAAGTTGTTGATGTGGTTGACCTAACAAGAGCGTTGACCCATGAATGTAAAGTCAAGCTTCTTTGAGTTTGTTTATTCATCGTGCATGAGGGCTTGTAAACTAGCTGACGTCATGGCTTGGGCAAAGTTTCATTAATGGATGAATTCAAACATATCTTGAATGACACCAAGTTAGTATCATGGTGGAGCAAGTGGACCAAAAGAAAAGGAAAGATAATTATTATTTAAGGCCAATTATCAATTAAAGAATAGATGAGGAGGACATAGAGCATATCCCAGACGAAAAGGTTACAAAGGCCCACTAAAGAGGATTGATGAGGCCACAAAGCTTGTACTTAGCTGAATAAAGAGGCTACAACTGCAACCCAGAAAAAAAAAAAAAAAAAAACATACCTACCCTTCATTAATATTATTATGATTCCATTCTATCATTCTTTTATCAAAACACAATTCTACTTGCAAGATCTGAACTCGGCTATGAAGCCGCATTTAGTATAGGACTGCTCTCTCAAAAAAGGAAAAAAGAACAGAGAAAAAAAAAATCTTTGTGCTTGAGCATGAATGGGTTCTTAACTTAAATTTTTATATATTAGTACATTTAATTTTAAGCTTGGTAACAAGACAACAAACTTGAAGGAGGTGTTATGATCAATACTAGTCATTAAAATGATCAAATATTTAAAGGGTAATAATCTTAATAAAAATTAAAATATTTTTTCATTAAATAGAAAATTTAGAAATAAAGAGTATTTATAAAGTACTAATTGATTTCATGACAATATGTGAATATAAAAGCTTACAATATTATGTAGAAAACTTATTCTTAGAATAAACTTTAATTATACTAATTATAACTAATTATTTATGATATAATGATGTTTTAAACTTATAGATGTATTTTTGACATACATTATGTATTTTTTTATTATTTTATAAGGTCTCTACAAAGATATTATTATAAAAAATTGTAAAATTATATTCATATATGAGTTAACTATAATAAATTATAAGTATTATATTATGTAAAAGAGAGTATTTTAAATAAATAGAGTATAACCACCATAATTCATACTGAATAATTTATTATATTATGATAAAATCACAAAAAAATTATTTAATTATTATTATTATTTGTACATAATAATCAATAAATTTTAATTTGAGTAAAATAAAAAAATATTAAAATTTCTCAATTAGTCATATTATAATTTTTTTTTAAAAATATTTTTATTAATGAAAAGAAAAATTATATACATTATTAATATCTATAATTTTAACTTTAATTTAAATATTAATAAACATTTCTCATTTAAATCATGCAAGTTCTCTTTCTTCTTAATACATGAAAATTTCATTTCAAAATATATGTTTACAATAAAGATTATGAGAGAATATTTATTTATTAAATTAAATTAAACTCTCCAAATATATTAATAATTTTAATTTTTATAAATTTAGTAATTTATGTATATAAAATTATTTAATTTTAATAATTTAACATTTAATATTTATAATGATAATTTTATTAAAAAAATTAATATTTTTTCTTATTTCAACATATATATCACCACTCATTTTTGCTTTTTGTTTTTTTTGTTTTTTTTTTTTTTGTCTAGAATGACTTTAGCTAGAAAATAAGTTCACGAGTTAATGATCGACCTTGCAATAATATCATTATCATCCAGCATTTCATTTTTGAAGGAAAAAGCTAATTGACTTTACGCAAGTGGGTTGCGTGAGGACACATAATACGTGGTGCAAAGCCGTTTAAATGATCATGTGAGAAGAAAGTGATTTTACTGATTAAAAAAACAAAAAGAAAAGAAAAAAAAAAAAAGAAGAAAAGAAAGTGATTTTTGTGGTACTTAAAAGATGTTACAATTACTTTATAGGTGTTTCGTATGCTTTGCGTCTTTCGTACTTTCTCAACGCATTGTCACGTGACGATACTCTCTTCTTCTTCTTCTTTTTTTTTCTTTTTAATAAAATAATGGTCATCAAAATGACAGATAGTTGATTATTATTGCCTCATAATTTGATTGTTTTAGTTTCTTTTTTAAAGTAATTAATGTTAGGGTGTCCTTAAAGTACTACCAAGCACAGACACACATGATGTGCAACTCGTAACTCATAACTTTAATCTTTTACATGGCATCGTCTACCTTAACTACAACAAAGTTTTATTTTTTTTTTCTATTTATTGTTGACAATTATGCTCCCATAAACTGGCCCGGACACAAATGGAATCAGAAAACCTACAACAAGAAGAGAGGTTCTTAAGAGAAGTTTGATCAATTTTCCTCCACTGCCAATTTTGATAAATGCATATATATATATATATATATCGTAATAAAAATGTTCATGCAATCTCTGGCACCATTTATTTATTTAGTTATTTATTTTGGTTCTTCTTGCTGTCTGGCTTTTTATCTCATCTTTCATTAAATAATAAAGGAACGGAGACATTATCCGTATTCAGTCTGAAAAGTCCGGGGGGATTTGTAGCAGACAATGACCTAATCCATATCCGTTTTCAGTGCGATAATATCGTGTTGTTCTTTGGTGGGTCTGATGATGGTGACAAAGATGCCCACCAGAAAATCAGGGAAATTGCAGTTTCAGTCCATTACGTCTCTGTTGATAGATCTGGAATCCTCCTACCGACTAGTCTCCGTTTTACAGGAATTACACAACTATATATATATATATATATATATTTCTTTCTTTCTTTCTTTCTTTCTTTCTTTCTTTCTTTCTTTCTTTCTTTTGTTGCTGTTGTTCTTGTTCCTGTTCTTGTTCTTGTTCTTGTTCTTGTTCTTGTTGTGGGTAACAAAAATCAATCAATTTTCAAGATGCATCATGGCCTAGCCCAACATGGATATTCTCGTTACAATATGGGTCTTTTTGTATCCCAAAAAATGACTTAATATTACTAATGTCCTCAATTATCATTTTTATATTTTATCAACAGCAGCTAGTTGCTAGTTTACTAAAGATTATTAGTTATATATGCTATCTGCCGCTGTCAATTGCCACCTATTATCTCTCAAATGTTATTTATAAAAAAAAAAAAAAAAAAAAAAAAACAGGGCCATTCTATATGTTAAGCCCCTTATTGATTATTCTAGTTGGTGGTCTCAATCAACATCAGATAAGACAAATAACTTCAAAGATAATTATCAATTCGATCAATTTTTATTTATTTATTTATTTATTATACCCATATTGTATTAGGTATCACTTGCAATCACATGCATTCATGAAATGCACTTAACTTAAAGGTTACTAGTAAAACAACAAGATAGAGAAACAATGCCATGCTGAAAACATGGTAATTTCCCCCCAACGATTTCACTCATAATTGGCCACACATGAGGGCTAGTGGAAAATTTTTTGAGGTTTAAACTACTAAGTTTGGTGGAGGCAGAGAGGTCAGCCCTTACTTCTTCTTAAACAAACAAAGAAGAAGTTTCCTTTGTCCCTTTTTTTTTATTATTATTAGGAAATTCATTGTGTTGTAACTTAAATAAGTTGAATAGTTCTCCTATTTCTCACAGGTCCTATGCCATTTTCATATGAATTTGATCTAAGGTAGGTATTTAAAAATTTTAACAATTTGGTTCTTTGAGGACTTCATTGGAAAAATACTGGTATAGGATCAAGTTGCAAGGACCCTTTTGTGGTTTAGTAATTTTCCACAATTACTCCCCCACAAACTGTGGAGATAGAGATTTATTAGTTATTTCTAAGTACCATAGTGTTGATATTATATTTTTTCCATAAAGACTCCAATGCTTTATTTATCCATCAAAATCATACATTATATAGGTTTTCATTATATAATAAAAAATATAAATCATGGTATGTTGCCAATAATAAATCTACATAATTCAAAGAATTATAAAATTTTATGATTAATTAGATATAAGTATTACAAGCATGCAATTAATTAATTACACACACAATACCAATCACTTGAACTCAAAACCTTCAATTTTTGAAATAATTCAAGTATCATTTAATTAAAACTCATTAGTCCAACCGTTCGCTTTGGCTCCTGCTTCCTTTTTTATCCAATTTTCTCGACCCCTCAATTTGGAAAAGTAAATAAAAAGAGCCCTTAACTACTGAGTGTGTGTGTGTGTATAGAAAGCATCTGAAGGTTAAGTAATCGGGGATAAAATTCAATAAAAACTCACTAAAATTCGAACTATAAACCGTGGAATTTCTAAGTGAATCAGCAATGTGCTTGTTATAATTGAAAGTTGAAACTTGTTGGATTCGATTTTTTTTTTGGTAATCCCTTGTCTAAACTTTCATTTTTTGGTTATTCTTTTCCTATCCATTTAAACTTATCATCTAGGCCAAAACCGTAAAGGGTTTCATTTCCATTTTTTATGAGTAATAACCAGTATGGTTTTTTTTTCTTTTTTTTTTTTATAACTATGTTGGTTGAATAATGAACCACAGGAAGGGACTTTTACTTTCTTTCTTTTTTCCCCCTCCTCCTCTCAAATAATATTTTCAGTCTCAAACAGAGGACAATGACATGCCACTCAAAATATTCCTCCATGACTTTAATGGCTTAGGTGGCTATGAAAAAAAATCTACATGTTTGCTTTCCATATATATATATATATATATTCTTCCATTTACCTGCACTAATGGATAAAAATATAGTATTTTTATTTGAAAACACAACTCAAAATTGATTTATTTCTACGAGACAATTTAAAGCAGCCTACTCGTAGTCTAGAATGATTAGATTCTCATCCACATTTCACTTTCAAAAAGCATACTCTTATGTGAATAAGATCGACCAAGAATGACCATGAATTTTGCTGTCCAGAGGATTAGCAACCGCCAATTATCACAATAAAAAAAAAAACCTTGAATATTATATTATTTTTATTTTTATTATTATTTGTTTATAATATTATTGTTATTATAATGTAAATCCAACAAGTAATTATTCGTCGACATAAAAAATTCCTATTAAGTATCCCCCACTAAGCCCACCTTTCGTAGTGCCTTGGGCATCTTTTTTCAACAATATACAAGGGAAAAAGATGGGTGTCAAAAAGAAAGAAAAAAAAATGGACGGCCAAGAAGTGGCCAAGGTACAATTATTAGGGCCAATGGAACACGTGGCGTTCACTGATCAAATAGGAGTATCAATGGATGGAAAATGATGGCAATCCTAATTTGATAACACGGCAACTTGGAGAGGGCAGCGTGCACCGCGTCACTTTCCCGACAAATGAAAATGTGAACAAAAGAAGAAGAACAGGCCACCTTAAAAAAAAAAAAAGTTCTGTTTACCGGTATTACCGGTAATATGACAAACCACGTGTCAACATAAAGGCAGCTTCCTTCCTTGCATGACCTCCGTGATTATGTCATGTCATTTTTTTCTTAATGTATGTAGGACCCATGCTTTTGTAAGAAAATGAAGACCACTGAACATTGTGTTCCGATTATAAAACAGTTGCTTCCTCGTCACATAAAAAAAATTAGGAAACAATTTTTTTTTTATTAATAAAGTTGTAAAGTAAAATCTTTATTCTTCTTTTTTTTTTTTCCAAAAAAAATTAAGAAGAATGAAAATGTTTGGACAAAAGCTAATTATAAAATTGCATTTTAACATAAATATATTTTAATTTTTTTATACATAATTTTACTTAAAAAAAAACTACCAGCATGTATTCAAAATTATAATAATATAATGTAAATTTGTTTTTAAATAAGGTCAAAAATATATTTTTTTATTGCGTTTCTTTTTCCTGAATATTTATGACCACCAAAATTCACAGGCAAACAGAGAATCAATTGGGTTGGATTAGAGGAATTCTTCCACAGTTCTGAGGGCAATTCCTGAGCTGCACCCACCCACCCACCAAAGTGGCAAGCCTTCCCAAGAGAGAGTGCACACAGTTCAATTCAATGATACACACACACTTACAGATAGAAATCCATCATTTTACTAATTTTCACAATAGTGCATTTTACATATTACTCTTTTCTCCACAAACCAGTATATACAAATTGTGACTTTGAAAATTAGTTTCAAAAGCCTACATTAAACAAGCTCCTACACTAGCACCCATCTCAATATAACCCCCTCCCCCACCTTTTTATTTTTTTTTTTTTGGCCACATCATTTTTGATAAAATTTTTGGTTGCTCTTCGATATCTCTTTGTTTCACTTATTTCCTTCTTTCTCTCTCCCACATCTTTTCCTATGTACAACATAATCTTATCCCCTCCCCCCCCCCCCAACACCGGCCTTCTGGAGCAAGGCTCAGATGTTTGCAACTATGTAACATATGAGACATTGACTCGGTACAAACCAACTTAAAGGTAATTCATGTTTTTTCTTTTTATTTTTTATTTTTATTTTCCCCCTTTTGAGCACTATATATATATATATATATATATATATATATATATATTTATGTATATAATTTTTAGTATTCTATAATAATACTCCCCATTGGAGACCTATGTGGGACTCCCTTCCTCCTCTTGGCAGTCCTATAACTCACAGAAGTTGGTGGTGGTGTTGATGGTGAAAAGCTTTGCGTTTTGCTTTTAGCATTCCCATTGCTAATTCCATTCATGGATTCCTCTGTGTCCGACCCATCCATCTCCTTGCGCATTTTCTTTTTCTTGAAATTCCTTGATGTCCCAACAATCTGAAACCATAGTGAGGAAGAAACTTCAATCGAGAACTAAATATCCAAAGCATTTTTCATATTTATCATTTTTATTTATTTATTCATTTTTTTTTCACACAAATTTCCTTGTTTTAAAAGGATATATATATTGGGGTAGAAGAGAGGGGTTGTTGGGCGTTGGAGGTCATTAATCCACTTTCCCTAAGATGAAACTTTACCTTTTGACTTCTATACCAAAACAAGAAAAGTACAAGTTTAGGAAAGAGAAAATTAAACGGAGGAAAGGAAAACAAAATTCTCTTATGATTCTTCTAAATTAAAAAAAAAATAAATAAAAAGAGGAAAAAAAAAAGAGAGAATTAAAAACCAAATTCGGAAGAAAAAAAAAATTGACACCAAACAAGTCTCTTATAACAGAATCCATAAATGTATTGAATTTTTATTAATTGAGCTAAAAACGAAAACAACCAAGACCCGAAAAATAGAAATTGAAGTGAAATTGTGCATATAACGCATACATGTAATACGTATGTATGTACCTTGCAGCCGAGAGAGCAGAACGTGTAGGAATCAAGAAGGCTACGCTCACAGACTAGGCAAGTGTTGGTGACACCTTTACCAGGCCTAGGTTGTGGCCTTTCATTCAAGAACACGATTCTGGCACTGTTGATAATGTAGGTCTGGACGCCTGTGATGTCCAAGTATTTCTGAATCTCATTCACCCTAATCACATCATGGTATGATGACCTCCTTATCTATTACCACCCCCCCACCACCACCAAAAAAAAAAACAAAGAAAGAAACAAAACCCACAATCTCATCAACAAATTAATTCAGTCCAATTGGGTTGTGGACAAAATTGAAAAAGAAGAAGAAGAAGAAGAAGGATAACAGTTTAACATTTTAATTAGCTATATTGTATTATGCACTCATGTGCTGCTGCTGTCCTTTGGTAAAGCCAAAGTTTTAGGACAGAGACACATGTCAATGGAGAAACCAATGCAAATTCATGTGATCTAAGGTGCATGATTAGACACAATTGTTTTAGCAAGCTAAAAAAAAAATGTGATTGACTGTCAAGAATAATGCCCCAACAAAGCTTAATTATAGTACTAATGGACAAAATTATTATTTATTATTATTTTTATTTTTTGGTTTGTTTTTTTTTTGGATCGAACGAATTAATTGGCATATACCTGAATAGCTCTGTGATCTTTGTGGAATGAGAGACAGAGGGAACAAAGGGCTCCATTCATGCAATCCAGGCAGTACATATTGCATTCACTCCTGTGAGCATCAGCATGATGCTTGCATTGAACAAAGAAGCTTGTTTGGAGGAGTGGACGAAGCCATATTGGCCACTTTATATCTTCTTTACCATCATCATCTTCCGGACCTCCACCTCCCTAGACATATTAATTCAACAATGATTGAACTGAGAAGAAAAAATGTTGAACAGGATAGAATTAACAATTTTATAATCCCAATTGAAGATGTGGGGTGTGTTTGTATTTGAGGGACTTGCCATGATTCTCCTGCTTTTGGGCTTGAATTCCCTCACAGTGGTCTCTTGATCAGTGATGATCATCTGTTTTTTGGAGAAAGAAGAGAGAACTCTCCTGGCTCTCTTTTTTGAAGAAGGAGAGAGAGAAACAAAGAGAGAGAGAGAGAGGAATGGGTGTGGAGTTAGTCTCGTGTAAATGGTGGATGGGGGATGTGGTATGGGAGGCTGTCTCTTATACACATCAGATGTGTATAAGAGACAGCAAAGAGAGAGAGAGAGAGAGAAATGGGTGTGGAGTTAGTCTCTTGTAAATGGTGGATGGTGGATGTGGTATGGGAGGTGTGCTTATCTTGGGCTTAAAAGTCTGCCACCGAGCCTATTTCCGAGGCTGTATTAGATGCGTCTGGTTTAAGGCACTGACCCTTCTTTTCTTCTGTTTGCTTTACTGTTGATAATTATCATTATTAATGGACAATTTTCTAGCCAGAAAATTGCTTTTTATTTTTGCTTGGACATTATACGCCTTGGTTGGCAAGTTGGAATATTTTTGATAGATGTACAGTGTTGGCACTTGACACCCGGGTGTTTTAACTCTACGATACGTGGAAAAACGGTGAATCAGAAAATCTAGTGTTGTACGTTTATGTGCTGCGGATTGAAAATTTTATGTGGTGAGGCATTGCCACCTCCATTCCTCTAATCACAAAGATATTAGTATATTGAACTACAAAGTTGTAAGAGTCATTAGCTCTTTTCTTCTTCTTCTTCTTCTTCCTCTTCTTCTTCTTCTTTTTTAGTTAATACAATTTAAATGGAACAAATTTTAGAAAAATTAAATTAATTTATTCAAAATGGTCTTTTTTTTTTGTTTGTTTTGTTTTTGGCACTCTAATTTCTACCAGAGACAACGAAATTGATGGCAATTTTAATTCAGCGTTGTACATTCAAATTTGATGTTCATGTTCATAAATTGTTGCTGGACCATACCCCGCTAAATTCTCCATTAATTGCAATAGCCACATAAGATACTGTTAACGAAAGCGTGAGGATTTGAAGGCTAAGGTGGATGTTCAAGAGCCCACCCAAAAGCAGGAGGTGAAAGTACGATTTCAACTATTCTTGCTTTGCAAAAGAGGGCCAAGAAACAGTCCACAGATGATCGCAACACGACAAGCCATGGAGCCAGCTCGGATTCGTGTCAGCTTTCTTTGGTTTATTTGAGAATATTAAAAAATTTGGGTGCATTAAGTCACAATCTCATTGAGTTTTGATACATTAAATTTTTTATAGTCACTTTGAATTAAAGGGTATTTTAATTTCAATTTTTTTGAATTATGTTTATTAATTTTTTTTTAAAGAATCAGTTTAAATTAAGTCAAGTCAAATTTATTCAGATTAAATTATTATTATTTTTGGGTTATTTATGTGTTCTAAAAAGAAAATAATAATAAAATAAATTGGTTTCATATCACTAAGTCCTTGTCATTGAACGCTCGTACCTAAACAATTTTCCTATCATGTTGTTATTATATGTAACGAATGCCACTTGCACCCAAATGTTCATAGGATGCATAACACACAAGTATTGTAACTGGCAATCTTGCTGATGGAAACCAAGCTCATACGTGAAAACAACATGACTTTTGTCTTTAATTAGATAATCGATAATAAAAAATTTCATATTATAAATTTTAAAGAGTAGGCTATGATTTAAAATTTCTAGGTGATATTGTTAAAAAAATAATAATAATTAAAAAAAAAATTAGAGTTTGATAACTTACTATAACTTTTTATTTCTTTTCTTTTCTTTTTTTTTAATCCATGGATATATGAGAAAACTAAGAGTCCAACTTTCCATTTTTTCCTATAGAGAAAATTTCTGAGAAACTATAGAATGTAGGTTCCCCAAATATATTGAAATTTGGAAAACACAAGGTAGACTCTCGAATTTTCATGTTGAAATATAAGAAAGTTTTATAATAATCATTTACTTGTCTTAAAAACTAAAAAAGTTTTTTTTTTTTTTTTTTTTTTTTGGGGAGGGGGGAGGTTCAAGTTACAAAATCTAAATATTAATAGATATAATGCTTTTTCCAAACTTGTACAAGTTGTTCTCAAATTAGGTATAATTTCTCACGAAATAATAAAACCCTAATTAACTCTACATGTACAGCCTTCTCCCTTCACACACTAAGTAATTATGGTGACAAGGATTAGATGGTTTGGCCTTTTTATTGTGCATCACAGATTGTGTTGTCTTTTTCGTTCTACAACAAATGGATTTTATTTTATTTTATTTATTTCATGTCACTGTATCCTCAAATGCATTTAATGTGTCATAACATAATTAATTTTCAATACTTTTTGAATTTTTTATTTTTTTATTTTTTTTAAAGATTTATCAGTGGAAACAACGGCGGTGCACTTACGGCCAGGAAATTGAAAAAACAACCATTTCCAAGAGGGCCAGTGGGTAACTATTGAAGATGTATGTGGCGTTTAAGGCTCTGTTACATAGTCTTACACTAACGTGTCCTATTCCTTTGTATCTATAATTTTTTATTAATTATTATAAATAAATAAATAATAATCACAATAAA